>WAAB01022391.1:273745-297602 GCA_013389865.1 Piaya cayana
AAAAAAAAATTCACAGAAAGGGTCATTGGGCACTGGCAGAGGCTGCCCAGGGAGGTGGTTGATTCACCTTCCCTGTAGGTGTTTAAGGCATGGGCGGACGAGGTGCTGAGGGGCATGGTTTAGTGTTTGATAGGAACGGTTGGACTCGATGATCCAGTGGGTCTCTTCTAATCTGGTTGTTCTATGATTCTATGATTATATGATTTAGAATTCTGTTTTCTTTCTCTTTCCCCCATTTATCTTCATTGTCAGATAAAAGTTCTTTGCAGTTCGTGTTTCCAAGCCTGGCCTCTATAGATATTAGAAGAACTTGTATAATTTGTGACTAATTAATCTTGACATTCCAAAGTACAACACCACAAAGCAAACAGTTAATGTGTGCATAAATTCCATGGTTAAATATTAAAAGACATTTTTTTTTCCTGGGGAAATGAATCAAGCGCTCTCAAATAGAACAAATTTGGATAGTATGCAGACATTTGGTACATCAGGTACAAAAGCATGATGATTTTATACCTATTTGTAACAGTGAGTTAGTATGGCTGAGATAAATTGCAGGCAAGGCAGGTTATCCCATTGAAGAAAGCTGCCCTCTAGACTGCATTTAACAGAGTACATCAATGACTCTACCTTCCAAAACTGTCAAAAAATTTGAAGAAACTGGGGCTGCTTTCCTGGACAATATTGTGGAACATTGTAATGCTGTGTGATAGAGCTCACCATACAGCAGTTACTAATATTCCTGGTTTTCTTTTTGGGTACTACCACTAACCAACTGAATTGGCTGCATGATAGAACATTTCAGTTAAGTTTCTTCACCAGAAAATACATATGGTGAGATTTCTGTCACTACTCTTGTTGTCTAATTACACAATCAAACATGAAAGCACAGTTATGTACCATAACTTTAGTTAACTTCACAATTTTCTACTGCTTTCTTAACTAAAACATATACACCTTTTACTCTGAATTGAATTTTGACCACCCGCATGGCAGTTATAAGCTTAAAGTCTTCATAGAGAAAACTATGCCTTCAATCTTTCTTGCAAGAAATGTACCAAGCACACTGCCAGGCTGAAATATGCTTGTTTTAAATTACTGTTCTACAAGAATAAACAGCATTAACAATAGTTCTACAACACCTTTAACTTCACAGGAAATGCTTTCATTCTTACGAAAATAGAACAAAACTCACAAACTGAGATAGAAAGAACTACTGTAGAGAACAGCCGTGATCTGAGCCTATCTCCAAAGCTGCTGCTTCTCTGGATCTTGAAGTTAACACTTCTTAGATGATGTTTATGGAATCACTGTCTTCTGGAAGGATGTTGTGGAGGATCCCTAACTAGATAAAATTGTGCACATATGACATCAGTGCATCATACTACTAAGTGCTTCAAATAAACTGAAGAACAGAACATGTGTCTCACAATATGTCATTGCCAATTTACTATAAAAGGGTTTCATATGAAACTACATGTCATCAACATGTTGCTTCCCAAAAATGGCTACATTTTTCAGAGAATCATTGAAGCTTTCTCTTTTCATACATTTAAATCTGAACCAAGCAACCTGTAGGAATTTATATTGACAAAGGGATGGGATCAGCAGACTCCTGTATTTTTTTTATCTCGTTGCTTCAAAATTAGCTCAACTGTCCATATATTTTGGATCTGTAGATGATGATCCCAACATAGCTTTTAGACATTGATAGGGAACATTTTCTGAGAACAATACCAGAAATGCAGTCTCCTCAAAAGATAAAGTTCGTGAAACTCAACTGATTTCTAGCTGTTATCTTCCTTGGAAGATGCAATCATTCTTTATACCATAGAGCAAAACCACACCTGAGATCATCCACAAGAATGAAGACTTTATGAAATCCACAAAGACGACAGATAAAATACAGAAGTGTACTAGGCAGGCATAACCAAGTACATGTACCCAAAATACAGTGGTAAATCCCTGTGATATTTTCATACCAACATAAAATAACAAGGTTTTGACAGTGAAAATCTATGATGAAACAACCAATGCAACCTGTTGTGGTGGTGTGGCCTCTTCTTTGGGCACTTGCCAATCCAGGGTGAGGGACTTTGGGGGAAATAATTCCCATTGCATAAATGCAGGGAGTTAGTATTAAGACATTTCCTTAATGTCCCTTTTTCTGTCCCTCTGTACTCAGCACTGGTGAGACCACACCTTGAATACTATGTTGAATTCTGGGCCCCTCGCTACAAGAAGGATGTTGAGGCTCTAGAGTGAGTCCAGAGAAGAGCAACAAAGCTGGTGAAGGGGCTGGAGAACAAGTCTTACAAGGAGCAGCTGAAAGAGCTGGGGTAGTTTAACCTGGAGAAGAGGAGGCTGAGGGGAGACCTTATTGCTCTCTACAACTACCTGAAAGGAGGTTGTAGAGAGGAGGTTGTTGGCCTCTTCTCCCAAATGACAGGGAACAGGACAAGGGGCAATAGCCTCAAGCAGCTCCAGGGGAGGTTCAGACTAGATATCAAAAAGAAATTTTTCACAGAAAGGGTCATAGGGCACTGGCAGAGGTTTCCAAGCTAGGTAGTTGAGTCACTATCAGTGGAGGTATTTTAAAGATGGGTAGATGAGGTGCTCAGGGACATATTTTAGTGACAGATAGGAATGGTTGAACTGATGGATGATCTAAGAGGCACTGAGGGGTGTGGTTCAGTGTTTGATAGCAATGGTTGGACTCGATGATCCAGTGGGTCTTTTCCAACCTCGTGATTCTATGATAACATATATAATTTATGCATATATATCAGATGGCAAACCTATATCTGCACAAACTCAGGCTATTAAAGTGAAGCTGTAGGGTTGCTTCCATTTCCACTGTGGCATTTTAGGCTTCCCACTCACCCATCCTCTAGTGCATAATGCCCTTTTTTAAAAGATTAAGAAAAACTCTTCCTGATCATTGCTCAGTCCTCAGAACAGAAGTGTCAGAACAAAATTCTCCACACCCTAACCTTGATCTTAGTGTATGTTTTATCCTACCCCTTCATGACAATGACACCAACATTAAAAGAGAACAAAAAAGGAACAGGAGCAGTGAGAATGAAGAAGTTAATGATACAAAGATTGTTAAAAGAGACTAAAGAGAACAATTTTTTTCCCTCCAGGATATATGACAATTATTTCAGCAGGCTTAAGATGTAAGCTTCATCTTATAACATTAAGGGTGATGACAAAACACTTATCTTCAGCAATGATAACAATACACACACACTTATATAGTACTTATAAGTTTGTGAAGCAAGATTTCTTCCTAACATAGCAAACTCCATGTTAACTTTCCTACTCCTCCTGACACAAGCTTGTGAAAACATGTGAATGCCACACCCTTTTCTTGTCTTTGTACAAGAACAATATGTCAATTTTCAGGTCTAGAATAACTCTTTTTTTTTTTTTTAAATCCTTCAAGATATTCCATGTTTTGGCTGGTCACTGATGACCCCTCCTTGCCACAGCAGAAGTTGCTGAGGCTGTCAAAGCATGCAGGAACAACCAGCCAATGACATTATAGAACAATGAGAAGGTCAAAGTTGCATTGCATATTGCTGTCCTTCCTCAAGCACTGTACATAGCATCCAAAGGAGAAAAATTAACCCTTTATTCATGCTCCCTAATCATATTTCTTATTAATCAAGTAAAATAGAGCAGGATGTCCCGCTAAGCCAAAGCAAGCAAAGTAGGATGAAATTTTCAGGAAAAGGAGGCTATAATTAAGGGTATTGCTTGCCCCCTCATTCTGCCTTTTATGTCAAAAAAAAAAAAAAAGTTGCCACTGAGGAGGACATGGAAGTGTCTTTTGTTATCCAAAGAAACGAACTATAGTTTTCATCCCACTAGGGGTTTCCACAGTAAATGGAGCTTTTCTTTCTTTCAGCCTTATTTTAACAGTTCTCAGACTGACAAGCTGTTATAAGCATCAAGTTATCTTCTATTGGAACTGCACCAAGGAAAAAGTCCTATCTTTATCTCTCAAGACAAAAAAAGAATTAATTTTAACATGGAAAAAATAAAAAGATGCAAGTGGGTAAAACATCAAATACTGATTTTCAATACAGGCATAGCAAGAATTTGTAAAAATACAGTTCCTAACATATTTTCATATTCACACATGTCCATATAGTTACACATAAATGAATTGTATATCATATATGCATACATTTGTGTATACTTCACAAGTTCAAATAAAGTGATTGCTGTGCTTTTTTGCTTAAACTCCAGGCATCTAATATTAGGTTTTTAAGTTAATAAGCCTGCACCTTATCTTACTGCCCATATTGTATGTTTTGCAAGCTGCCAGTTGTGCTGCCTCATGATGTTCCTGTTTGCTTATTGGCAAAAAAAAATTGAACAAGTATTTAAGAATCCTTGAAATTTACAAAGTAACAAAAGAAATGCACTTTATTTTCTTGTATCTTTGTTATTTATCTATTTTTATTTTGAGATAGATAGATACATACATTAAATGGCCAGAATTATCAACGTTTTCTTTGGAGAGTTAAAAAAAAAAAAATTAGACTCACAGATTCACAGGCCTGATGCAAAGATTCCTTCCCTTATGATATAAGTAAAACAGACTCAGGCTGGGCACTGCTGCCTGGTAGGGCACTACAGCTGCAGAGATAATTCCATTCGAGAGCTCCTCAGCTGAATGGAGAAGCCAACCAAGGACAGTGGGAGCCAGAAAAAGGAGAATAAAGAGAGACATAAAACACCCTCCAGATAAATGTCTTTTGTCAATTCTCCTTAAGCTTAGCTCTTTCATATTTTTCCCCAGTGCCAAGATCAGCACTATATATGTGTGTGCGTGTGTGTGTGTGTATTTATATATTTTTTTTAGTTATAACAGTATCAGGAAGAAAGCACAAAAGCACCTATTTGCATAGCCTTAAAATGACACCACTCTTGTTACTGTTAACAGCATTTACACATTCAGAGGTTTTCCTACCCAGTTAAATGGCAACTTTTGGTTCATTTCATATTTGAGTCAAAAGGATCTCTCTGTTTTGTTCCAGATTTCTATTTGAGAGAGATAATTCAATAGTCACTTCCACTTCTCAAAATTTGACTTTCCTGGGTAGTAAGATACTTCATTTTTTATAGAAAAATAACACAAGTGTTCCATTATTATGAATTGTTGTTTCACAGGGTGAGAAAGTGTGTTTCACATATATAGTCTATACCTTTTAGTAGTAGGTTTAAATGTGAATTGTTTATTCAAATTTGCATACGGTAAACAAAGAATTGAAAATAAAAACGAGCACTTGCAGAGGGTATCAGTGGTGTGTTCAAATGCTCTGAGATACAAAGAACAATAAATTTGTGGACCATCTTTTAAAGAACAGAGCTAGTTAGTATTTCTAATAAATTAATAAAATCACTCCTATATGTCAGTTACTCATCTGATAGATTGCTACTACTGCTTTAATTGCAGAAAAGACAACATGCTCAGAGTTTTGCTTTGCTTGTACTGGGGGTGTGGGGGAAAAAACCAGACTCATTAGAAATAAAGGCAAGAATATAATTAGGTAAACAAAAAATTCACTTGCCCTTTGTTCCCTAAGTTTGTTTCCGGCTCGAATGCTCACCATTGAAATCCAGTAAGGAGAAAATGGAAAACTCTGGTCTTTTATTGTTTTCATTGCTCTGAACATACTAACTGAGGATCAGAAGACCCACAACTGACTTCAGTGTTTGGCCATAAGTGCAGCAGTTAGTTTCTCATAGCTTTAGTTGTGATAGGCAGAATGAGAAAGAGATAATGGGATATTCTTGGTTTTGCATTAAGTCTCCCTTGGTGCCTGCAATTTCACGAGTAAGCTGATTGTCCTTGATGTATTACAATTCTTAGAGAAAAGCAGAAAATATATATTAATTATCCTGGTGCCTATTGAGTAAGATTTTCTGAATGAGTATTCACACTACCTGCTGAGGGATGCAATCTAGACAGATTAGAAAGAGACATAGATTGGCCCGGTTGCAGAGCTAGGTGACATGGCCAAAACAAAATATAACAAAACTATCACATTAACCTCACAATAATTTTAGCAGCATTAGAAAGCCTTCAGCAGAGGTGCACTGACAGTAAGTGGAGGTGATTGAATTTTAATTCTTTCTTTAATCAAATATACCTAACTTCTTCATCCCTGAATAACCAAACATATCAATAGCCAACTAGAAGATCATGCACAAAAGACAAAAGATCACAATCCTCGAAGTCTGAGAGGCTTTATGCATACTCATGCCACATTCTTCAATCTTCAAAGGAGGTCATTCATATAAATTCAGTAAGGACAGTAATGTGTGAATCTGATGCTACCCTGACCCCTTTTTCACCTTTGAAAGCAACTCTAAAAGCTTAAACAGTAAAATTCAAGCAAAAAGGCACCTCCACTGCTGCCAAACAGATAGATAGCCTATGCCTGAACTCAATTTACAAAACAGAGACATCACTGTATGTTAGCCACTTTAATAGATTCAAGTTTATTTTCAGAATATACATCTACCTTCAGCAAACTGCAAAGCACAAACAGAATAAAAATGCTGACAGAGACAATGACCCTTAAGCAAAACACACAACTGAAAGAGTAAAATTAACAGATCATAATAATAATTTTATTTTCATTGCAAATTAATATGTTTTCCTTTGGAATTTGATAAGGCAGGAACAACAATAATGCTTGTAAATCTACTAATCCAGAAGTCAAAACATATATTGGACCTGTCCATGCACAATATATTGCAGAAACCTGTCAGAAGCTCTGATGTAGTCACCCTCAGGTCTAGCCCATTATATCAAATCAAACACTACAAGCATTCATTCAGGAACAACCCTACCCAAGAAACATCAAGAAAAACCTATAGTTGCGTAGATGTCTGGCCTTAAGTGTTGCTAGAAAAATAACAAGCTGCAAGCAATCTACGAATCTAGAAATGGCAATAAATAGGATTGCTTCTAGTTTATGACCCTGTCTCATAGAGTAGTTTGCACTGACTGACAGTTGAAATGTTGAGTCGCCCAGTAGTGCTTGTGCCACATGTCAGGAGGCTTGGGGCCACGAAGACCATAGGAACTAAAATACACACACACAAAACTATGACAAATGTTCATTTGATGTTGCTACCTTTAGAGAAGATGAGTAAGAGTTCTAAGCCATAAGCATGACTAGAAGGGAGTATACAACAAAAGTAAGGAAAATGTTTCTGACTGGTTACTACAGTTGTGGAAATAGTAAACAACAAACATGTGTTAGTACTGAACAACCCACTCTTCCCCTCAAAACATCTCAGAAGTCTCAGGCTGCTCTTTTAACTACTTTCTTGGAATTGATTTTTCTTCTTTTTCCTTTATATTAATTAGAAGTTAAATTCAAAGTAGAAAATCTTTTCAGAGAAAATCTGCTTGGTGCTTCATTGTGCCACGGAAGAATTTGTTCTACATACTCTAACATGCTTAATTTTGGAGGTAGTCACTTAACATTCTTTGCAATCATTGTATGAGCAGAACAAAGCAATGACCTCTTTAAGGATAAAGAGATGAATTTAGAAACAACATTTCTAGTCTCCCTACTGACTGAAACAAGCAAGGCAGAAAACGATAGAGTGGTGGGTCACGTTTCCTTCTATTCACTCAATAAATCAAATGCAGAGATGAAAACAGAAAAAAGATATTAAGAAAACTTGAAAGAGTTATTGATGAAAATATCTCCAGAAAACAGAGAGGAAGCAAGTACTCTACATTATTGTAAATGGATGATAGTAGCAACCTTGGTGAGGAATATTTTTATCAGTGCTATGTATAAACTGTATTGGAACAAGATAGAGTAAAAAATTGAATGCTAAAAGGAACAAAATATCTGTGTAAGACTTGATTATTTTAATTCTGACTATTTCCAGTCTTTCAAAGAAACTCGAAGAAGAATGACCCTGAACTGAGTTATATTCTCTTACTTAAAGTTTACTTACTAGCAGTTTGGTATTGGTACATCATGAATTCAAGATTATTTTAAAGGACAACATCAACTTGCAGCCTGCATATTCTTTAAGATGGATATTAACCCCCACACAAAGTACTGGTAAAAATTTTCTTTCCCATTTTGGTCCACCTAGTGAGGCATAAATACAGATCAAACTTCATGCAGACTTGTTGCACAGAGATAAATTTCCCCTGTAGTATCTATGTCTATCTAGCATTAAGATGAACATAATCTTTTTTCATTTTTCTTACTTCCACAAATTAGAAGAAAATGCTTTAGAAAAAGCTAACAAGAGAAAAAAAAAAAAAAAGATATCTGTAAGAGAAAATTCCAGCCGGAACATGCTGAAATCTTAGAAATCAAGTTCAACTAAATTAGAATGAGCTCTAAGGCACGAGAGGTGAAACAGTTTATTCCACTAAACCCAGGATGACAGGAAAAGAATCATGAGGATAGACAAGATGAGTAGAATCATTTTTCTGTTGGAGAACCGCACAGATGAAATGATTTCTTTAAAGGACATTTTTTTTTTATTTAACATTGTAAGTTTCTTCTTAAAAGTGCTGGATTTGCTTGGGAATGTATCCTTTAATCTAGATTAATCATGTTTCTCCAAACAAAGCTTTCAATGCACTAATATACAGGGGGGGAAGGCTTTTGATTTTCCCCATCAGCAACAACACAAGATAAGCCACTAGATCTCATGTCTATAGCAAATCCTCTCCTGTTTCTTTGAATTGCTGAGCTGTTTTCCTTGCTTATAGTATGAACATCCAAATCCTTGCAGTGCAATACCTCAAGAAGAAGTATATATAAATTTTGGCATTCAATTGAGAATGTGCCTTCAGGAAAGAAGAATAAAGCTGTCGCCATTACATAAGGTTCACTCATACTCTTACAGGCATAAGGAAACAGGAGACTGATTTAGACCAAGTCCTTGCAATACAGTATCATGCTGATTTTGAAGGTGGAGGAAAGCAGCCTCTCTTGTTCCCAAGCCAAATGTAAACCTGGAATTTTTAGGAAAAACTTAAGAACCTCCTTCCCAGGACTGCATACAAAAAAATTTAGCTGGCTCACATAAGGGATATTTATTAACTAAGTAACTGCAAATTATTTACAATTTAACACTGGTGTAGTTACCTATGATGGGAATGGTGTTGCAGTGCATTCAGGGTCCTAAAGAGCCTGGGGGAAAAATTGGACCAGCAACAGAATGCTTTCTGGTGATATAAAAAACCAAGAAAGCTAGCTACGTGAAACTCAGAAGCAGCACTTGCACTGGATTTCTGCAAAAGTGGAAAAATTGTGCATCCCTGAAAAAAAGGAAGAGTTCATACCCATCTCTATTCCTCATGATGCAGTAAATACATATGGATAATAAATATAGATTTTTACAGAAACTCTAGATTTTTTAAATAGAGCCTTACTAGGCATAAATAGAAGTACCATGTGAAAGTCAACAACTCAAAATTTTCAGTTGGTTTGACTGAATTACATACAAATAGCTGTAGACAAGCAGATGTACACCTAGGTATTCTGTATGCAGGAATCGTTAAGGCCTAGGACTACATCTTTCAAAATGCAGATGCACTATTTTTATGTGACGTGTTGCACACTACTGAAATTCAAGAGAAATATAGTTTTAAATAACACTTCAAATACTCTTTCACTCATTATTAGAGATTAAATTATTACTTACAGAAGGAGTTGCTCAATTCCTCCTAAAAACCTTTTCTGAGAGGAGGAAGTGGAGAGGCAAAAAAAGGTAGATGATTTGAGGATTTTTTCCTTGAAAATTCCTCATTTTTCTCATATCCTAATATTTCTAGTAATGGATCACATCAGCATTCTAGTGTTATTTCTACAGTAAGAAAGAGCAAGCATCATTTTCTGCTCACGACAAGCTCCCCCTTAAATGTGCCTCTTAGATGTGATGCCCTATGTCACCACCTAGCTCTGTGCAGCTTCTGTTTCCATGGCTGCTTTTAAAGGTTTTAAAGCCTCCTTTTCACCTGGAAATGTAAATTTGGAAACTCCATCAGGAGGATTGCCTAGTAAGTATTTTTAATCAAAAACTAAATTTTAGGGGATACATTTATAGAAAGCTTCGCTTAATACAACCCACAAAAGTTGCAAGCACATCATTTTTTGCACACATAAAAACTGCATTTGTGTGAATAAACTGGGAAATTTGAAAACATTAACTTGACCAGTCATCTGGTTTGTGTGTACAAATGCAGATTTGCTGTGTGTATATTGCCTGAGCTAGCAAATTTCCATGCAGAATTATAAAAACATCAGTATTTCTGTAGCCAGATTAAGTAAAAGTGAAAACATTTCAAAAAATGGTCTTTAATGTTAAAGAACAAAAAATTCTCACAAAAAATGGTATAAGGTTGAATAGGATTTATCAGTTCAACAATATGCTATCATGAACCTGTGTACTCCAGAACTACCAGAAATCGGGATCTTAAGCAAGTCTTGAAACTAGCACATTCAAAAGCAGGAAAAATGTGAAAATAAATAATGCTGCACAAGACTGACTATCCTGTTGGCTGAAAAATATCATTGAACTCTGACATGTTTAATGGATAATCAGTTTGTAGCACAGGGTGTAGCATAAATTTACAGAATGATATGAAACCAGCCCTGAAATTGTTACGGCTGTAGAATAACAAAGTAGATGAAAACCTGAATTTATTCCCAGTCCTGAGCTGAAACAAAGAGGACTTATGATCCCAAAGTGGAATTTTGTAAGTGTTTTCTAGGTAGCTTTTAGAGGTCTAGTATAGACGTGCAAGGTCCTGTAAGTGTGGCTTATGATACAATTGTGTCCTGAGGTTCCCCAGCTTATGTGCCCACACTAATGACATCTGTGAAGACATAGTACCGTGAGGTAATTTATTACATGCTGGCTTCCACAGTGCCTTCAAGCACCCACTCTCCAGCCTGAGCTCCTTTCAACACCTAATCAACACCAACAGGGCTGGGTCTCTACTGCAGTGCTTGTCCTTTAGCAGCAATACGTGCATCACACGTATCCAGCATACATGTGCATGATACAGTGGAAAAAACAAACACACACGAAACAACAATGCATCACACATAAGTGAGGTATAACTGTGTAAGATGTCTTTAAGTCTCCAAAGAGTCTCTGAACCATGGACCTACACATCAAAATGTATCACCTGACTCCAGTTGTTACAGTCATAAGCTGATTGGGCAATGGTAGCAGTTTGAGTTTGTCCCAAGTCATAAAGCACCAGGTGGAGGGATCACTTCTTCAGGAGAACCGTGGCTTGGAAAAAAAATGGTGGAGCTTTTCGTGTACACACCAAGCATCAGCTTTTCAAAAGCCCTCAATGGATGCACTTCTGAGTCCTGTGGCATTTGGCCAAAAGCAGCAGGGTTCTCAATCAGCAGCAATATGAGAGAATAAACTTTTCTTCAATACAGGCACTGATGTCAAAAAAACAGCCAGTCCTCTAAGATAAAACAGATAATTTCAATGGCATATGTCTCAGCTAATTCTGATCTTTCAAACACTGGCTAAAGTTATGGGGCAATATCTGTGGAAATCTAACCTCTCAAGGACACATACATAAGGAAACAGATGGCTTGCAACAGACTGTTTAATCCCAAATCAAATAACAGAATCAGCACTTCAGAATGACTGCTTATATAGACACTTCTGTTAGAGTGTGGCCTAACGACAGGCAACTTATGCAACAAGACCCCCAGAAAAGCTTGTATGATTTAGTAACAAAATCTACAAGTTCCGCATCTTAAGGAGCTATTTTCAAAAAATATGCTATAGTTATAAACAAATTACCTGGTCTTTTCTCAAATCACTTCATTGTATATATTAACTATTGTTACTACAAATAGTATTCTAAAATATGTAAGAAAAACATTTTACTTATTCATACCTCCTCCATAAAGACTCTCCATTAACCCTCCAAACTTGTCAGTTTATCATCTACTGAACCCAGAAAAAAAATCAGCTGATGAAAAGTCATTAAATAACAAATCAAAAGAAAAAAAAAGAGTTTTCTTAATATTTAAAGGAATTTCATATTACAACATTGCACACTAGGAAGCCAAAAAGCACAAAGCATAAGAGTAGCCTAAGAAGCAACATAGTCTTGAGAAAAACAACAGCTTCACTGCTGCAAAAACCTCAGCATCTCTGACATTATTGAATGTAAACTTAGAAACATACCAAGAGAATTAGCTGCTTGCTCACACAAATTTGAAGGAAAAATGTTCATTTTACATCCTAGTATTTGATATTTTTATTGAAAGATTTTAAAATATTTTATTTATTTGACTAATGGAGTAATTATGAAATCCTCAAAGATCCCATGTCAGCTGCCTGCTGCTCATCAGTGAAGCCAGCTCCTCTTGGGAGGTGCAAGTATGTCTCCAGCAGCACACAATTGCGACAGGCTCTGTACCTGCTTTTACCCAACATACCTCCAGTTCTATATCTTCACCATTATGAGGATATTCTCATACTTTAAATATTACCACTCTTACTAAAACTCATACCTTCTAAAACATGAAGTCAGCCTTCTGCCTAGTTGAAATCCTGAGAAACTAAGAAACACTCTAAAAAGTGGCCTATAGAACCAACAGCTGCATTATGCTGTTGTTGAATTTCAACTTTTTAGTGTTTAGCACAATGACAGAATGGATCTTCTCCCCAGAATCCTTCACCTTCAGTTCAAGGGGCAGGGAGCTTATTTATCTCAAGACTAAGGACATAATTTATTGTGTTATAATTCAATGAAGGTCCAAAGTAGAAGTGTGCATGATCCATGTCTAGGGTGACTTTTTTAGTCAACAGGAAGATGCAGTCTATCTACCTTTAAAACAGTTTAGTGAACAAGGAATTCTGTGGTTGGCAGTCACCAAGCAAACTGCATCCTGCATACTTCTAAATAATCACTGAACTGATTTGTCCAAGTGCAGTTTTTCTGTCAGGACCACAAACTACTGTAGTGTCCTATGTAAAACACAGACAGCCATTCTTAATTTTTGGAGACTCTTTCATTACTGGCAAGAAGAAGTTCTAATTCCTAAACTGTGAAAACATTTAGTTAATCTAAAACTCCTCTTTAAAGGATTACTTTTTTTTCCCCAGCTCCTTCCTGGAAACTATTACATGGTGTTATTGAGTTATCTCAAAATCAGGAATGCCTCAGCAGTGAACAAGTCATATATAAATAACATAGATCAATAATTTTCAACATATGGTCTGCAGACTCCTTGGGTTCACTCAACCTTACAATGAAAGAAGAGAGAAGAGCAATGAAGCTGGTGAAGGGGCTGGAGAACAAGCCTTATGAGGAACAGCTGAAAGAGCTGGGGTTGTTTGGCCTAGTGAAGAGGAGGCTGAAGGGAGACCTCATTACTCTCTACAATAATCTGAAAGGGGGTTGTAGAGAGGAGCNCCTACTGAAATAAGTTAACCTTTGCTGTACAGAGATACATTCCTCAACTGAAAATTACTTAGGGATCCATGAATCAAAAATGTTATAAGCCATTGGTATAAGTAGTCTGCAAGCAGTTTTAATGCTCTGCAGATTATAAATGCCATTTCCATTTACTATTTAAACAAAATGTGGAGATTTAAGGCCTCGCTAATTTATACAAAGGAAATGTCAAAAATTCAGTGTACGATTTTACCAAAGTTTCAACTGAGGAAACAACAAGTAACTTAACCAAACACTGTTTTGATGAATTAAAATTTTGTACCTATTCTAGATTTGTACAGCCCTTCCTAGCCTAGTTCCTTTGACATATTAGTTTTTCATTCTTGTTTCTGACAAACAAAAGCAGCAGAGCAAAAAATGATATGTTACTATAGCTAGGAAGAGATTATTCTTGAAGAAATCAGTAGAATTAAACTGACAAAAAGCATACAGAATCAGTGAGGCTGTTAAATATAGACAACACTGACAAATAAACAGTCTATATTTGTTTGAAGAGATTATGGGTTATTCCCCTCCCCCTCCCAGTACTATTGAAAATATGTCCTTATCTCAAGTACTTTTCACATATCAGAGAAGTGGTAAATTTCACAAAGCCTGCACTAATGTTTTGCATTTCCATTCCAAGTGAAATGCACTTCAGTAAGTAAACATGAGTATTCTATAAAACTGTGGCTAGAGACAAAAGGGGAAAAAAGCCCTTGTTTCAAAATGCATTGATAAGTAAATCATTCTAAAAGCATTGGATAATACCATGAAACACTGAAGAGCCAAGTCACTCAAAGCTGAGAATAGGGTTAGTACAATTTTTAGCACTCAGGTTTGGGGTCTGGTTGGTTGGTATTTTTGGTTGGTTTGGTTTTTTTTTTAAACCCTCTTTGTGCTTGACAAACATAAAACAAGATGCTTGTATTATAATATATTATAATTCTGTAGATACTTAAGTCCATCAGTTGAGAACAATTCCATCCTCTCAAGGACTGAGAGAATAAAAAGTGTGGAAATATTATTTTTTAAATATTTTGCAGCTGAGATGTATGTGGGGCTAAACAGAGGGGTGACTTGCTTAAGAAATGTTTTACATGATTTTGCAAGCCCTGAAGTCCATAGCGGGTTTGGTGTCAGCACTTCAGTATTTCTATTTTTGGAAATTACTAGAAATTCATAGACAAATAACTTCACCTCTTACTGGAGTACAGCACAGGGGGTCACCATCAAGAAACACAGCCTCTGTATTCTAGTCACTAATTTAAAAATACATCATGACTTCACAAATGGTGTATGCACACGCCTAACTTCATATGCCAGCTGATAATCTCACTGTATTCAGCAAAGCAGTCTACAGTACATTAAAAACAAGTTTAAAAGGCTTGGTTCTGTAAAGACCTACATATACTCTAAGAGGATGCAAATGAAGAAACCAACAAGGTGAAATATTAATTCATTCATTAGAATCTTAATTTGTCCCCTGACCTATTTCTACATTTTCTTCACCAAAGTTATCTGCCAAATCTGCCAAAAAAATCTTGCACAATTAATATTTTTAAACTAAATAAGTTGAAAAGTTCTGCCTAATCTTTCCACGCTGACATACTTCACGTGAATCTTTTGAGAAAGGAACTGGTTTATATAAAGTTTACAAAAATTGGAAGGGGATTTGTGACAGTGGAGGAGAGCTTCTGATGGAAAAGTTTCTCACCTGAGACAAAGAACAATATAAGCTAGTTTAGTGTTGATGTGCTGTTTTCTGAAATAAGCATTTAGGTCACAGAATAGTGATAGAATAGTTGGAGTCGCAAAGATTCTTAAGGATTATCTAGTTCCAACCCCCATGGCATGGGGAGGGACAACTCCCACTAGATCAGGTTGCTCAAAGCCTCACCCAACTGGGCTTGAACCCCCTCCAGGGATGGAGCACCCACAACCTCCCCCAGCAACATGTGCCAGTGCCTCACCACCCTCAAGATTAAAAAAAAATTGGTGTAATTTCTAATCCATCCCTCTGAACAGGACCTTTTCACTGTATGTGGTGGGTAAACAAGAAAGAACCACCCTGAGAGTAAGATTAATTGTAACAAATTAAAAATTATCATTATAAGTGACAAATGCAGTTTGCTGAGCACCAGCCTGTGTTGTTTTTTCACTCCTGTTCCACATCACACTTCTGCACGCTGCACCAGCTACTGCTTCTGAGACATCACCATATTCAGCCCTCAGCAAAATGATGCATTGGTGTGGCCTCTATTTGTATTTTAGTGTCAAGGGCCTCAATTATAAAAACCCTGGTTAATCAAAGATAATAAAAACAAGATTTAGCATGTGTCCTGGGGTAGAAAGCAGTCAAGCTGGACACCATTGCTTAACACTATCTTAAAAACCAGTGGTCAGATGCCCTCAATCAAGGCAGAGGTCAGTCCTCCAGCAAGTTTTACTTTTTTCATCATCTTTCAAATTTTTCATTTCTTCTGTTCCCCTGATGTAAAGTTTGAGTCACGTTTGAAAGAACTCTGCAGTTCATATGGACTAAGTTGAGCCGCATGTGAGAAGCAAGGAAAACAGATCATTTGTCTAATGTCACACTTCTGGCTAAAAAAGGGGGTTCATTTGAAAATAGTCCAGCAATCTACAACTGCTGAAAATGTCCTTCTTCAATAAAACACTTTAAAATGCTTGCAAATAACACCAAAATGTTAATAGTTATTTTACCATATTATGAGATTTCATCAACCGAAGCTAATCATAAATGCATCCAGAATATAGTTTGTCCCCTTTTTTTCTTAGGATTGAGTCTATAACCAGGAGAAATGAATCAAGGAACACTTTAATGCAAGGAGTCATGGACTAATATACTTTATCCAAGACCTATCATCTTACTAATACTCTGTAATGTTCAATAAAATTCTACTTACACAGAAGTTCTTTTCAAATCTTTTCTTACATATAACTGAAATTTGGTTCTGTTAAAAGGAGGTTGGCAAAATTCTCTATGGGCATACCCTTTATGCTTGTGGCATCATTTCTATGATCCAGACTATTCTAATTTACTTCAATAAATTTACTTTCTGCATTTACAAGCCCATGCTTAACTGAAATTGTTTCATTCTTGTTTTCCTTATCTAGATGCCAATCATTTGGTCTTACCCAAACCTTCCCTTCCTCTTCTAAAAAAAAAAGGAAGCAGGGAGAGAGACAAGCTGAATAAAGCCTGCGAATTAAATGCAAAATTTGTCATTACTCTGGAAGGTAGTGACATAAACAAAAGTTTGGACTCCCAAAACTGATTGCTGTGTGTTCTTCTCAGATTTTTGGGACTGAGAGCATTGTAGAGTTTCAGCTTCCTCAGGAATTGCACACTCATTCTTTCGTCCCTGCTTTTTACTCTAAACAGGTGGTTTTCACTTTTTTTTTCTTAAATGCCAAAAATAACGATAATTAAAATTTTATCAAGAGCTGTGGTTACTGGTATGTCTTAAAACAAAAGGATTAAAAAAATATTTATTTTGTTTCTCCTTATCCCTTTAAATAGCAATGCATTTTGAGGGCTGAAAGATAATGGGAATAACACAAGAATGCTTGGCATTCAAGTTGCTTATTTTTCTAAAATTGTTTACTTAATGCTTCTCCCCCACCCTCGGGTATAATTCTTGCCAAAGCACATAAATTTATATTCACTCTATTTTCCAGTGTAACTTCTGGAAAGCCAACACGAACAGTATGCACTAAGAACAACTTCCAAGCTGCAGGCAGAATAAAACAAATCCAAAAAGTAAATGTACCTTTGCAGAAAATTGTCTAGTAGATTTAAATTACAACAATAAGCAATAAATAATAAAGTCTTTGAGAAAGCTAGAAAAGCACATGTGTCCCCTTCATTGATTTTATCACTTCATCACACACAACAAATCTGTGTCAACATGAGTGGCAAGTCTCTGAGGTAAAGAATGTACAAGTCAAGGCCATAAAAGCAGACCACATGCTTAGGAATTTGTCTATTGTAACCATAATGAGGTGGCCTGCTGTCTCTAAGGAGACAATTCATGATACAGTATATGCCGAGAGAGAAGTGGAAGACTATTTTATGAATCCAATACAGTCATCTGTAAGTCAATGAAGATTCAGTTTCTTAAAGAGACAGAAAGGAAGAAAGCATTCATGTGAAGAGCAAAGTCATGAATAACCTGTTTATATCTAACTAAGTAGTGCCCTGCAACAATACTGTAACCTACTGGAATCAGCACAGCAACTCAGGTAAGTAAAGATCAATCATGTAGTCTTTCAAGAGAAGCCTTTGACGCATAACATGATCTATTCTATTTACATAAACAGCATTTTTCAGCACTCTGTTAATCTTGACAGTACTTCTGAGGGGTTGCCAGTATTAAAACCCATTTTCTGGAATGTCTCAAGGAATAAAAACACAAAGCAAGTTCTTCATGTTTATACTGTGCCTTACTATTCTCCTACCATACTAAGCTCACTTTGGGTGACCAAGTTATGCTATGACCACTGTATAAACAATATAGCATTAAAATGCAAAAGGAAGCTGTAGCCTCAAACCCACTGAAAATTTAGGTATTATTTACAGAAATCTGCTCAGAGAGGCGTAATCTGCCCCATCTCACCACAATAATTGCTAATAATGAAGAAACAAATTCTTCATGGAGAATTGCCAGTCATCTGAAATGACATTCCACGTGTTTAACGGCATGGGAGGGGTACTGAGTACCAAATACAGTGTTTTAATAAACCTTTTATTTTGGGAACAGGAAGTGAAGAGCTGATTTGAGAAAAGTAATACTGCTGGACAAAGTACAGGGTGTTTGTATATTCTATGGGAAGGAAAGGCATAGTAGAAAATAATAGTTTCTTACTTTTTGATCTTCAACAGACAAAAGGGACTCAATCTTTTAAAAGACAAGCCATGCTAAAGGGGATTTTTAATTACTATTTTTCCTACAGGTAGTTATGTGGTAATGAAACAAGTTTTGCACAGACATTGGGAGATATTTTTTTTCAAATCCTGTGAATGGAGTTCATGGGTGTAGAGGACTCTCCTAGTAATTTACACAAAGTATCCGCTATCTTTGGTCAGCCCCCTACTTTCTTTTCTCTCACCATTAGAAAAGAATTACATGAAATTTCATTAGTCATTCACATGAGCACATTCAGTCATAAGGTTATTTCCAAATGCTTCCTTTCACATATGCACTTGAAATAAGCAATACCAATATGAACTGAGTAGTTGATTATGGATTTATAGCCTATAAATGTGAGGGCATATGGTAAGACTCCAAAATGTATATCAAATGTTCACACAGCCTCACACAGATCATGAAGTGAAGTGTAAAATAGGACACAAGTGACCTCAATACAGTCATTGAGCATCTGCTCCAGATGTATTAATTCAGGTTGGGCATTACACATAGCATGATGCAGACACAGACAAGCAACCACACACACACGACAGCTTGATTATGTCCTATGCAGAAATAAACTACCATGCAGGAAGCCTGTCTTACTAGACAGAGATTTGCTCTCCATTATGCTAGTATTACGTGGAACAAAAATGAGAGATACAGTTGGTCATAAAACGTTAATCAAAGCAATGCCAAAAGAGATACCTTAAACCCCTGACGTTTTCTTTGCTTCACCTAGACACCAAAACTGCATCTTTGACAAGCACGATCACTTTGCTGGAAAAGGATATATTGAGAGCATTTCCAGTTTAAAGAGGTAGACCCTTCATGTCAGAAAATCATCTCTGAAGATATAAAGAGAAGGGGAAGGAGATACTGCTTTCTGACGCTGTTTTACTTTAAGGCTTATTATAAAAGAAACTAGAAGCAAAGGACAGAAATGATTACGTGAAGGCAAGGTAACAGCATCAGTACTGTTTCCTGGCA
The DNA here is from genome assembly GCA_013389865.1 of Piaya cayana. Classification (NCBI taxonomy): domain Eukaryota; kingdom Metazoa; phylum Chordata; class Aves; order Cuculiformes; family Coccyzidae; genus Piaya; species Piaya cayana. The sequence goes on from WAAB01022391.1 coordinate 293,159, forward strand.
GAGAGTGGAGAGTAATCATTAACACCATTTACATGAACTGTCTGGGTGTAAATCAGAATTTCTGTAGCTTACAAAGCTGGATGGCACACAATAATGCTAAACAGAAGTGCTGGTTCTTGAGGGGTTCTGGGGATCGTTTAGTATGCTGCATGTTTGTTCACATTAGTCTCTGTAGTCCAAACAGATGGATGTCAGTCTGTCTCTCCCCCTCACACACACACCCACATTAGCACAAGGCAGAAAAAAGAATATTTTAATTTAGTGCTGCAAGTTTACTCTTGCCACCTGTTTTTACTGTTACAAATTAAAATTGATTGTTTACATAACACAGCTAGTTAATAATTTGGATCTACAGTCTCAAGTCATCTAAACTTGGAGACTGAGATATCCTCTTAATAAAATATAGAGCAAGAATTCAGGGGATTCCAAAATAGAAGACCAGTATTGCTATAGTCTTGACTGAAAAAATCCTCTTTGTCTTGCAATAGCCAGCTTTTTTGCCTTCCTTCTCCGTCCTCTTTTCATCTCCTGCTCTTTTGTTTCACTGTTCTCCAATTTTCTCCTCTTTGGTTCTATTCTGTTATATTTTTTTTAAGAGTTCTGTATTCTTACTTTGTAGTTCCTAGGCTTGTTTCTTCATCCAGCACAAGTTAAATGGTTCCATTTTTCAGTACTAAATGAGCTGATACAAAGTTCAAGGTGTTATCACAATTTAAGGGATTAGTAACAGAGTGCTGCTGCCTAGCCCTGTGGATATGTGGTAGCCCCTTGTGAACATCACAGTCAGCATTAAAACCCAAAATGCCATTATTAATCTGAACCACAAGACCACATTTTTACTGTTGAAAGAAATGTCATCTTCTTTACCTAGTTTTGTTTGTTTGCTCTCCATGTTCTTCTGACTAATGCAGGCCAAGCTGTAGGTACAGAAAACACCATTTCTGAAGAATGTAACTGTAAGGTAACTGATTTATAATTCTTTGGATATGACCTAATACGTAGAACTCAATCCTCAGCTGTCTCCAGCCTCTGACAAAGGCTTTCAAAGAGACATCAGAACATAATAATTTAAATGTAGGTCTGAGGGACCAATCCAAACAGGTTTTCAGTGACTATTAATGATAACAGCAAACACTTTTCCAAAAAGAATTGGCAATACCAGTAGATTTTCTAGCATCTTACAGGTTGTCCTTCAGTTTCTCAAATATTCATTAAAAAGTCTGAACTGCAGAATTTTCATGATGCTTCATGAAATAAATTTTATTCTATTACATAATGTTATTTGCTACTTATTTGTAATACTGATGCTCAAACATTTCAAACTAGCCCATTGCAAAGCAGAACAGGTATCGAGTGACTTCAGTGAACAATCATGTAATATGAAAAAGATGTGAACAATTTAGAAAAAAGCACAGACTAAAATTTGTTCACATAAATCACATTTTTCCCACTCTCCAGTCCATCGGCAGATACTACATTTGCCAATATATTTATTGCATGCTTCTAGAATACTTCTATTATGTTTCCATCAACTTAAACATCTTGGTTAATATATTAATATAGATAACACAGATAAATATATTAATAAAGCAATTTTTGCCTCCATACAGATAATTTATTTAAAGACTAATAGATTTGGAGTACCATGGATTTTACCTTACAAAATGATGAAGCTGGAAGCTTCAATGTAGTTTACTTAGACGTGCATCTTCATTATAGCCAATATTGTTAAGAGCAAGTCCTCCTCTAATTAAGCTCCATCATTGGTTATCCGATTCCTTTCGCTCAGGGATGTGTACCAATTTTTATATTATAAAGAATCATCCATTGATTCTACAAAGTTGACAATTTGCCTAATGGAGGGCAAGAATAATTTGTGACTGTGACTTCCCTTCCTTTCCAAAGTGTGCCTCTACAGAATTTGCAAATGACGTATGATCAGTGCATGTTAGGTTCAGAATGAAAACATTTGTCAGCCAGATATCTAATGGCATATTTTGCAGTGAATAGATGATGTTCAAAATCTGCCAGTTTTCATGGTCTTTTAATTACAGCTTTGATGGTTTAGTTTACCTAACAGGTGCAAAAAGCCTGAAGTCTTTTTTACTCTCATGTTCACCTTGCAAGGCTTAAATTTGTGGAAGCTAATCAAACATATTTCTTTTCCAATGAGACTGAGAACTAGAGGTCAGAGGCAGAACTTCAGTGCTTAAAACTCAAAATACTAGACTGAATGGAATATCTAAACCTGAAGAACTGGACTGAATGTAGAGAAAAGACAGTTTAGCAATTTTTCTTTCACCTATTTGGAGAGGCAGACTCACTTATCAGTCATGTGATATAAGCACAAGCCTGAACCATTCCATTTTCAGCACTACTGCATTAAAAAAAAACAAATTTCTCCAATACTGGTGACTTTTTCCCCACATATTGTCATACATGAACAAGATTTAAAATGGATTCAACACCATGTAGAAAGTCCTGGTTTGGATGCTATTTATCAATATCTTAAATCAGCATGCTGAAGAATATACTTTTTAGAGAGTTAAGAAGGCAAGTTACAGTTCTTGCCCCATCTTTCAGTGGAGCACAATTAAGCTGCTATGTTGCTTAATCAAGTTTAAAATCTCACCATTTAATTTGTTTAATTATCTAGGAAGTATCTTGGCAAAGATTTAATCATTTGTATTTCTTTGCATTGCAGAAAATATTCCAAAATAGAGAGGCAGAGATTTTGTTTTGTGTTAGATGCTGTCAAAGAGGTCTCTTTTTCTCTCCCTTTCTCTGTTGTTTCCAGTCATCCTTCTCTCCTTTCTCCTTTGTTTGCTAAAGTAGCTTACTGACTTTAATAAAGGGAGCCCAAGTGTCAGCTTGAAACTGCCATGAAAACTAACATTCACATAAACCATTTTTTCCACTTCTGTTAAGCTTCTTATCAAAAGAACTCTCCCTTTCTCTCACTCTCTCTCTCTTTTACTTTCTCTCGTCTTCTGTCCTTTTTAGGATATCTTTCTAATTTTATTGAGACTCCTCTGTTAAGGTACAGCACTTTAGTTCAGTAACTATAGGAAAGTGAACCCAAAAGAGCCAGCTTGAGACTACCACAAACCATTTTCACTTCTTATGTTAACATTTCATCTCAAAGGACTCTCTTCTCTCTGTCAGTTGCAAGGCATCTCTTTGTCTCTATTGTGCTTACTGAGCTAAGGTGCCTCATTGACTGGAGTGAAGTGAACTCAAGCATGCCAACTTGAGGCTGGCACACATTTTTTAATTTGGTTGAAGTTGACATCCTAAGGGATTCAGTGTCTGAGCAGCAATGCTGTTCTTCCCCTCCCCCCCCCNATATTTAATATGACAGAATGTAATGGATCGTAACCCAGTGGGTCATTCAAAAATATTTCTTTTATTCCTCACCACTTTCTAGAGTACCTGGGATACTAAAGTAAAGGTAATACAAAATTGCCAAACGCATACATGACTCTACACCTGCCAAGTAATACAGGAAAGCTTAACAGTAAGTCCTGCTTTTAGGAGAAATATTTGTGAAAATAAGAGACCCAAACCTTTTCCTCTTTTTTGTGAGGATCAAAACAAATCCCAACCCCCCACTACAACCTGTGAAGTTCCATCTCAGATGAAATAATCAGCATACATTTCTAAGCCAAGTCCTAATCACTTGAGTTTTAGCTTTTTCTAGTATCTTTTATTCCCTTAAGGATTTACTTTTGGTGACTATCTAATGATCCATGGTAAACCAGCTAAGATGAAATTAATTATGGTGAACAAACTCATGCCTGAGTGGAAAGATGCAAGTCAGAAGACAAGGACCAAAACTGATTAGATCACAAAATCCCAGCTCAGAGTTTAAGTCAGATGTCATTGACAATTCTAACCAGTAAACCCTTGGAGCCCAAAAGTTTTACTGGAATAACAACACAGAAAAAGGAATCTAGTATGCAATATTTGCCAACTTTTTTGTTTGTTTGTTTGCTTTCCGTAATGTCCTTAGACTACTTCTTATGTCCTTCAAAATTTCTGACAATGTTCATCTAGCTCAATTGAACATTTCTCTCATTTTCTGTACTGCTAAAACAAGAAGGGAAGTTTTTTAAAACATCAGGTGTATCTTTCAATTTGCTGTGGCCAAAACTCTGTACATTGCTGGAGAGAAAGATTTATGGATCTTAATTCCAAAATGTAGCAAAAAGAATCTCAGTTTTTTTGCAGAGGTCTGAGATTAGCAATGACTAAAAAAAAAATTACTATGTTGCAAAATTAAAAAACAATACTACTCAGTAAAACCTCTGTTGTCTTTTTTGTATATATATATTTGTAGATCACACAAAGATTTCAGGAAGATGGATAATGTTAATAAAATAATCATAACAATATGGCACCTAATTGTGAATACAGCATAAATAAATAAATTTAAAAAAAAAAA
>WAAB01022391.1:298430-382017 GCA_013389865.1 Piaya cayana
AAAAAATCCACCTTTCTAAAAAACTGCTTAACTTTTAGAGAAAATATTATGATTTCAGGGTGCAAAAGTTAATACGACTTCTTGTCCACAATACCAAAAAGCAGCACTGAGTATAGAAGTTATTTCATTTTTAAGTCATTACCAGTAAAACCCTTAATCTTTGTTGCTACACTAGGGACCTTTCCTTATATCCTGCTCCTGACTATAGCACTGTGCAATGGTACTAGATTCACCGAACATCACCCCAAGAGAGCAGCACTAAGAAGGTAGGTCCTTCCATATCAAAAGGGCTTTGTTTTACCATAGCACAATTGGGATTCACTCTATTTGTCTTCTGGTTTCTGAAGCTTTAGACTTCAGTCAAGTCTGCAGTTTTAGGTTTTACTCTCCTGCCATTTAAAAAAAAAATAAATAAAAGCTGACTGTTCACATCTAATCCCATTCCTACAGAAGCTGAGGCTTTCAAAAAGAAAAAAAAAAAAATCCTCCCTCTGCCTTCCCCCTTCCCTACACCCCCACCCATCCCCCCAAAAGAAAACCCCAAATATTGTTAGATCTGTGAAACAGAAGATTAGGAGAAAGGATAGAAGTCAGCCACATCTTATATGAACAACATTTAGTAGCCCATTTCTACAACTAAGAGCTGGAAAACATGCAAGATATCCTAAAGGAAAAAAAAAAAAAACCAGGAGAAAGATGAGAGTTAGAACATGGCATCTAAAAATTAATAAAGGAGAAGATAATAAATGTGTCCTGTAAACTTTCAAAAGCTTGATTTTCTCATCATGCTTTAATTGAAAACATTCTTTGCTACACCAGTGCTTGTTAGTAAAACGGAGAACTAGAAATTTCCTGAATAGTCAAGGCCAGGGACACATCTCAAAGCAAAATCCCAGAAAACCCATACCTAGCCATAACCAAATAGTGAAGAACAATAAGGCTGGTGGCAATTTTCTTCTAGAAAAACTAACATGATCCACGTGCATAAAAAACACAGCACAGAGTTTCAAGAACTTAGCCAATGCTGCTACCAACCACTTGCTAAATAGTAAATGAACTATAAAAAAACATGCTTCCCGATTGTAAACAGAATAGCTTCTTTATATAAATATTCCATGAATTTTAATAATCACTTTGTGTCTTTAATTCTCATGTGACAAAGTAAACAAAGTCACTAGTCTGCAGGAAATTCTTGAGAGAAAAAAAATATCCCAGTTCCTGTTAAGTCCATGGGCATTTGGCCATTGTTCTTGGTAGAATTACCTTTTCGTTAGTGTTTTGAGAGACTCAGAAGTAGACACAGTCATTTTTTTTTATTTTGGAGTAAAGGAATGTTTACTTTATATTGCACCTGCAGAAAAGCCAAGTTTCACAACCCATGTAAATCAACTACAAATATTCTCTGTAACAAAGCAAATCAGTCTCCTGGGTGAGATAATTGGGTGTGCTCTTTAAAAAAGATCTTGCATAGATTCATAGGACTCAAGAAGCTTTCTGAGAACTTTTTCAGCCTTCTTCCCTCTTAAAATTAATTTGTAATACTTTACTATTTACCTGCAGGAAACTAAATAAAATGTTAAAATGTTCTAAGCCTTCAAACCTATATCTGGCAAACAGTAAAATAAATAAAACTGGCCAATTTCAATCAGATTGCTTTGGCAGTTTTTCAAAGATGGGAAGAAGCATGGCATGAGTACTCTGCCAGGCCTCATGTGTCGCTGTGAATAGTCTGTAAACAAAAGCAGTTTGGCGCATCCCCAATCAAAGTCATGCCAGCTGTTGTTCTTCCTGCACTCTCTTTTGCAGTGAAGGGGAAGACAAAAATCATACTGCCTAGACAAGAAAAAAAAAAAAAAAAAGAAAAAGAAAAAGGGCCAAATAATACACATCAGGGAAAAGGGATATTACCTGCTGTTTCAAGAAAGAAAAATTTGCTTTTCAGCAGGAATTTTGACACCCTCATAAAGAAGGGCCATGATGATGATGATTGTGCCATAAACAAAAAAAAACTGTATGAAGCTAGGGCTTATGTTTTACTTTGACTCACACAATTTTACCAGATTTCTGTAATGTTAACAACACTTCAAGAAACAAGGGAAAGACCCATTAACTCTGCAGTAGTTCATAAAAACTTTCTGTGAGATAGGAAATGTATTCATGTTGAAAATATTGAATCACTAAGCCCTCAGACTGCATTCCAAAAGTCTACCAGAAACATTTCAATCTAGAGTGCAAGTATGTGACAGCCAGGACATTTGGGCTAAAAAGCATTGTGTAGAATTATGTTGGCAATTCTTGTGCCCTCTAAATGACCTCATATGGCCATGGTATTAAGTCATGGAGAAACCTGTAAGTAAGATGAATTTTTTTTTTCCCCTCTTAAAAAAAAAAAGGAAAGGGAAAAAATCTCAAGTTCCCAGTAAGAATGCTAAATTACCCCCTCTCCCAATGGAATGCTTCACTTTCATTTCCAAGTAGCAGTAAGCCTATTGACCCCCATGGTGTTATCCTTTTCACTGCTCTTGCAGTACTTTCTTTAATCTCTCGGATCAAAGATTGGTCAATAAAAATCATCTCTGCTTTTGTGGGGAGCAAACAAACTGCACTGAGTCCTATGATAATTGTAATTCTTCACTAAAATCTCTGAGAAGAAAAAAAAACCACATATGTTGACATCAACTTTGCAATTGGAAGTGTTTGTGTTCTTTTTGTTCTGTATTAAATATTCAGGATTATTTTATTTTGCATCAGATGCTATTACTTTATACTCTTTCATACTCATTTTATTCTTTAATTTAAGTAAGTTTCAGGCCTTGAAAAGCTAAAGCTAATTTATATTTATACTCCATTATACAATATTTCTAATCAATTTGTTTGAGTCTAATAATAATAAAAAACCCTGGGTCCTCCACAAAGGTTATAAGATTGGATAACATTTTAAAAACAGAAATATTTGTTGAGACAGTTTTCAACAGCCTCAAGACTACGTTGCATCCAAGGGCTTCATATTACACTTCAGGCATCAAATCTAATGAGAAGTTGAGGCGGAAATAAAAGAAAATAAAACCAAAAGCCCAATAGATTTTTTTTTTTCTGGAAAACAATCATTTAGAGGTATTATTTCCCTGATACTTTAGTTTATAACCTAACTCGTTTTTTAATTCTACTTCAACTTTAACCTATGCTTCCTATGTATATCATCCATATCTTGGCCTTATTATTCCAGAGTATTTCAAATACCCATAAACTTCCTTGTCATCTAAACAGAAGGGAAGCTATTTCTGCTTAGCTGAAACTCTTTGAAGTCACTCATAACCACTGGTCTTTACATCCTCAACTACTCTGGACTCTCTGATGAACGTAGAGCACTTCCCTCCACTTGAGTCTCAAGAAAAACATGGACTGTGGATGGTCCTTGTGATCCATCTGTGACAAAGGTGCAACTTTAAATGTTCCCACTTGGTCTCCCATCCTCAAACATAGCACCTGAAAGTCTTGATACTACCTACAACATACCTTGCCGACAGCCTCCTGCTATCCCATTTTTATCATCATCCCCTAACAGCACTCTTCACCTGCGAGCTGTTCAAATCCACATTTCTAGCAAATCTCCCTTTTTCACCCCAAAATAGTTTGGCCCTCAAATAGGTTGTCTGCAAACCTGCTAAGAGACTTTCAGTCAAGCATTCTTCACTAGTAACTCCGGTGAAAAACAACAAGTGTATGCATCCAGAACATTTTAGTCATAATAAAAGAAAAATTCCAGGATGCAAGCCTTCATCATCTCAGAGCAGAGATATCAGACCTGAACCCTGATTTCTGGGAAACTTAAGTCAGGTCTTAATTCTGCTATAAATCACGTCCATCTTTAGCAGCAATTTCCTACTTTAGAGCTCTGTGCCACTTTTTTTTGGCTCACAGTGAAAATAGATCATAAGATTCAAAAGTTAAGGGGGATGTATTCTTATTTGTTCTATGTGATGCCTTCTCTGCACTCTGGAGTGATGTAACACAACACAAGGCTAAATGTTGAACTATAATTATTTTCTCACACGTTTAGTGCAAGGTCAAAAGTTATTTTAGTGGTACATGGATTTGAAAATTAAAAAAACCAAACAAACCAACACCCCCCACCCACCCAAACTTTATTTCCAAATCCAGATCCCTCATTTCAAGACTCCAAAGCTTAGAGAACAGCTTCTGTCCACATATCGTACCCCTGCTTAAGCAATCATGGAGACACACTCTGCAAATCAGCTTTGGCCCTTCAGTTCCCAGGAAGAGTCAAAAGCATTCAGAGAACGAACAAAGCTTAGGTGAATCCAGACTGCCCGTAAACATATCAGGCAGTCTTGCACAGTCTACATGAAAAAAATTCCTGTGATTTTATTCAAAACTTTGAGCATACAAGCATTATGCAGTTAGGTTTCTTGCCCAAACCCTGAACAGTCCCCACCTTCCTCCCCATCAAGTACAAAACGCATTTTCACTTGGAAAACAGATGAAAAATATTAATTTTTAAGCACCTAGGAATTAATAGGTTTCTGCCAAAGAAAAAAATCTTTTCTTCTATGATTTAGAAAGGAATCCTGCTGGACATTTCCACTGTAGTGTCAGTGATAGTAGCGCACAGAGAAGCTAACAAAGGCAGACATGCTGTCTGCTGCAGCACTAGAAATGGAGCAAAATGGAGTAAGGTGAGGAGGGGAAAAAAAGCAGAACAAACTAATTTCAAGATCAATTTTAAAACAGTTTTGAAAACAAAAATAGAATTTGATACTTTTATGACTGGATAAGTTGACACTGATTTATCTACATTTTATCATAACCTCAGAAAAGCATTTCTTTGTTTAGGGGCTCTTCATTACGATTAAAAAATAGTACCTAATTTTTTTTTTTCCTGAATCTTAGTGCATCTAACATACATCACACACAGCACAAAGCAAAGAAAAGTACACATCTGTCTATGTATTCTTATTGCTACACCACTTATAAGATTTCCTATACACGATAATAACAACGCATTTAAAAAATCATTATTTGATTTTGACTTTTAAATAAACCACTCTGATACTAAAAATGGAATATTTCATATAGAAAACATGTTGATCTTCTCTAAAATTGCTTCTAATGTTAGCTGAATATTAACAAAATCCATAAGACATTAGTACATTACAGCTGCTTTGTTCTGAATTACATAGACCTTTTATGCTTATTCCTCAGTGAAAATGCATTAAAAAAAATGAAATCCTCTCTAATTGTTTTCTCTGAAGATAGCTGGTAAAATAATTTCTAGCACCCATAAATCAATTGTAGTATTAAAATGACCTGCCAGGTGCATCTTCTGGGTATCAGACTAATTAAGGAAATGTATTAATTGCAACTATTCATCAACACCACCAATATTGTTAGGTAACCCTTACAAGGAATATTTTTACCATATTATCCAGCAATGAGACTGCAGTTTGACCAAATATAAGGGTCTGAACAAAACTAAAAAAAATTTTAAAACTATACATAGATTTCACTTTGATCCCAATTATTTGCTAGCAAACCAACCAAATTCAAGAAGATATAATCGTATGTGCATATGTAATTTAAACATATACATACCTCAATCTCAGTAGAGTTTTACCAGGTTTCAGAAAATGATGGGGGTGGGGGGTCCCCTGCCCAAATCTAATTCTGATACAAATTCATAGACATTTTCTTCTGCTATGTGACCAAATTTGGATCATATACACCTTCACTGGAAAAGACCACTTACTTCTGGAAGTATGTTTTACTGTTATCTTTCCACCAGGACTGTTTATCACTTTATTCTGTGTTCTTATAAATACAGATAACAATTCCTGCCTGCTATTTTGTATGAGTTGCTAATATAACAGTGTTATTTTCCCTGAAAAAAAAAAAAAGTGTTCCTCACAACTTTTCACAGGTTTTATCTTCTTCTTCTACAAGCAAAATTCAGGATTGCACAGTAACTTCATACATTTCAGGCAAAAGTTTGAAGTTGCAGGATGCAGTAAGACTCCTAACGTACAAATTTCTCTGCTATGCTTTTTAGTTTAGAAGATTAGGAAAGGGATATTACTATAAGCTGACAGAGGTGAAAAAACATACATGTAAAAGTTCAATTAGCAAAATACACAGAGAAAAGTAAATACATAGATTGAACCTAAAAAGAAATAAGGACAAAATTTGGCCCACCAAATCAAAGCTCACATTCCTCTCCTTAGTGTGCTGTAAGCACTTATACCTAGGAGACCAGTTCTTGTTGCCTCACTCTATCTACACCTTTTAGGTATTTCTAAGTCACCATGATATCTAAGCACTAAATATAATTAGCTATAACTATGGCTTTTCTATTGCCACTCCCATAACTATCACTACTCTCTATTCCAGATGAACCAGATATTCAGTAGCACCTGTAGTTGCATAGTAGGCTATTCCTGTGCCTACACATAGATTTACCTTCTCTTCTGGCTCTATACCCACAGATAGGCAGTAAGACAGTGATACAAGTCATACTTCATACATTTGGCTATAAACCAGTGCATGTATGCTTATACTAGAAAAAGATTGTCTTGCATTTATTCAAAGAAGGAGGGTCCTAGGGGGAAACTTCAGAACTCTGTGGCTCCTGCTTGTGTTTTTGCAATATTACAATGAATCCTAATACTGCAGAAAACCCAGAACATCATTCTGACAGCCACGGTACTAGATACTAGAAACCAAATCTAGGAAGAAAGATCTATAAACATCAGCATTACAGTGCAGATCCTCTGGTAGCCGCTTCCCAGATGACATTAATCCAAGTGCCCAGTGCCAGGCAGAGTACATATCGGGTACTGGGGTTTAACAGCATCCAGCCTGTCCAGTGCCCAAAGCAACACACAGCACATTCAGGACACTCCTCTTTACATACACCTCTGCAAACGTGCTGCAGTCCTGACCTCCAACACTGATTATTGTAGTTCTGAATGTTTCATGAATAGCTGCTGCCGGAATTGTCAAAATGAATGATATTGAGAGAAAACAGACCCATAGTAAAAACTATTCGATAATTTTTTATTTATTTATATACACCTTCCCATTTTAAAAGTTTGTCAGATAGAGTTATTTTAAAATTATATAGATGATTCATGATTAGCAATGAATTTTAAAGCCTGTCAACTGTCTCCAGGTTGTGTCAATACATCTGACGAAATGCTCTCGATTGCCTTTGGTATTCAAAGAGTTAGAAATAGAAGTTCACAAGTAAGATATTGTTCCTGTCTTTCCCTTCACTACCCAGACTGCTTTCTGATCTTCCTTTTGTCCTCAATCCGTTCCTTATCCCTTTCACCTCTCTTTCTCACTCTCACTCCGTCCCCTTGATCCATCAGACACAGCCAAGCTATCTGACACCTATGCCTTAAAGTAATTTTGGACAGAAGCAAAATGCCCTAGAATCCTTAGTAATCCTCCTCAGATCCATGTACTGAGCCCCGGGTTGGCTCTTTTATAGCCACAAACAGTCTTTCAGCTAGCTAGCCTGGAAACCGAAAGCTGTTTCAGTAAGAGAGGAAGGACAACATGTCCTGAAAGAGAATGAGCTGGCTCAGGAAAGAAAAAAATAAAAACAACACCACCCCGCCCCTGACACATACATACCTCTTTTTTTTTTTTTTTTTTTAGTGTTAACATTAATATAAGCTAGAATGAACAAACCAATCAATAAATGAAAGTTACGGAAATCTCTGCCTATAGGAGGTAAATAGGAAGACAGTGAGTTCATGGGGGCAGGATGTGCCTTTTCCTTGCAGCTGTATGCAGTCTGTCCTGGAACAAGACAATGGTTTATAAACACTGGAGGTTTTGTGAATTATTGAAACAGCTACAATGTTCTGTAAAGCCCATAGAAAAATGTCTTTCACCCCTTATCATTCCCTATTGAGTCAAAGTGTAGTTTTTGACATACCAGAGTGGGATTTTTCTTTGTCCTTTTCTAGTACAACTAAATCGAAAGCCATATGGAATTCAGAGAGGTAAATAAAAAATAAAACACAAAAATCAATAGACTACTGCCAAAACCCTGTGGATCATACTAAAGTCAGAGTTAAATTACCTTTCATGACTAAGCAAGAATCTAGAAAAACTGAAAAGACTGCTTGTACCACACTGAGTTGTAGAGTTGCTCTCCCCCTGGGTTCAGGTTGTTCCAGCACTCACATTCCTCCAGTACAAAAGATAGATTTCAGACAGGTTGAGGGTCCTAAAGCTAAAAAAGAAAAATATTTAACAAACTTACACTTCTCAGTGTGGTCACACAATAGATTGTTCTCTTTGCCATCTAATATAAGGCCTTGTTTCCTACCCACTTTCCACTTTTTTCATAGAATCACAGAGTCATTTAGATTGAAAAACACTCTTCATGAGCCAACCCTTCCCAGTAAAACAAAACAGTTGGATACATCCAGGGAACACACTACCTGATAAAAAGCAATGAATGATTGTCTTTAAGCTATGAATATTTGTACTGAAAGCACGTGGAGATTTTTGGAAGGCATCATAAAGGAGGAAAGAGAATGAAAAGAAAGAAGAGGAGGAAATTGAAGTGCCAGAAGCTGCTTCTCCCTACCGAGGCCCATCAGACTTTGGCAAGTAACAGGATGTAGAGCCAGATACCGCACATGGACTTTCTCAGGGTAAGGGCTTAATTTTTCCTCATCTCAGCTTTGTTGTTCCCATGGCAAATCCCTAGGGAGAATCGATGTCAAAAGACTTGCATCAGACTTACTCTAGCGTAACAAGGAACAGAACCTGGCTTCAAGTTGTAGCAAATACAACCAGATGAACTAATTCCCAACATGGCTAATGGCTGACAACATTAGATTAGATTTTTCCCAAGGTAAAAACAAAAGTTAAACCATTCTCTACAGTTTAAATGATCAGTCATTTCTAAAACTACTAATTGGTATTTCTCTGCAACAAAACAAAGAAAAATAAGAAGATACCATACAAGATTTCTTTTTAAGAAGAAAAAAATCAGAACAACAAAAACCCCAAACACACACATCACTGATGGAAGTGCAACATACCTGTTACTAAGAGCTACAATACAGACATTGTCAGTGCCTTTCTTTCCTCCAATTAAGCAATATACAACAGTGAGAGGATGTAAGTCAGGGGATCAAACACAAGAGAAGTTTAAAAACATGGTTTTGCTGCAGTAGTGATGCAACATAATGGGTGCAAGAGCAACCTAATGCCACATAAATCCATCTTTCTGGCAGGACCGTAAGGCTCTGAGGCAACTTGACAGCTGATTCCACCTGTCTGGGGCATCTGTAGGCAATGCTCTTCAGAAAAGCACAGCCCAGACTTTAAAAGCTTTACTCAACTCCCACTTCCTCATGAGGAGTTGCAGCATGTACCACAACAAGTGGCAAAGACTTTCAGCATTGCCATGTCCAGTGCTCCTAGCATTAAGTTGTTGAAATAGACTGGATTTTCTTTTGAAAATCCTGTTTCTAAACTAGATTTTTTCTTACCAAAAAAAAAGTGGAAAAAGACTGAGTAATATAAGCATACCAAATTAAAGTTAAATAAAAGCACACAACCACAAAGTGATCCTCATAAAAATAACAACATTAGACAGTGTAACAATTTTGGAAATAATTGATTTTTGACTGGTTTACACTGGAAATAATTGCTTTTTGAGAACCTAGCATCAGGTAGATTATTTTCTGTTCATAACTGTATGTTCCTCCACAATTAGTGGAAAAAGTTTAGGAAGAAGAGCATACATGAGTTTCTGGTTTGCTTTATTTTGCTAAAACAGGCATTGTCAAGCAGGAACTTGACCTTGCTTTTGTGGATGGGTGACTTTAAACACATTTGCTTAGTTTGCTTTACAATATTCATTAGCTTATTTCTCCAGTACTACAGTAGCAAGGTAAAACAAATAGTCACAATCACTTTAGAAATCTGTCAATATAAATGGCACATAGGTACACCAAAAAACAGGTATCCCTAGTTTAGGTTTTGTCTTTATCCAGGCAGTCAAGATACTTTTATGAAGACATTAAAATAACAATTTTTTTCATGCATTCTATACTCTCATTCTTAAAAATATATTTGCTCTTATACATTTTGTCCACAACAGCAGCAGATCCATTACAACACAACAACAAAATCCATACCTATAATCTGCATTTTATCTGATTGTTCTGGTACATCAGCTTCTGGCCATTCACAATAACTGAGTTTACTAGTTTCTTTGGCTTCCTCTACCTTAGTCAGTTTTTCCTTCTAAAACCTACCTATTTAGCCTAAAAGCATCTCCTCCTTCTAATAGGCTGTTCTCTTTATTTCACTGTTCTCCTATGCATTTATACTTCAAAAGGAGCAGTCGTACTTCTAAATTTTCTAAGGATTTCTGTAGTTTATTCATGGCAGTGTTTTATTCTTAACATAGTTGTGGAATATGCCACATGTTTTGCCCTATTTTGACATTTTCATTTGGTAGTTGGTCTTTTTTCTGAAAAGTGTCATCCTTCATAGCAATTTTTTAAACAAATGCATGAAATATAACAAAGTTAATTGATAAATGCAATTGGCCGATATATCACATATAACACAAGTATGAGACAAATGTCAATCTGCAAAAAAAAAATGTGTGCAAAATTCTGAACAAACATTTTATTTAAGCATATTTAAGATGGCTGGACCTCTTTTAGCAAAACAGTCATCTGTCATCCATTACACATATAGCTATGAAAAACAATTGTTCAGGACTTCAGTGGCCTTGCCCAGTATACAAGTCAAGATGATTTTTGCTGAATCAGTGTCTTATTTCTAAATGACACCAATTTTTCTTTTCACACATCAGATTTCCTCGCTTAAAAAAAATAAGAAAGGGGTGGGTGGAGGAGGGAGTTTGCTCACTTGTTCAAAAACACTAGAATAGTAGAACCTCTGTCAGTGAATAAAAAAGGGCATTGAGGGGTGGGGACAGAAACAAGGAATGAAACATATTTTATCAGAAATTTCCAGTAGAGTTACTCTGGTTAGAAATCGCTAGTCTTAAATAAAATGAAATCACGTAATTCCCATGATAAAGAATAATAAATAAGCTAATTATTAGATTAGCAGCATAGTTACTTCCACATGCTAGAAAATATTTATAGCACCATCCTGTACTGTTAGTTTTCACTGCTATGATAAGAGAAAATTACCTGAGGGGAGAGTGGTAGAGATTCATTTATACCATTTTTCACTTTGAAGAAAAATGCATCAGAATAATCATGTCAGACAACAAAGTTTCCATAATGACAAATGTCATTTTAAAATATTCTGGGCCACAGAAGCTGAGAAAGTATGGCAGTCTTGAATGGTCTTTATTTTGTTATTAAATCCTAAAGGTCTGTTAGGGCTTTTGTTTCCCAATTCCTATAATTTTTTTATCATGAAAAAAAATATTTTGTTGAAGAAAATACTTACAACAGTAAAGATATCAGCACATTTCAGAAACCTAAATTTACCCTGTATGTTTTATTACTAAACCAATATATTTTCACTGAAGCAAATTGTTCTTTCAGTTCTTTTTAGTTAACAAAACTCTGTTGTTAGAAATCTAGCTAGCATGTTAACATATCACTAGAGATACTGGTATCTCTTCCCACCAGTTGTATGAACAGTCATATTCATACGTTTCATTAAAACTACAACTAAACACACATACACATGTATTCTTGCCTTTTGTCTTTTTCATCCTCATTTTCCTCAGTAGTGCAAACAATCAAGAATTGCACGTTTCATCTGTTGCCAGTGCCTCAATAATTATGATGGATCTGTAAAAGAAATTACACACTCCACAGATGATTAAATCAGCCTAAACATTCTACTCTCATGATTCATTGTGGCATGAATGAAGACACCATATTCTTACCCTTATATCTATCCTGCTAATTTTCCTTAGCTTCATTATTTATTTTTTGCCTGCTTTCTTTGACCCTTCTTTTGCTTCCCTCCATCATCTGTCTCTCTCTTTTTTTCTTCTAATTAGGGCACTTTTTTTTTCTGTCCTTTTTGCTCCAGATATACTTTTCTCCCTGCTCTCACCTCTTTTCCACATTATCTCTTTATTAACACAATACCAATGCCTCATTTTTTTCCCCTTTCTGGTTTTGTGAGTCTTTCTTTCCTCTGTCCCTGCCCAGGTTTCCTACCCCCTGCCTAGGCTTTTCCTTTCTCCTCTATTATGAGGTATGGTCTCTCTTATATTTCTAGCTCTAAAGTTCACTGAGCTATTAGGAAGAGAATACTACAGCTGAGGTTAAACAACATAGGTCTGTCCAAAACTACTGCTAGCAATTCAACTCTGATATCAGCTTTGTTTGTTCTCGAGTAATAGTTTAATTGTCCTAATTAGTGTAAAATTAGAAATTATGTAGAATAAAAATACTAAAAGAAAGTCCGCCAAGACAAATCGCTTGGAGAAAGGCACTTAGAGAAATCTTTTTTTCCCCCACAGTTTCACAGACTGCCTATGTTGTGTGGTTTCTTTTTAGAATATAACGCAGTAAAGTTCAACAGAAATTACTAGACTCACGTGACACAGATTCAAGCGCCTCTATTAACAACAAACCTAGTGAAGAGCTAGATATTAAAGTATACAATTGTATGCTTACTACCCTCATGTAATATATATCCTCTACAACCATTCTGTTCAGCTTTCCTGACACCTAGTATTTAAAATCAAGGAAAATTTTATACTATTTTGTTATCAGTACTACATAAAGTGTAAGATTGATGAAAGCAATAGTCAATTGGTGGTCATTTGCAAAAACCTTAGGTAAAGCACAGCAAGGAAGAAATGCCTTAACAGTATATACGGTCTCATACTTAGTCTGTCTTGAAGTATGCTGCATTAAAGGCTGTTGTAACAGATTCCGTATTTATGTTCTTTTGTAAACCAAAATTACACATCTGCACAGTGCTCCTTACAAAACACCCTCTTTTTCAAGACAACCCTTGAAACTAAAAGTAGGCAGTTCTATAAATCTTTCCTGACGTGGTCCAAAGTCTTCATTTTCTTGTAGCCTTCTTATTTATATTTTACAAAGGCATTCCTATTTCTACTCCCATATCGAGCATATTATCTTCTATCTACACATCTTTTCAGCAGGAACACCCATTGCTACAATACCTTCTACTGCCTCATATCTTGCTACAAAACAAAAGGATAAGGAGATTCTTCTGGAAAATTAAGTAATCATGAACTACTATTAGACTAATAGATTCTTCTAAAAGCTGTCCTTAGCCGGATTTTTCCGGCTAAAAGGAAAACAGAGTTTTTCTGGATCAATAACTTCACAATTTAGTAACTTTTCCTTCTTTTCTTGACTCAAAAGATATTACAGGGCAATATTTCCAAAGCTGGATATTCATATATACAAACAGAAATATCCAGTTCTCAGAAATACCGAAAAATTAAAGACATCTTAACTATCACCTGGAATACATTGAAAAGCGGTCATCAGTTCCTAAAGCATAAAGGTTTATTTGGACCTTTATTTTGGGGTATCCAATATTAGAAGTTTTGAGATGCAGAAATTATGGTAAACTTTATAGGGGAAACATAACTGTGCATGAATATATTAATAACTGCACAGAAAACATTACAGTCAATTTATAGTCTGCCACTCTTCATATTCACTAGAAATATACTTGAAAGCAGTTCAAAAAACCTAAAATGCCAAATATGAGAAAGAATGAAGAACCCAACCTCTACTGAAAAATAGTATAAACCAGCATAGTGATGAAACAGTATCTAACATGCAAATTGTGATAGGACTTTAATAAAGACTGAGAAGTAAATACAGACGTTTGACTGCTTTTGAATGCTATATACACTGGATGAAATTTTGCCTTCACCAATAAGTGAGAAGCAGAATTTGAAATCTTACATTGACATAGTCCAGTTTGTGCAATTCTACATCCCACTTTAGGAAAGCTGTTAGCACAAGCTCTAAAAAAATTATATTCCATTCAACACTTCTATATATTTTAGAGTCACTTTAAGATAAACAGTGCTGTGATAAGAAAAAAAAAGCATTAGCATTAGCTTTTCAGCAAAACTATTTCCTTCTGAAAAGTTCTGCAAAAATTACACTTTGCCAATTGTAACATAAAATTTAAACACCATTTACTTGATATAAAATTGGGATAGTATGTAAATTAAGTAAGTTTCAATTCATGTCTTCTTACTCACATCTGTTGGCAGTTTAAATAGTTTTACTGCCATTAATTGTTACAAAAGTGCAAGATATGCTGTATGCTTGCCACTTAGGACCAAAGGCACAAAAGTCTAATTGAACTAAGTAATTAGTAATTTGTCATTTCCTATTGTCAGCAATTACTTTCCATTAGAAATCCTCACTGCAAATTCTAATTTGAAGTGAGGTTTGCATTTTATTGCTGTCCATCCAAATTAGTTTAAAATTGACAGCTACATTTTCATGTAAAAATTTAAAGATATTAAATATGCTTGAAGACACTGAGGCATAGTCTGCCCCATGTCTAGTTGCAATAATATATCCGGAATCAAAGGAATGAGAAGGAAATTCCAAAATAATTCTTTCTTTTTTCAATTATGAGTATGTACCAGCATTACATAGTAGGACACATCACACTCTTGTTCATGTGAACGGTCCCTTTAATTGGCAATTTAAACAGCTAACACAAACAAAGTTTGACACCAAAAAATTATATAAAGATTCATTGGATTTTTTATTTGCTTTTAAATAGGGAACCAGAAACAGGTTTTGAAAGTCAAGTATACCTGAATGGAACTGTGTATTTTCATGCCTTGCCCTAGAGGCTTTTCCTTGTGGTTTTTCTGCCTGAGCAATTTTTCTTTCGTTATTTTTCAGACTTGTTAAAGTAGTCAGCACTGTCCAGTTGTCAATACTCAGTGTGCAGCATGAGGCAGCACTTGGGATGACAGAAGTGCTGCAGGTTCCTCAGAAATGCACATGGCTGATTAGCCGCAAGGAGGTAGAGTTTTATAATTAAGATGTGTCAAACCGATATGAGCCATCATTTCAGGGCTCATAACATGGAACTGCCAAGCAAGCAGCAACTTGGTGCCTGGTAAAATACTTCTGCTGCCCAGTCCGACCCAGTCCTAACACTAGGGGACAAGTGGTTCAACTTCACTTAATTTTAGAAAGCCAAAAGTAATAATGGTATAAATTTACCAATATCCAGGAGTTCTTCTGCAAGCAAGTTACAAATTTGAAAGCAAAGAATATGGAGTTCTATTGTCTTTAATGTAAAAAAATGCTCAGATCTTGAAATAAGACCATGCTTAGAGCAAGTTGACAAATGTTTCAACAGTAAAGCTAACAGTTTAGCAGAGCTTCATACTAAATGTGTTCAGAAGATGCAAGTAGATAGCAACTGACATCCAGCTCGTAAGTAAACCTCTCATAAGAACATACAGAAGATAAAAGGTGTATGATAAGTTTTCACCATAAAATGATGGGAGGGAATTTGATGTATAGTTGGTCAAATGTATTCATTTATAGAATTATAAAACTATTTAAGGCCAGAAGACAACAGAATTGCACAATTTTATGTCTCAGAATAAAATACTTATTAGAGGTAGTATCAAATACATTTGCACTTCAACTGCAGTTCTATGGTATACTGTAATCTTTCCTTTTCTTCATTTATATGATAAAATAATTAAGCCTTAAATCTAGCAATGATGATTAATTACTCCTAAATAGCTATTCTACATTCATACATCCTGAAAGCACACATCTTTCACTGAAACTTTCTCTGATAACTAGTTAACATACATCACAGATCACTAGCATTCTATATTCAGCACACATTAATTATTGTTGGTTTGGAACATGATTCTTACGAAGAATATATCCATGTGCTTGCAAAAATCTCATCACAATTAATGCTATGAAAAAGAAAAGTGACAAATTCTAATGATTCATCAGTAATAAATAACAAGTAGTTCCACAACACTTCCATTACTGAAGTAGACTGTATCAGGGACTCTCTCAAAAACATAGTATCATAGGCCTCTTTCCTTAAAAAGATTTAAGTGCTATGTTCACTAGGAATACATTGTTCCATTTTCAGGGAGGAAGAAAAAAACAAACGGCTACAAAAGAAATGGAAAACAGAAGGAGAAAAAGTCAACTGGACTCCCAAAAGAAGTCCACTGGACTGACAGAAACCTCACTGTCTCACACCACACACACGTGCACCTGTGCTGCCTTCCACTGCAATCAGGTTTACTTCATACTGTATTGGTAGGAGTTGATTATAATTAGATGCTTGATGTGTATTAAAGAAAAAATGGATCTCCGAATGCGTAGACTGCTTCCTAATTATGTGTTTCCCAATTCCATGGGGTGTTCAAAGCTAGGGTTTGGAGGTATTTTCAGAATAATAAAGACAGTAGTTATATTCCAAGCCATTATTGTGCCATTTCTGTAGCTGTGTTTAATTGCCAATAAGGTACTGAAAAAAAACCCCAGAATTAAATTAAAAGTTCAATAAACACAGATCAATATTCTTGTAAATACCAAGTCTATAAAATGATCTTCTCTTTAAATGTAGTTATACTACAGGTACCGTGTAGATTATCCATGTTTGAATTTTATGTGTAGCTTGAAAGTCTAGTTAAATTTCTTTCCAGTAAAAACATGTTGAATCTAGGAATGCTGTCCAAAAAGATTACAAACCTGCCATTACTCTTAAACTGTTGCTGTCTTCTGATTTTGTATTAGCTCACGATCAGCTGAATAAAGTAGTAATCTTCTGTCTAAGATGTAAATAAATCATCAGCTTCAGTTACTTTACCACTAGCTGTTTGTCATTCAGGAAAATAATGGTTAATCAATGACTAATCAATGAAGATGTGTAACGTATTAGTTTGCAGTCCTTCATCATCCTATTTTCCTCAATTGCCTGGGGGTTTGTGTTCAGTACTTACAGAATCGATTACAATTGTGAGTGATCATTCAACTCATGTTGAGAGCTGTCAGCTGTGCTTTCTGCTAGGAGTTTTTACCCTTCTGTTTAATAAAAGATGCTAATATTTAGCTGTATCTGACAAGCTAGATACTATAGTAAAAAAATTTATAAGAAGTGCTTAAGTAACTAATTGCAACACTACATGTCACTTGATGAAACTAAACTTTTCCTGACTTCACAATAATCATAAGCATTACCGGCTTGCTGTGGAAAATTAAAGGAAAATAGCTGTCTGCTTGAGTCTGATCATGCCTGCAGGGAAGGTCTAAGAAAGGCAACTGACAATGATGCCTTTGTGCATAACTGCAGGGGGAAAACAGATAATTCTTCAATTTTTCATATAAACTGACATTCCTCACCGCATAACATTCATACGTGTGCTCAATTTCCTACTAGAGCCACTAGAAAAGTTGGACCCACAGACTTTTGATGCACAACAACATAAATGAGAACAAAGGTTTGTATAATGAAAGTAATGTTTCACTGCTTGACAAGACTGTTTGCTTCGAAGCAGATTTAAGCTTGTCACCAACATAAGGAGAAAAGATTGGCTGTTGTTCCCACACACACGCCAAATATATTACTACCAATGTATAGGTTTATTGACTTTAATTATTGTTTTCGTACTTTTCTTGGAAAATGCACGTCAGTGGTAGTCACAGGGTGTGATGGTGGAAACTAATAATTGTTAATGTATTTCATTAAATATTTAGAACCGAGCAGTATTGATTAAAACGGCAATGGGTAAGCGGGCACTTCTGGTAGTTTTAGCTCCAACAGCTCCCTCTTGTGATTGAAATGCCAAAGCTCTCCTGCCTTAACAGCTACATTTGAATGTCACGCTGAGCTTAACCAATATTAAGAAAAAGAGGGAGAGAGAAGTTGCCTTATCAGAAAATCATGTTAATATATATTTTTAACTTAAAACATTGCAATGTGTTCCAATTATCAAGGTTAATACCCAAATTTAAACTAGACAGGTAAAAAAGAGTGATTTCTCCATGAATTTAAGGAATGTAGCTCATTTAAGAATTATTTTAATATTGTAGAGGCTTGTTCAGTTGTCTTATTTTTAGCTGATGCAATAGACAGGGAAGACAGAAATAGATTTCAGGAAACGAGCACTTTCCTAGCACATAGGGTAAAAGCTGTAAATAATCCATGCCTGATTTTTACACGGTGCATGGAAACTGTCCAAATACACCCTCTGATTCAAAACAATAAGTAACCAATTAAAAAAAAAAAAGCAGCATTATTACCTTGCTATAGAGAAGAGCATTCCCAGCACTAAATCTTATTTTATTTCTATGCTTTTGTCCCTCGTCTCTATTGGAAATAAAATTATCTTTTTGCAGAAGAATAGATATTCAAAACTTTTTTTAGTTTATACACAGATAGATTGATATAAACCACCAGTTTCTAGCACTGACAAGGAAACTGCTAGTGTATTTAGTATTACTGCATACAGCAAAACTAAATCAAATTAGTTATTAGTTACAAAAGTATTCCTAGACAAATGAAAATATAAAGCCTACAAATTCTGGGTAGCAATGATATCCCTAGAATCAAATAACAACCAAATATTGTAAAGGCGTAGAACTTCATGCAGCTATGTAGTCACATTACCCACAACAATTGTAAAAGCATGACAATAATCATTATCTTTAGCCTCCATTTCAAAAGAATCCAGTTTAATTTAAGATTGCTTGGCTAAGCTGTCCCCAAGGATCAGAATAAAATTCCTACTGGTAGCTTGGTTGTTTCACCCCTAAAGCTTCCTATATTATACAGAAATGTTTAGACATAGTCAATTCATCTTAACAACATCTTAAACAACCACCCCAGCTTCCATCAGAACGACAACACAAATAATTGCTCTGAAATCTCAAAGTAAAGGAAACAACACTTTATATCATGGATAGCATTTTTAGTGCAAACTCCTATTGTTTCTCATTTCTGAAGTTCCTGTCAAAGACTCAAAGAACACAAATAGGTAAAACAGATCCATTCCCTTTTAATTATTCGGTGTCTCCAGAATAAATGGGGTGTTTTTTTGACCAGACAGGACAAGAACAAAAATACTTGCTGGCTAATATCACATTGATACTCTGAATTGCCTTGCTTTGTCAGCTGACACTTTTAGTTTTGGTCTGGAAGGCCCCAGCTCATTATCAATAACAGCCAGAATATAATGTCACACTAAAGATGTGACTAAAGTCTTCTCATTTATGACTTGAAAAGCCAAACTGTGTTCTGACATTTCATGAAAATTTATTTCTAACAAACTTCTCTTGAGGGAAATTCCTAATCTTTCTGTTTAGAATGGAACATTCATAACAAAACATCTAAACAACGATATTACAGAAGAATGACAAAAGCACTAATTTTATCCAAACAATTGATAAGAAAAGTCCATGAATGACGATACGATTCCTGATGTACAGAACATTGCTCTTTTTAAAAAAAATATAATCACTGAAACAATGACAAATGAAAGATTCAGAAAAGGTTATGACTTGACAAAGTAACATTTTTAAAACTCGGACACCAGTCAAATTGATATAAGCCTCAGTGATGCAACACTTTCTGACAGTAAAGTCTTTACCACTGTCTAAAATATATAGAATAGCCTATTGTGATTGCTTAATGTCAACTTTTGTTCATATGCTCTTTCATAAAAGTGAAACCGGGATAAATGATTTAAAGCAGTTCAATTTGTCTATTTACCTTAATCCTTAACTGTTCCCATATGTCTTAGCTACATGATGTATGACTCGCCATAAACCAATTTTTCAAAGATATACAAGACAGAAAAAAGTCAGGCTCCTAACCTTTTATGCACTGAACTTTCATAGACAGCTGGCAAAACAAAACACTTCTAGGCTTCAGAAAAAGCTGAAAGGTTATTTTGCTCTTGTGCTTTTACAAAACATTTGCATCTGTTAAATAAGATACAGTTGAAATACTTCATCACGGCAAACAATCTTGAGGGAGAAAGGCCTTTTCCAAATTAAACTAAAAAGTTGATAGCTGCTATTCTAATAGGATAATTAGACTGCCATTTTGGAAGCAAACACTGCAGTTGTGCACCCTTTTCTGAAAGCCAGCCTGTGATACCATATGAATTGTGACATTAGTATCTGCAAGCAGTGTAATCTCACTTTATGGTTGCATGCATAACTCAAGGCACTTAGTCTAATGATGTTTTTTTCTAAGTATTTAGTAGTAACACTCACTTTAATATGCATCAGTCTGAAGCACAGGGCAACGCAACACATACTTTTGCTTTCGTTTAACAAGACATTCACTAGTAATACAGGAATTAAGAAATGCATTGCAAAATAAAAGTGTCTTACTTACCTAGAACAGTTGGTAGACTAGAGCAAGGTGGAAAGGTTTTAATTGGCAGGAAGTTTTTGTTCCATCCAAGAAGTTGCAGCATAGGATCCACATGAGCAGGGTGGTGATTAAGGTGATTAAGCAGGGCATCAGGTAGAACTACTCAGAAATTTGCTAGTCCCATTCTAAAAAAAAATCAAACACAAAACCAGAAGAAAAACATATATAGATGAAACCAGTTTCAGAGTTTTAATGACATAAAAACCACTTATAATTCTGTGCAGTTATAAGTAAATTAGGAAATATAATCTTCAATATTTTTTGTTTCAATTTGAAATATTTCAGAAAACTTCCATGTTAAAGGACAGAATTATGAACTTCATAACTCAAGACAGATTCTCATATCAACAGGACCTAAAGCAACATATGTATCATCTGTAATTCAGTATCGCTATGCATTTCAAAATCATTTGCTGTCAGAGACAGACCTGTAGAGATATTTGACAATAGGAGGGGGCCAAGGGGTTGAGTGTGAATTTTCTGTCTGTATTTTCAGAAACACTATGTGATAAAAGCTTTGTGCTAAAACAAAACAACAAGAAGATGTATATAAAGAAAAGGGAGGGGAGGAACAAAACACCTCTTAAATGTACAATACCATGGAAATAAAAATAATTTTAAACCAGAATATATATTTAGATATACATTTAGAACCCTAAAATTAAAATGGCTGTTTTTTAAACTTCAAGTAAGCTTGAGAAACTGACTGCAGATCATGTGTACAATGTAGGGTCAATGCTGTATTGAATTTCCAGACCATTTTCAGACTACCTTCTGGCAATGGAAGCATTTTGACCACTGACACTCCCTATGGGTATATCTGACTATCCTGGTACAATGCACCGTTCCCCATTATTGAATCTACAACAAACCGCTGTAGGTTATTCATTGATTGAGTGTTTAAGTGTATTCTTCGGGAGCAAATGGAGAATGAAATCTGTAAACAATCACGCACACAAAATCAGCCAAATTCTTCACCTGGAGATGCTTTTCAGTTCCAGTACTTAATTATCTGTATTCTTTGATAAAATCTGTCTCACTTTAAGTAAAGATGCAGAGGAATTTTGCTTTTAAAAGTTACAGCAATCTACAGTGTGGAGCTGCACATTTTATCTTAAAGTAAAATTAATCCATCATTGGCCAATATGACTATTAGGGACATAAGGTTTAAGCGCATCTGCCATGCTTTATGCTAACATCTTTATCTAGATCAATTACAATATGCACTATCACTATTAAATAACCAATATAGATGCAGACTGCAGCTCTATAATATCCCTAATGGAGGTTAGAACAGATATTAAGAGCTACATTTTCATAAGCTCAAGAAGTAATTGTGTGTGCTTGTCCGCCTAGGCATATCTTCAATCAAGCTGTATTTTGATATCACAGGAAAATGTTCCTTTTTTCCACCTTAACCAGTGCAAAACCCTCTTTCTTCTACACATATATATAGAGTTATGAGTTCAACTGTACAGTTCATCTGACACTGTATTTATAGCTATTGCCTGAATGAGTGGTTCATACATTACTAGTGAGCTAAAAAAAACAAATGAGACATTTGAAGTTTATTTCATCATTTCCACCTTTAAATTAAGCAAAAAATAAGAAGTTATCTTGAGAAAATATGCAAATTATTTTATTTCAGCTTGCTAAAACCGTATTTATACGTGTCGCTGTAGTAAAAAAGCATAACAGAAAATTTACCTTTCTTAGAGTTACAGTTCCAAGGTTAATTTTACAATTAATCTACAACACAGCTTTATAATTTCCTCTCATTTTCCCTGAAAAACTATTTCAAAATAGCTCCCAAATGCCAGGAATACTGGAGTCTTTGACATTTGAAGTCTTTTCCATACATGCAGCAATGATTTGACTGTGCTGTAATAATACACAACACCACCATATTGAAAATAACTATTTAGGTCTATGAACTGAAATTCAGGCCACGTTATGATTATGTTATACTAATGCGTAGAAAAGAGAGGAGAACCTGCATGCTCTGTGCAGGAAGATATTGCAAGGTAAGTTGAGCATAGACTAGTTTAAAAAAAAAACCCAAATAGAGTGCCTGATTTGTTTATAAACTACCCAGGCACGCATATTGTCAGACAAGCACAGCAAGACTCCACAGGTATCATAATTCAGTATTTTAGCTGCGCATGCACTGCAAGGCATGCACCTTTATGGCTGCTGGCACCCAGACACATGCATGGGTCTGCTCAGATGGCAGGTTGGAGTGAGGTTTTCAACAGGGTTCCCCCTTGGAGAGTTCCTTTCAGGGAGAACTGTAAGGATTCAGTTTAGACAGTCAGGGTGTAATACTGCAAGTTGCACCATGGAGAACATCTGTTCTGCAACTCAGACACTCCCAATAGGCACTTTTGAACTGATGCTCAAGTGTGTTATTAAATTGTGGTAAGGTATCAATTTCTTTTGCTGTCCGACAAGGTTCAAATCCATACCTCCTACCTCCCCAGAGGGCTGCTCAGCCATCTGCCAGTATCCCCAGCCTGCTCTTTCCTTTCCACTTTAGTAGAATTATGTACACATGCTTGATGGGCTACTGTGAGGCTGGGCAGATTCATATTTGGAAACCCAACAGTACTAGCCACTGGATGCTTGCCTAATTTCATACATGTCCACAGCTGTGCCCAGGAATGGGATCCAGGTGCATCCTATTACAAGTACTGTTGTAGTAATCCTAGAGTATCTTGCTGGTCTCCAGCTGCCATTTCAGAAACATGGAGCTTTCCCACAGTACATTTTCTGGCCCTATGCAGACATGTTGAATGCTCCAAGACTGTCTGAAACAGCATCAAATATCTACATTTTGACACGTTCTACACTTAGACTGACACTGTGAACTGAACTTCAACATAACCCTCATTGGACTACAGAGACTTTTGTTCTGCTTCTAAAGACACCTAGAAGAATCTTGGTTTTGAGCACCAAATGACCACATATTCATACAGACCACTGGGAAACTGCTTTTATGAATGAGATTTCAAGGACTTTGTATGAAATAGCTAATGGGTAAAACACAAATAGTTACTAGAGCAAGAAGCAGATCATGTATTCCCTATTCCTAGAAGTGTACCCCAGCTAGGAGTCCTGCTTGTTCCCTTCAGTTAAACTCATCTTTTCTGTAAAGAAGGAGAAGAGCAACCTAGATATAGTATAAGCTAGTGGGGCCTCTTGCTGGAAAAGGAGATATGGGTTTGAGTCTGATATAGGTTCAAGTCCGATTTATGCTCTTTCTACTGAACACCTCATACCAGTGGCCAGAAATTTCTTTCAGAAAAGGAATATCTTATTTTGCTTTTTGTAAAGAAACAGCTCCAAGGATCAAACACCAAGAGATAACTTAAGTTTATAAATATGACATAGAGGTAGATGTTCAGGCTCTGAAAAATTAATGTAGTCCTTCAATACTGTTTGTAATCATCATTTCTTATTGACTAATTTAGCTGGTTGCCTTATAAGTGTCTTGGCATAAAAGAGATGAGTAAAACTGATCATTTATGCTATCAATAAATCTCTGTAGTCAGAGACAACAGAGTAGATGTTTCATGTTGCAAATGAGGTCTCTAAACACCAGGTATTGCTACATTCAGCATCACAACAGCTGTACTGTGACCCTTTAAAGGATGTATATACCTGTAGGTCCAAACATATAACTAACTGTGTAGGCTGTACAGAGGACTTGGAAGCACTTTAAACCTCCCCTTGACTCTCTTGTAGCTTACTAACCTCATGTTAATTCTCTTATGTTGCATGGCCTCCTTTTGGAAGTCTTTGAAAATGAGGGCTTACATCATCACATGAATTTTCATACTGCTTTAAAGCAAGGCAATCACAAACCCAGATAAAGCAACAAAAAAAAAAAAGTAAAAGTTCTGAGGTAGTGTTTGGTTTGTTGTTGTTTTGGGGGTTTTACCATCAATAAATTCCTACTGCACTAGTAACTATGCTTTCTTTGGAAGCTCATCTTGTAATGCTGGGTAAACCTGTTAACAGCAATATTTTTAAAAGTCACTTGAGTTTTGTATTCTTGTATTTTAGCTAGCAGGTGTAGGAGAGAAAAAGGAATTTCTTCCTCTGCATGCTAAACATGAACGACAAAGCAAACTTTATGAAGAAAGAATTTTTCCTTTAGGGCAGGGCAGTTCTCTGTACATACCTATCTTTAAGCTATATTAACATGGAAAAACTAGGGCATTCAGCACCCTTCTGCACAAAATTTTATTACGTTCTATTTTCCATACTAAGGAAGACACCAAGACTGCAAGTAATCACCTTGTCGTTGTTCCATTTTAAGCATGGTCAGAACTTGTGCTGTAAATCCCCTATAAGTGGGGCTTACTCTTTTGACAGAAGACGTTTCACTCCCCAAGTCAAGTTTGTTGATTTGTTGAAAGAAATTTTTCTAGTGCAGTATTCAGTTCAAATTTATTTTGTTTTAAACATAGGGATCAACTTATGTGTGATTATACTAGGAGAGACATATGAAAGCAATCTGAGCTCATTTGGGTGGGAAAGCTAAAATCTAGCAGGGATGCAGTGATCTCATGAGAGCAGAATAGAGGGGTAGAATCCCCTGCCTCAACCTGCTCGCCACGCTTCTTTGACGCAGCCCAGCATCCTATGTTACATATTTCAGGCACAAAAAGTCTTCTAGAACTTCCACAATATACACATACAATAAGGAATATGATCGTAAAACATAGCAAACCAAGTGCAAACAACTGTCGTATGCTTTCATTTTGCCAAGTACCTAGTTATCCCCTCCCAACTTTTTTGTGGCACCTAAGGGAGTCTTCACCGATGACTGAAAATAAATTTGTACCATCGTTGCTACTTAAGTTCATAAGCTTGCCACAGGGGAGAAAATATGTTACTAGGATCATACCAGCTTTTACCAACCATGTGTTAGTAGGCTCTGTTTTAGGAACTATGGGATAAATAAAAAACAGATTAAGTTTGCTTCTCACAATTAGTCGTAGTCAAGAGAGAAAACAAATATCATTTGTCATTCCTTTTCAGGGCCAAGAAAAATACATGATATACAGAAAATGCTCTGAAAATTACTTAGGCAGAGGTCCAGCCTGAATCCCTAAAACCTGGAAGTTACTCCTACCTTCTCTTTCTCATCAAGGAAAGCTTTTCAGTTCCAATTAGCATGACTCAGAATTTTACCTATTATATAAAATTCTGTAGTAAGAAAGGTTAAAGGAACAATTTTTTTTAACACTGGTGTGTTACTGCTTCTAATATGAAACTTAAGAGGGAATGGCAGAAGCACCCAGAGTAAATCATAAGCATTCTGGTGAATCATAGAATTAAACTGAAAAAGATTTTTAAGATCATTGAGTCCAACTAAACTAATACTGCAAAGTCCACCACTAAAAATGGTGATATACTAATAGTTTGGTTCTCTGCTCAGAAAATTATTTATGTCTTGCATTTGGGAAATAAGACCTAAGAATTAAGTAAACATAAGAATAAACTCAGAGTCCTATAGCAGGAAATCTAAAGAGCAGAACACCTCAGAAAAAGCTTTTTGAAAGAACTGAGCTCTGATCTACTGCAACTCCAATAAGAACAACTTCCTTCTCAGATTATTTGAAGGGGGAAAGGAAAAAAAAGCTAGAGCTAAAAGAGAATATTTCTGTATTTTTGTAAGTTTATTACTTGCAATTAGTAGATTCACTGGGTACAAGTCTAAACAATCTAATATTCTTTTCTTCGTTAAAGGTTGTTGTGTTATACCTTAACAGATTCAAAAGGCCCAAAATAGAGGCAATGAAGACAAGATACATGATTGTAAGCGTTATTGTAGAATCATAGAACCACTAGGTGGAAAAAAACCTCTTCGATTATCAGTCCAACTATCCCTATCTGCCACTAAACCATGCCCCTGAGCACCTTGTCTACCCATCTTTTAAATACCACCAGGAATGCTGACTCAACCACTTCCCTGGGCAGCTTCTGCCGGTACCTGATGACACTTTACATGAAAAATTTCTTTCTGATATCTAGCCTGAACCTCCTCTGGCAGAGCTTGAGGGCACTGCCCCTTGTCCTGTCCCCTGTCACTTGGGAGAAGAGGCCAGCTCCCTCCTCTCCACAACCTCCTTTCAGGTAGTTGTAGAGAGCAATGAGGTCTCCCCTCAGCCTCCTCTTCTCCAGGTTAAACAACCCCAGCTCCCTCAACCGCTCCTTGTAAGACTTGTTCTCCAGCCCCTTCACCCACTTTGTTGCTCTTCTCTGTACTTGCTCCAGAGCCTCAATATCCAGTTCCAAGTACAGGAGCAGAATAACCTTTCTGGACCTGCTGACCACACCAGCTCTGATACAAAAGGATGCTAAAAGAGAAAAGCAATTTTAGGAGCTAGACTATGACACCTGAATGCAGATAAGGTCACTTCTGATAGTACTGCATTTTATTTGTATAGAGTATAAATGACTTGAGTGCATTTTTTTCTACATCATAGCTCAAGAAATAACTGTTGATCTAGAACAGCTGCAAAAAATTAGTTATTGACACATCAGTTTAGTAAGGACTTAATACAGAAGGACAAGGAAAGGGTTGCATGTTTAACATTAGCATAACAGAGTGACACTTATTGCAAATTTAATTACCTAATATACATATTTGAAAGTTGTCTGAAAATAATCACTGACAATTTATTGTAGTTACTGAAAAATTAGCAGCTCCAACTGGCAGAGGGAATGCTTGCTGCTGTCAGAATGAAAGGAGAAGCTGGTGGGAACACAGACACATTTTGAGGAACTAAGGAAGGATTATTGCTAAGGTATATGATGCAAATGGTGGATAAATTATCACTTTCTGATGGTGGATAACATCTAGGAATAATATCTGGTAGAGCCTGAAGAACATTCTTTTTCCTAATAATTCTGCTACTTCAAGCCAGAAAGAAAAAGCCAAGCATATATAACATAGTGGGAAATCCAAAAGAGAAACATAAGGCCACTTGATTGTTACTCACAAAATTGACCCTTTACTGACCTATGAGAATCTGGTCAAAATAAACTCCACCCATGGCCAGCTGAATGTGCAAGGTGAGCAGGAATGCCTGTGATTGATAAAATATACAACACTTGGAAGCCCTGGAGCAGAGAGACTAATCCATGAAATCCTAACCTGAAGAAGGCAAAAATAAAAAAGAAAAAAAAAAGGAAAAAAAAATCTTCCTGGACCAGACTACAAGCCACTCCCAAGGATGAGAACACTATAAGCTTCCCGTCAATGAGAAAATGCTCTCACAACGGCATAGCTGCATTGTCGTCACAGAGGTACCATCACACAAGCACTACTAGGCACCAAATCAAGGTCAAAATGCAATGTAAATGTCAAGAGTTATTTAAGGCTTCCAAAAAAAACTTGAGTACTTCTACTTTTATACCACTGAAAGTTACATTAGATTATATATATGCTACTAAGCAATAGAAGTGAATTTTTATTATGTTTGGCTGCTTGATTCAAATATTGGTTACATACATCAGAGAGCACAATTCAGAAATCAGGAATTTCAGAATGTGGTTATGTTTACCCATAATAAATAGCTGCAAAGATTTCATCATGAATATTTAAATAGAAATGTGATTACCATTACAATAATTCATTCTTACATATTACTTTCACTACTTAAATAATGTCCAAATGGCAAGGTATAAGACAATGCCCACAGTCTTACAAAAGGGTTGTCTTGCCTTCCTTTCCATTGACTAGAAGACACATTTATCTGTATTAAGATTACAGAAGTGAACAGGGGTTGCATGGCACAACCTTACCTTGCCCTATTTTTTTTCAACTATAGCATAAATAAGGTCAGCTCCCCTATAACAGAGAGACTGGACATGGAGAAGAGCCCATTTAAAAGTTTTCCTTAATTCAGGAAATTAAATTGAGGCCCTTTCTATCCCATCATTCTACAGCAAAAGGGAGGTCAGAAGGGAAGAATGGCAGATTTGCAAATCAGATTAAAAGTGTGTTTGATTTCTTAGCAATCTAAGATAGACACTGTCACTTACAAGGAAAAAAAACATTGCTTATGAGTGATCTGCTACAAAGCAGGATTTTGGTTGTGGTTACTGCTCCCTGACAGCTACTCATCCATTCTGTGCCCAGCAAGTCTCAGAGCAGAAGAAAACTTTGTCCTTACACTTGTTGATAAAATTAAACTGTCCTTAACCAAATGAGTGGACATGAAGCATCGAATCTTATTAAAACATACACAAGAGTCACTTGTCTTCTTCAAATGCTGTTCAAAGGACACTGAATTTCTGATCAACAGAAAATTCTTTTCCTTCTTACAGGCACAACTGCAAAGGAAGCATTTATTTAAAACCGATCTCTCCAGTGCAAGTTTTAATGTGTTGTTAAACTCAGCCATTTAAGGCAGATACAGTGAAATAAAACTCTGATGACTCTAAAAGAATTTAAGATTAATGCAGGAGGAAATTACCTTGCCTAGTCATGCCTACTTTTATTAGTACCCTGCAGTTGTGTTTCATTTTAGATATGGCAAAAGTATGATTTGAAAGTCAAGAAGGCAACTTCTTGCATTTTGTATTTAATTATTGAACACAGAACAATGCTAAATCTGCATTTCCAAAGTATGTGGTGTTGTGGTTTGCAAGTTCTGCTTAATAAAACTGCATTCATGGCAGTAAGAAGTTATGTCTTCTCATGAACATGCCGAGAAACAGCAAGTGTATTTTTGAATACTTATGTCCAGTAATCATTATAAGCATTACAGAATCTGACAAATTGCTTTTTTATTTTATTTTTAGAATTCTTTTTTTTCATAAGCTGAAAAAGATCAAGTCTTCAAACATTCCAGTAGGTTCCACTGGTTATACATGTAGGGTACAAACTTTGAGATTATTCCTGGTGTATTACTTCCAATTTCTATGGTAATATAGTTTTAAGGAGAGAGCTAGTTTCAGCTTATGGTAAAGTTGATTTTATTTATAAGGCTACTGTGTACTGGGAATTCATTAGCACAATGGCAGAACAAACTAAACCAGCTGGGTTAGAGAAGTTCTAAAACATTTTTCAAGTTCTCCAGATGAGCTGTGCTTCCCTTGACACATCCCTGCACACCACGTGAACTTTGCTCCCAAGAACTACATAGCCATGCTTGTTTCAATGCCTAATCATTGCCAACATAGCTCAAAAGATACTTGATATATTAATCCATTTCATTGCAAATTATAATATCTTTCTGTTGTTTAGTCAGGCCTGCCTTTAAACACAGAGCTGAATTGAATAAAGAAATTTCATCACCTCCTTTACACTCATACCTTTTCCCTGCTGCAAAAATGAGCCTCCAGAAAATGCTTTATCAAAACACACATATACTAACTATAAACAGGCTGGTGGGAAGAAGTACACTAGAGGAAAAAACTCTGAAGAGCAATTATTATTTTAGCATTGGTGAATATGAAGACCATACAAGACTAGCATTTAGTGCTTCATGATCATATTTTGATGGTTGCAGACATAAACAAGAAATGGAGGAAACTGACCGAAGAGCAGTATTAGATTTCTAAATATTTCTTAAATATTTTCTTCCTTCTCTGGCCATAAAAAAAAAAAACCAACAAAAACCAAAAAAAACCCAAAAAAACAGGGGGAAAAAAGGGAGAAACTTTACAGAGAAGAGCAGCAAACATTCTTAAAAGTACTTTGAACTCTTCAGAAAGAAACATGAGACAAATAGTAAAAATCCTTTGAGGTATGAAATGCTTTCATCATAAAAGAAGTTATTACATGCCGAGATTCAAACTTCAACTATGAATTGTGCAGAACTCCTTTAAGCTATTTATGTGCATGCAAGTGTTTAGAAAACGGTTGACTGCTCTACAGAGAGCTAAGCAAATGGTGATTGGCTGAATCTATGCTTAAACCTGTCTGGTCCACAGTGAAGGTCTTAATATCACTCAGCATCATCGGACAGTATTTTTTTTGAAAGAAAATGAAGAGTAAATTTTTCCATTTGGAAACAGCAAAGGTATTTTTAGGAATGCAGAATATAATTACTGAAGCTGGAATTTGGCCAGGTCATCAACATGAACTTTCCTCTTCTTGCAAAAAGCAAAGGAAAAAAAAAAAAAAAAGAGTACCATGAAGTCTTTAATGTCCACAGGTAGTCAGAACCTGGAATTTGCATCTTGTCTGAAAGACCTGAAGTTCGTTATGCAAGCATGCATGGAAAAAAAGTCTTGAGCTGTCAAAAGGGTAAATCTAGTTTAAATTTAAATGTCAAGGAAGACTTAAAATCTAACAGCCTAATCCCTAAGCCCCTAACCTTAGTGAACACTCATCATTCAATCACTAAAAGGAATAACAAAAACAAGTTTCAGAAGTTTTGATTTTACAGATTTTACATCCCAGATATTCTACTGGCCTTCACTGCAGAGTGGAGTGAATTCATCTGAATTCATCAGACTTCATCTGAATAGAGGAGGTAAGAACACCAGCAGTTTATTAAGTACAGAACTGGGGGGCAGAGGAGGAAACAGAACCAGAGGGAGCTAAAGAGAAAACACTGCAACACATAATTTGAGGGTTAAGGGGGAAGGCAGTTGATCAGACTGAAGATAAATTATTTTCATATTCAGAGGCAATGACTTTCAGGCAGGGGGAGAAAGAACTGAAGGGATTTTTTGGCTGCTTTATTCAAAAAATCACAGGGGGTAACTGAGCATGACATCTTTGCGATGCCCAGTCAACCTCTAAACAATAAACCAATCCAGCCTGCAAAGCAATGGCAGTTGCTTCAGGGTTACAAGATGGGACTCAAACTCTTGCAAGACTAATCCTTAATCTATTTCCTACCTCAGCTGGAATATGTTTACCAATACTCAACATTTTCTAATACACCAGAGACCTGAGCCCCAAAAGGCTATTAGATCAGTAACTAGTATTCAGACTTTCACAAGGGATCTGTCACATGAGAAGTGCCTGAAAGCATTACAGGTATAAAATAATTTGCTACCACAAGCCACTTTCATCCTATTTGTGCTGGAGAAGACAGTAATCATCTCTTGGTCTCACCAAGAGAGAGGACTGAACATGCACTTGAGTCTTCATCTCAAGAAGCAGCTGTTACACACCAAAAAAACTCCTGCCCTCAGTCTCCAGCAGCAGCAGAGACATTTTCTACCCCATAGCTCCTCTTTGGGATCAGCCCTTCCTCTCTCTGCCCTCCCAGCAGTACAGGAAGGTACCAGAGCTTATGCTTACAAAGGGAATGGAGGAGTGGAGATAAGCAGGTGCTTTGTGGAAGACTAAATAATATGCATTCTGAGGAAATGGTGAGGGATGTATTAAGATTTCATGGAAGGATGAAAGTAACAAAGAAACCAACCTGTTCCCTAATAACTGTATCCATCTCAGGACCTCAAAATCAGCCCTCTCCCCCACTCTTCCTCAAAATTTGTCCCTACTATCACCAAAATAGTTTCAATTTTGCTTATACTACAAAAAGTCTTATGTCAACTGAACACCTAGTACCACCAGTCTTTGGAAGGACTAAAAATTGTGTGTAATTGAATATACATACAATTTCATCATTACTGTGGAATGCTTTCAGAAGCATTTGCTGCAATTCTCTGTTTGCCTAATTTTATTTTTTTTGCCAATATTGAAGCCAGCACTTTCATCTTGCTGCTTACTCTTAAGCCCTTGCCATGGCTACTGTTTCATTTGTGTAGCCAAACTATGTGTAACTACAACAGATTATTTTTTTTAAACCCATCTTCAAAAAGTCAGTTCCTCCCTCATACATGTCTGCCACACAATATTCTTCTTTATCCAAAATTCTCTGTGGTTTTGACTGTAAATGACTAGGACTAGATAGCAGAAAAGGTTAGATTTTATCACTGCTTTTGTTTGAACAATTAGTTCCTTAATTCTTGAAGGTAACGACTTCCTTCCAGGGATTCCTGATCATATTTTTTTTCTTAGCAGCCATCAGGCTTCTTACAGAGAATACAATCCCATCTCTTTGAATTCAGTAGCAAGAAGTTAGACAAGGAAATTTTATTTCTTTGTAGTGAAAAATCTTTCCAGACACACCTAAACAAAAACAATTGTCTCCATTTAGCTGGTAGAAACAGCCTATATTGTCACATCTTTAGGTTGGGGGCGGTTCTTCTATATTTACATACTACTGCACACAGTTACAATTAAACTGAGTTTGCACTGCTTCCTTATGGTATGGAAAATCCTTCTTCATCACAGTTCATTTGACCTGGACAGGGCTGGGGTTTTTGGGGTTTTTTTTTGTTTGGTTTTTGGGTTGTTTTTTTGCCAATAGTTATATATCCATTCAGACATGATTAAACAAGCATTTAACCATTCCCTCCTGCAGCCTGTCAGAAGGCATCTTGCAAAACCAGTAACTCTGGGGAGACATTGTGATTGCACTACCAAGGGTTGGGCAACACTTAGTGATGTGAAACTGTGCTAAACTTTGTGGTGTTTCTGCTTACTTGTGTGATATCCAAGTATTTCTAGGGTTCCTGCCATTGCAACATGTAAGCTTACACTTAAAAGCTTCTCTCTCTGCTCTGAAAAATTATGTTCACTCTACAACAAGCAGGAAACAGCTGAAAGCACTGAAAGCACAGCAGGACAAGGTTGAGGACCATCAAAGGAGCAACAGTTGTGTCACCAGCCAGGTTAGCAGAGCCAGCAGGGAAGCTGCACAGAGGATAGAGGACATAAGATGTAATGAATTTCAAATTTGAAAAGTGCTATAAAAATTCAAAATCAGACAGAAATAGTACAGTTTGAGCAAAACTTAAAAAAGCCCCTCAAGTATACCACAGAGAGGAGGGACAAGTATTTCAGAAGAAGAAAATAGGAAGAGTTAACAATGAAGGTTGTGGTGAACAAAGAAACAAAGAACAGCATACAGCATTTCTCCAGGTATGCCAATAGCATCACAGCATTACCAGTTACAACCAGAATGTCCAGAAGCAAAATTTTCCTGACCTCATGCACAAGATTAAACCCTCAAGCAATGATCTGAATCTCCGAATATACCTATGTCCCTTTGTTCACTAACAGTGGTGGTGTTGTATTCATGATGTTCTACAGTAGCAAGTAGAAGAGATCACTTTTCCTTGGAAACATAATCAAACTACATAAAAATTGATTTTTAACAATGGTGAGACACAGACAAGTTCCCAAGTACAGAAACCCTTCTTCAGGCATTTTGACTTGTTTCTAAATTTAGACCTATCGCTCTAAATTTCATTTGATTAATTTTGAAGATCTGATCCTTTTAACAGTTTCTCTTCAATAGCAGTTTCTGAAACAACAGCATCACACGAAGTACAGCCTATCCAAGCTCCAAACCCAAAGTAACTTGCAGATCTACTTCTCAAAAGCCCAAGGCCTCCAAACATATCAAAAATTGCCAGAGGCAAATACAGGCTCTCAAACACTGCCTCACTTGCTCTCAGGATACCTTGAGAAACTCAAGGACGTCTTGCAGATGTTCCTTTAACCCAGACT
Organism: Piaya cayana; assembly: GCA_013389865.1. Classification (NCBI taxonomy): domain Eukaryota; kingdom Metazoa; phylum Chordata; class Aves; order Cuculiformes; family Coccyzidae; genus Piaya; species Piaya cayana. The sequence goes on from WAAB01022391.1 coordinate 332,440, forward strand.
CTTGGGACTTTTCTAGGAGCTCTAGAAGACTTGTAGCTCCTTCAAAGATGTACTACATATATACTGAAGATAAAGAAGCAGCCAATACATCTATAGCCTAGATTGTCATCTACCAGTCTTCCTTGCAACTCAGTAAGTCATTATAATTTACACTAGAAGAAATCTCAGGAGAAATACCCCCACAGTAGGAGATACAGCTTTTAGTTTTCAAACCTAGTAAGTCTAAAGCAAAACCTGTCACTGGAATCAAATACTCCATGAACTATCCTTTACCTAAAATGGATAGAGACAATCACAGAGCAGTCAAGATAGAAGATTGCCATTAATTATCCTAACTACATCACACTAAAATTATTCACACCTCTTAAAGCTACCCATAGTTTCAACTAATTCCTATAACTATCACTGTGAACCTGAATATGAGCAGAGCAGTTGAAGAAAAAAGTAAGAGATAACACTGGAACTAACATTCATATCTCTACAATGACAACTGGAATGACAAAATGAAGCAACAATATTTTTTAGAATATTGCAGTTTATTCACCAATCTTCTACCCCCAAATATTGCTTTAATGTTCTTCAAATTATAATTATCTCTCTCTTTCTCTGTGCCAGAGAGGTTAGTGACCTTGTCACCTCTCTCCTTGTTAATACTTCCCCTTCTCTCCATGGGTCCAATCACCTTTTCTTTCAAATTGCCTAATTGATGAACATAATCAAGTTAAGTTCAGAGCTATTATCTTTTTTGCTTCCATTTCAGATGCTAAGAATGCCTTTGTGCTGTAAAGTTTGTTTGTCCCTCCTCTCCAACCTGCAGCTATATTGGTTCTTTTCTTATCAGTATTAAAGATGTTGAGGTGGGGAATAAAATTTGTTCAAACAAAACAAAAAGCTAAAAAACCATACAATTTACCTTACTTAGACCTTCATATACATGATAGCTTTAATTAAAGGGTTAATTTATATGTGTAACCTGAAGCTCTGGAAGAAGAGACAGGAGAGTACCACAGTTTTCTGCAGCTTTTTCCGAGGTGAACGAAAACACAAGCTAAGAACAAGAAGGCTGTTGTTGCATTAGATACATAAGCCAGATGCAGAGTCCCATGTTAAGACAAATCCCTTTTTTAGATAAAAAAACCCCAAGCCCTTAAACTTCATTTCCAGTCCTAAGATATCTCAGGTCTTTTCAAAAGATTGATAAAAAAAAGTTCTGTTATGTCAGACTCTTCTTCAAGCCAGGCCAACAGAAATACAAGCCTTCTCTTCTGAGTACAGGAAACCGGTGAAACTAACTTTTAAGAATGTCTCAACTGAATATCATTCTAATGTTGGGTCATCATGCATATTGGAACAGGATAATTCAGTGATAGAGACCAAAGAATCAAGCTGAACTTTGCAAGTCCAGATATACACTATCTGCTGGAAAGGTGCACATGCTGTGGAACATCAGTTGCTTGTTGGTAATAAAAAACACTGAAGACTAAGTACAATTTTGAAGTTAGTAATTTTATCAGCTTTTCATTTCACAGCTTTACTTTTTCCTTCAAACTGGCACTGATGTTTACCCATACAAAGTTACTCAAGTTACACGTGTCATAATTTACTATGAAGTTCAACAAGACCACATGAAAACTCCTAAATCCGGGTCAGGACAAACCACAGTTTCAATACAGCCCAGAGGGCAACATGATTGAACATAGATCTGTGGAGAAGGACTTGGGGGTGCTCATCAACGAGAAGCTTGACATGAACAAACACTGCACACTCAGAGCCCAGAAAGCCAACCTATCTTGGGCTGCATCAAAAGAAGCATGACCAGCAGGTGAAAGGAGGTGATTCTCCCCCTCTACTCTGCTCTCATGAGACCGCACCTGGAGCACAGTGCCCAGTTCTGGAACCCCCAGAATAAGGAGATGGAATTGTTGGAACAGGTCCAGAGGAGGGTTGGAGCACCTCTGCTATGATGACAGGCTGAGAGAGTTGGCCTTGTTCAGCCTGGAGAAAAGAAGGCTCTGGGGAGACCTTATAGCTACCTTACAGTACCTTTAGGGGCTACAAGAAAGCTGGGGAGGGGCTTTTTACAAGGGCATGTAGTGATAGGACTAGGGGGAGTGGCTTTAAATTGGAAGGAGGGGGAAGGTTTAGACTAGACATTAGGAAGAAATTCTTCACAATAAGTGTGGCGAGGCAGTGGTCCAGGTTGCCCAGGGAAGTTGTTTCTGCCCCATCCCTGGAAGTGTTCAAGGCCAGGTTGGATGGGGCCTTGAACAGCCTGTTCTAGTGGGAGGTGTCCCTGCACATATCAGGGGGTGGGAACTAGACAATCTTTAAGGTCCCTTCCAAATAAACCATTCCATGATTATATACTTTATCAAAATGTGTACTCTTTATGTTGAACTAAATGTTAACAAAGTACTCCAAATCACTTTTACTGCTTTCAATTTTAAATGCTGTAGGAAGAAAAATAGATATTTTGCAGAAAAGGAAAGACTAATTGATTTTGCTTCAATATTTTGGGGTTATTTCATTTCTGCTGAAACAGTTATCAATTTATTTTTGCCAACTTGCTTGTCACTGAAAAAAACTCCCCACATTAGCACATCGAGCTAACCAAAAGCTGTAGTATCCCTGCTTTCAAGCTCTTGACATGCTTCTCAATTGAAGTTGCCAATAGTACTGAATTATATGGTTTTCGATGGCAGCTATAGCAGCAGTAGGAAAAACCAAACTCTTCAGCACCTGCAATACCAGTAAGATCTGAACTCAGGTCTCCCAAGGTGAAAGGAGAGTGTATCAAACCCACCGTGCCACCTAGCCCTCAGCATATTAAGATATTAATTAGTCACTTTCCTTATTATTCAGTCAAAATATTCTGGATTGAAACAAATTAGATTTTTAGCACATATTTCACACATTGGATCAAGTCTTGCAAGGATTTTCTTTTATTATTTATAAGATCATGTGCTGTCTTCCTGCTGAAAATGAGATGGTCTGCATGAGGAAAAAGGTAAAAGAAAAGCAGAGAAATGAAAATCAGATATTCCCTAATGATATTTAAAAATAGAAATTTTGCTACTGTTACATACAGCATGTTCCATCTTTTGAGATTTAATGGCTCTCTTGTGGTTTAATGGAGAATTACTTTCTGTAATTGATTATTAAAATTTAAAATTGCTAACCATCTTCATTACTAGATGAGCGAACATGTTATCCTTGTAATTAAAAAAGCTTGAGATTCACTTTCATCCTGTTGACAGAATGGGCAGATAGTCCCAGCACTCCAGTGTGATGGTTTCAGGGTTCTTGTTTGACAAAAATAGCCAGCAAGTTATTTGATGATGAAAACACTGAACATCTACAGAGACTGAGCAAAAAATAATGAACAAAGATAAAATAATAATAATAAGCCCTACAAACTAATTAAAGTTTTCAGTCCAAACTATCATAGGCAGAATGCATTGAGTATTTTCCAATTAAATTTCAGTTGAGCTTAGGGGAAAAATAGAAAGGGGAAAACAATACATGCATATTGTTTGTGTTAACAAATATGTACTATGCAATACATCAGAAATTTTTTTTGCTACATGCCTTTCGGAATTCAGTGCTGAACTTCCTACCTGCAGTAATACAGAAACACATCTGCAACAACTCTGAAAATGACCATCTTCTTACTTTGGAAAGCCTTAAAACTGAATGAAAGGAAACAGACAGGATGACTGAAGGTACCTGGTCTGGTTCATAAAAAACAAATTTTAAGATACCCTCTTAAGTACAATCCAAAGGTCTGAGAGTTTGCACAACAGAAACTGGCCTTTCTGTTGAAGGTACCAACAACATTTTATGTCTCAATTTTAATACTGTCTGCATTGTTCTGTCAGTTCCCATGCTTTGCAAAAGGATAAACGACCATCAAAACTCTAAAGGCAGTTACAATGAAGCTCTACTATTGTTAGCCTGAAAATCATTTTTTCATCCTATATATTTAATAGTAGTTTCTTTGCTAAAAGACATCACTTAACATGAATCTATCAGCATGTTTTCTCCAGTGAGAGGACAAAACTATTCACCTATGTTCCTTATCCTGAAAAGCAAAAAGGAGTTTCCAAATTACATTGCAAAGATGTTTAATTATAAAGGGAAAATCATTCTTCAAGTAGAAAAAATGTTCTATTTATCATATGATTCATGGAATCTTTCTAAACAAATTGTAACATCAGTGCCAAATCTCTGAACTATGTCAGTAGCACAGTTCACAAGCTCTGGAGTATTTATAAACACATTCTCCCAGCTATTCCAGCTTCTGGTTTCTTCTACTCCGTTTTTGCCTAGGACAGTTCTTTTCACCTCCTCACAAAGCGTACAAACATCACTTACAGTACTTATGTTAGTATAGGCTGCAAATCTCACCACAGTGCAAGGGTAGACTGAGAATAATTAACAGCAGGCATTGACACATTGTTCACTAGTAATGCCCCAGGACATAATGTCAATACTACTTTCAAAATATGCCATGGAGGGAACTCCCAGATCCTTAACAGAGTATGCTCCAATACACGATGTACAAAGTAGTACTAGTTTTCCTCCATATAACTGCTAGCAAAAGAAAAACTGTAAGCATGTTAACTTGAAAAATATATACTTTATTACTTTTCAGTGTTAAAAATATGGTCCCGTTCATTACTGTATTCGAAGTGGCTTACCTAAAACCAGTCTTTCTAACCACTACTGCCAACTTTGCATTAGTGCTTAAAGGTGTATTATACCACACTCCTAGGCTAATCAAGCTCTCTAACCTCAGTGAGCCTACAAATCTCTAAAGTTTTACTATAATATAAAATACCTGGCTACAGAGAGCCCCCTTCCAATCCCACATCTATAGGGCAATAGAAACACGCTTTAAGGTTCCATTGTTCTATTTACTTTAACCCAATGATACAAAAGACTTCAAAGAATTTTCCTGTTTGAAAGGAAAAGGAGTATGTTTTTCATATCTAAGAGGAAGCAAGACGTACATAGCCATTCAAGAAAAAAAACTATGGTTTATTTTTGAACAGACAAGCTGGAGCTTGAAGTGTGGTGGGTTATGATTTCACATGGCTTCTGTTACACAGATAGCTCTGAAAATTACCTAAGCTTTATGTAGATATGAGATTCTTTTCAACCTCTAAGCTGCAAAAATGTTTTAATCAGAACAAATTAGAATGGATTGCAGTGAAGGAAAAGTTCACTATTTCAAATCTGCCTGCAGGAATCATTTTGCGTTTTTATGCATTCTGTATTTGGACACTAGGCACCTTGAGACTCACTGGCAGATAACAAAATTCAAGCTAAATTATTTCTGAGAGAGAGCACTGTAGTGTTCAAGCCAAGGAATTACAAATAGAGATGTTGGTAGGATTATTTACAGAGACAGAACTAGCCGAACTATGTCTTATTATAAAAACCATGTTCTCCCCATGGCTTAAAAATTATGTGAAAGTTGTTTGCACACACCTGTGATAACCTATGATTTTAATAACCCTCTGTCCATTTAACCTCATTGTGCCTCCACTTCACATCAGGTATTTAAAGTCTGAGCAGTACAAGGATTAGGACCAGATTTCTTCCTTTTCAGTCAAGGGGAAATTCATCTCATAGAGGTACCCTAATGCTAAAGGTACAGATGGGGTTGCAAACATTCGAAAAAAAAAAATCCTGAATAGTCATTTTCAGCTTCAACCTATGAGGCACAAAACAAGCAGAATACTCACAGACATCAGTAAGGTTTTAAGAGATACAGTTACTTTTGCATACTCAAAACATCCACAGATTAGGCTTGAATTACATCTGAGATAAAATAGAAAGATGCGAAAATTAGATTTTTTGGGGTTAATTTGAGCAGGTTTTTATGATAGCAAGAAATAGTTTTTAGATATCCAAAGGATTGTGCTTCCTTTTGGCCCTGTACTGTCCAGTCAGGAAGGCTTGCAGAGACAGGCGTTGGAGATCAGCAAATGTAGTCTATTCAATCAGTCTCAGAACTACAAGTACTTTCAGGGATAGGGGATGGAGGGAATCAGATAAGGGCCATGTAGAAGCAAATCTCAAAATCTTTATATAAATGGGAAAGCCAGCAAGGCCCACAGAGCCTAAAAGCAGAGTCAAGAGGAATATAGCAGAAGAACAGACCATTTACGTTTGCTCTATATTTTGCCGTTTTCTTTAATCACATTGATTTCCTGGTAGGCAAGCTTTACCATAAGCAGCGCCAGGAAGAAGCATCTTTTCATATGTCTAAATGTAAAATCATAATTCTAATGCTTGCTCTGGGAGAAGCTTGGAGGGAGTGGGGTACAGGGTGAATGCACCAAAAATGTACAGATAACAGCTTAGTAAAAGAGCCTCAAGACCCTACTATTCGTGAAATGCAGTTGCACTAAGCTAGTGCAAATATCCATACAATCACATTGCTATATACAGCATATTTAAAAGTCAAAATCCTGTGCATGTTTCTGTTATTCTTAAGTAACCCATCACATTCTCCTGTATGAAAACACTAAAATTACAGATTGCACTAATTTAGTATGTCATTAATTAATGTTGTTGCGGCTGGATTACAAACCCATTGTCACCCTTACATGTGATACGCTGCATATCAGTTGGATGTTTGGCTCTGTGCCTGGTTACAGCATGGGAGATCCAAACCTTCAAAGCTGGCCTTATGTCCTTCTTCCCTCCTGAGAGGGTTTCTCCTTGTCCTTACATGGCTGGGCTGTGCTCTTATTATAGCAACAGAATACCTAAAGCCTAGTGCAAAGACAAGCAAATCTCTATCAGCAAGACAGAGTAGAAATTAACTAATTGGGCAACATCTTTTTTCCAGAAGTCCATTTATGGTAAACTCACATCTTCCTGCGCTTGCATGAACATCCATTGCATATGTATGCAGGAAGCCCTTTTTGCTCTCCTCCTATCAGTGTCTGCATGCTCATTCTTGGGTCTAACTTGCTTCTCCTCACTCAAGCCAATTTCCATTCTGCCAATATCCTAAATTACTAGCTTATAGTAAGTAACTTCAATTTTATAGTTTTACATACAATGAGACAGAAAAAACCTAAATATTTTCATTTTCATGAGAACCAAATGAAATTATATGTAACTTAACATGGATGTTCCTTTAACCAAGATGCAGAGAAAAAAAAAATTGATTCTTAAACTTGCTTAGAAGAGTACCTGAAGTCTACTTTGGTGAATACAAAAAGCTGGTTTCCTATTTTAAAGAAATCTTATAAAACAAAAAATGCAGGGGCATTTACAGTGGAAAATTCTACATTAAGTTTCACAGAGAAAAAAAATATATAGAAGCAGGGAATTTAACATTCAACTCTAATTGGAATCCCTGAGATCTGATAGAAGCCCACAAAACCCCACACTACCAAAACCACCATGTGTCATCTTTTTTTCTTCTTCTGGATGCAGACAAAAATCTGATGCAAGTGACTCCTGTACTATTAATATATGCTGTTAAACATTACCATTATAATTATTCCATTCATACCTACTTTAATTCAGGTAATGAAAGAATCTATCACATGGCAATTAATGCTTCAATTAAAAAGAATGCACAAGTGCTTAGCTACTGCATTTGGAAAGGACAATTTAAGACTTTAGTATTGTTTCTAATAGCTTAACAAGCAAGACATATCCAACTCACAACAATACAGCTGAAGCATTTCTTTTCATATTGACCCAAAAAGATAAAGGGGAAATGTGAAGTACCTTTAAGACTTTTTTAAAAAAAAATCTTATTCTACCAACACCTTTCAAACAATCCCCAAAAAGGCATTCCTATTAAACTGATAATTTTCTTTAAAACTTCAGCAAGTCTAACAAGCCACCACAAAACATTTTTCTTGCTATCAAAACATAGTCAATATATGCTCTAAACTTAGAGGTCTATACCACAGTAAAGCAGAGTATCACCAACTGAGAACTAGACTTGGTTAGAAAGGCTTGCTTTAGTTTTATTATGAAGTATTAAATGATTGAAATTTTACACTGCTACCTACACCCAGAAAATTTTCTTTCTGTTGTTGGAACCAAGAAAAGTGCTAACTATAATATAGCTATTCATTTAAAACAGTTTCATTAGCATAAATAGTATGAATTCAGTCAGTTTTGATCTTGTTGCAGGGAGCAAAACATTTAGAGGACTGATAACTATCTTGGCTAACTAAATTTTCATGCTACAGCAAACCAAACAATTGGTTTGCTGACACATTTAGCAAACAGGATTTATGAAATTCCCTCAGTCAGGTTTTCCCATTGCTTTAAATCTATACCTGCTCAACTACTAGGATCTGCTTTAGCTTGCTAAACTCCTGCCAATCCAGTTCTATTACAGTGCCAGAGGGATTTATATGTGGTCCTACTTTTATAAACTGCAGGTTGAAGACAAGCAATGTTTGACACTTCCAAGGAAGCAACCCAGTCTGGCATACTGATGACAGTGAAACAAGAGCAAACAGATTTACTGGCAGAGAGAGCCTTCTCAGGCTATGTGGACCTACAGTGAGCCCACCCATTCCTACCAACTCCAAGGAACTTAAAACTACACACAGCCACTCTCATAACATTCACATGCCCTGGGATAAGGAACAAATCAAGACTCTGAAGCCAAAGAGCAGTTCTGGAAGGTCCTGACCTCTATCAGCTCCTTTCCAATACCACTGCACAAGGAGCTCAGCTCAACCCTGCCAAGAATATCTATCAAGATATTGGGTCCCTCTCTAAATCATTAGTGAGCCACAAAATGGAGCCTGTCAGGTCTCAGATCAAAGTGCCATAAAGTCCTCTATCCTACATGCCCTCATTCCTCTGACTCTGTTCTCCTTTCCCAGCAGAAGAGAGTGAATGGTCCTCAACCAACAGTCAGCTCCTATTTCACTAAGTTGTTCATGAGCAAAAAACATAAGCTACTAGCAACACTTGGATTTTGTGAAGGTACCAAGCATCACTGCATCTCCAAATAGCTATTTTCAGGGGTTTTTTAGCAGGAGAAAGAGGTGGAAAGAAGTTGATTAAAAAAAAATAAAAGAGACAAAAAAAAAACCCCAAAAACCAAATTAAATACATACACGTAAATCCAGAAACAAATAATACCAAGTACACTCAAATCAATACTTCGCTAATTAAAAAATAAATCTATCAACTCTACAGTAATTAACTGTAGCATCTAGTCCACAAGATTTAAAGAAGTTTTTCCCCTTAAAATAAACAGGAAAACTTATGCACATGCACACACGAACAAAACATCTTTAGCTCTTTATAGAAATTCTACAACATACAATCAAGAAGTGTATAAACTGAGGACCAAGTTCTAGTCTGATAGTATGCCTGAAGCATAGCATTTCCCTCCATAGGAATCTAGATGATGGATGTACAGAATATGACCAACAGAGCATAGGTACTGGCGATCATTTCATTGGAAGCATGATGAAAACAAGTTTTTGTTTTCTCTCTGCCGAAAATATTTTTCCTCTCTGCAATACTTTATGCACATTATCTCTCTTCCTTTTTGCACAGAACCAATGAATGAACAATGTTTCTCGTTTGGGGGGTTTGTTTTGTTTGTGGGAGGGATAGTTGACTGTTTTGTTTTGGGGTTGTTTTTTTTCCTTAATTCAGAGTGGTCATGCACACGCAGCAATTCACCACTTTGGGAACCACACACCCTCCAAAATATTCTTGGGTCAACAGGAGAACCATGTGACAGCCCTCATGTAGAGTTACAGGAAATAGTTAACATAATTGTGGTTTAACTACTAATGAACTCAGTGCATAGAAAGCAATTTGTTTTCCAGGCCTTTTTTTTCCTATTGCATACATTTGCACAAGTACTGTGATCACAACATTCAAATTTATATACAGCTTAGCAGTCAAAGCAAATAATTTAAGGAGTATGACAAATCTTATACACAGAACACCAAGAATATTAACCACTGCTTCAAAAATTAGTACAGCGATTATAAACTTATACTGCCCTCTGAATCTCTGGTTATTTTTTAGTCATGGATTGATCCTGCAAGCATTTTGTTGTTGCTTTATAACATACCAAATAGTTTGGTTACAGACGTTTGGTTTCTCAGTCCCACTTTTGCAAGAAGAGTGTTGAAAACCCATAGCCAGTCTCATACTGCAGACCAGCAGCAAAGTATGTTACAGTTCCCTGCTGTGCTCAACATACTGCTGAGAAGTGTAAGAACAAGGACAAAGCTTTGCCTCTCCAGCTCTAACAGTTCTGGAGTGCCCCACATAACAGCCAAGACGGCAGAGCTTTTATTTAACAATAGACCAACCTAGAACCTAGAGTGCCAACTGTCCAGAAAACAAACAAAAAGCACACCATCTCATATTAACTAGCAAAATGAATGCAATTCAGTGTTTGACAAGAAGAAATAAGCGTTGCTTCCAAAATTGATCAGGTAAAGAATTGCAATTTTATCAGCTGTCTTTCTTATGGGGGGGGGGTGGGGGGAGAGAGAGAACACAGACTGAGAGATGATTTAGCATTGCAAATGTGTGTTATTACACACATGCTAAAAGCTGCCAGCTCAAGTGGGATGTTTTCCACTTTCTGAAGTATTTTGAAATAGACATCAGTTTGATTAAAACCCAGGGGAAAGTTGAAGTTGTAAGAGCAGAAGGAACAGCTCCTAAGAACAGTGAAAAACAAAGATGATCTTGTTCATAACTGCTCTGATCCCAGGTCACACTAGCATTTTGTGGCATTAGGCAACAGCTGCTTAAGAACTGTCTGCAGTCCAGGGGACAAAAACACAGCAGTGTAGATCATTACATTTTTGATAACAGTGAAAAACCTAGGGTGCAGCTGAGCTGCTAATAAAGCCCATGAAAGCCATTTTATACTCTTCTAGTGTGTCTTCAAGGCATAGTTACTCCTTTTAAATCATATATTACCTGTTAGCGTGTTTTTTGTTTTTTGTTTTTTTTTTGGTCAAAAGATTCACAGTCTCTCTTCCTTTGCTGTGTAGGAGGTAGCTATCACCTCGTCTTTTAGCTTTCCTCCCTCAATTCCTGCAGAAAATCTCACTCGCCAGTCTTCAAGTCACAAGTGTCCCTCTCTGCTCAAGGACCGTCACCACCCATCTTTCTCCTATCTGGTTGCCCTTAAAAGCATAGTCTTTTTAGTCTGCCTCCTTCAGGCTTGCCAGCACACTGCTTAGCGAGCTGGGGAGGCTTCCAGACTTCTCTTCCACTTGGTGTTAAGAAAGTTGTTCTATAACACCTACTTAAGTCAGTATTACTATAGGTTATGGATCCTTTTGGATCTTCACATCGCTTTCACAGATTTTCATCAGTCAACCAAGTACAAATCCGTGACCTTCCTGCAGTCCCTTCTGCACTGGAATTTAAAGTGCAGTAATTGCCACGTTTTGTTTCAATAGATTTTTACTGCTATCAAATTTAAACCAAGTATGAGTTGCAAATTGCTTTTAGCCTAGGGCAGACACATCTCACTCCAGGGCTTAATACTTTATTTGACCCTAGTTTGACTTCATATCAGGATCTACAAGACTAACAAGACAGGTAGCTTCAAAGAAGTTTCAGGTATTAGATTTTTTAGGCCTTTTTCTTAGAAGCTGTCCCTCTAAATACAACCACAACATGAAGAGCAGTCCGTGTAAGGACAGCAACTGTTTCCACAAGCTTTACCTTTTCTTCCAAAGAGGAATGCAAGATTCAAGGACCTATAAGTCCTCTATACAGAGTAGTTACTTTAAGAAATGTTATACATAAGGCAGTAACATGGGTACTATGGGGTATAACACCAACATGCACAAGCACCTTACTCTGAAATACTCAATTTATCTTCTTCAGGAATTATGACTTCCTACAAAGAGTCAAGAGCAAAACACAGACTACACCTACAATAAATACGCCTGTAAGCAGAAATAGTAATATTTTTTCATTCACAGTAAACTCTCTAATAGATACAGATACGCAGCACTTTAAAGGTCTGGAAGCTAGGGAATCTTCTTGATCCATCTATTGCTTAGCATCTGGAATGGTTACAGGAAAACTCTCCCCTACCCATTTTTGACCTTTTTGCCAAAATTAATACAGTTAGTATCTTATGTACTGTGACAGGTTTAGTTGCTTTTTCACCTCTGTTTGCATGTCACCCTTAAAACTCCTGACATTATTAACCTCTGTTTTTCAGTATCTAATAGATGTCACCAGAAAAACAGTTTAAATAAATGCATCCTGGAACATTCAGTTTGTAGCTAAGGTACTATATGAGAAAAGGAAAAATAATGATAAGTGATAAATGGGATAAAGATTTTAGGGAAATTTTATCGTATTTAATTAATCTACCATTTTTACTAAGTTGCTTTCAAGTGAAATGGCTTTTTACCAACTCCTTTTGAAAAGGTTAGAAGGCTATTCCCTGAGCTACAATCATTAGCATATAGATGTCTCTAAGTGTTAATTTCTATTTTCACTGAATGAATGTAATTTAAAATGAGGCCCTTTCAAATCAGTTAACTTCGGCCATTTGAGAAAGATAAGAAAAACAGACTCAAGCATGAACCCCAGCAAAACCTTCTTCTTAAGGATAAATATATGTCACTCTTTAAGAGTCTCCATTGCCACATGCTGCAAATGATAGATTTCAGGAAAATTATGGGAAATGGTGGGTGCTGGGATTAAAGTCCTACCAGTAGGTGATAAAATCCATTAATAGGGTTAACAATAACAAAAAAGAAAGGTTATTTTTAGAGTTCATTTAAAAAGAAAGTGGAAAACCAGCCTAGAAATTAGAGTTGTGGCAATTAGTTTTATACCTACAGCAAAACTCATTGAATTTCTTTTTTCAGTTTTATGCTACAAAAGGAGGATAATTTAGGAGCTGATCCATCTTCCAGTGAAATGGATGGTATACCAACTATCACCTTCAGCTGGAAGAGGGTTTTTGAAGTTTTCGTTTTAAAATAACCAGATATAGGTTCAGTATGACGTACTACGAACCTCTGACACAGCAATGCACTCAGGTTTGCCACATCTCCCAAGAAAAGACAGATTTTCTTCAGCAGGTCTCCAATATATACACACTCTATAACTTGTTAATAACACAATATTTGTAGTTTAACATGTCTTTTTCACCATCATAAAAACACATCCTCATTAGATAATAACTCTCCTGAAATTACATTTCTCCCCTGAGTGATCATTTCTTGCTTGAATATCTCTTAACACAGGGGGAAAAAAGAAAAGGAACAACTTCAATGATGGAGAACATGTTTTCTCATGAGAAATATGAGATTTTGGGAAAGTGAGTCAGTCTAGCCTGCAAAAAGTTGGTTTTTCTATTTGAAAGACGACTTTTAAAACAAACATTACAGAAGCATTTACAGTGGAAAATTCCACCTGTTCTGGCAAAGCTACAAAGCTTTTGATTATATTTAGTTTGCACATACTGACATGATCATTGTAATACTGTGGCAGTGAAAGTCCTCAAAGTGCATTTGCTCTGAACATACCAAGATCTGGAACAGTCAGGCTCAAGGCACAGTGTTTTCTTGGCAGCAGGAAATCCCTAAATCATGGCAGGCTCCAGAGAAGAAACCAGGAAGACTGTTCTCTATTTCCACCCATATAAGATATCATTATATTGGGGAACCGAACCATAGAATGATGAGAAAGTCAAAACTAAAAGTCAGTAAGAGGAGAGACTAATTTGTCGTCAGCTCTCCTGCCATAAAAAACAAGCAACAGGATCCAGAAGACTGAGTTTTATAGAAAGTTGAACAGATAGAAAGTCAGATCATGAATATATTACACACACCAAATATATGATTTTTTCAAAAATCCTCCAGGTTCAGGCTTTACATTCTTGTTCATCAACACAGTTTAATAGTATTATCCCATTCAACGTGTCTCAGCCATGCTTGAGACCCATCCTCTTGCCTCAGACTTCCCTCTCCTCTATTAACAAAAAGGCAGGATATCTGCTGTCAGTATAGAGACAAGTCTATTAGGACTAAGGCTATGAGTAGTAACACGGTATATGAAATAAATTGGATGGATGGTAACATTCAGCTTCAATATTCTTTTTTACCACAGTCACTTTTCTGCATCAGACTTGCTTGAAATATGATGATTATGAAAACTTTGAACATGAGCTTTATACTCTTCAAGTAAATACACAAATATTGTCCAATCCATATTATAACAGATATATAAACAGACCAACCCCTAGCTCATATTGCTATGAACACTTGCTAATAAATCAAGCTTTTTAAAATAAGTGACATACTGACACTGCAGGTACTCCAGTCCCTGTTCTTGGATATGACTTGGTCAGAGGTAAGGATTTCCCAGCCACAGAATTCTTAAAATTTTCCAAGTTTACTCTATGTCTGAACATTATCTACACAGCCCTGTTCAGGGAAAAAGCAGCATCTACACATAAAAGGCTAAGTGGAAGTTATGAAATCACCTTCCACTGTTATGAATATCTATGTCGTCCTTTGTCCAACTTTTTAAACAAATTCTAAATTAGACTTCTATTTTTGTTTCCATTTGAAGATATACAGGAAAAGCATGATATACTTTTGACCCTTATTTAAATTCCTGAGATTCTATTTTACTTTTTAAGTTTTTCCACATATAGTTCCCACACGGTTTCAAAAAGTTGAATAGCTAAATTTCTTCACATTATCTCTTCTTTGAGAAGAATGGTTGGACTCAGTGATCCGGTGGGTCTCTTCCAACCTGGTTGTTTGATGATTCTATGATTCTGCAACAAAAATGCAAGCATGCTTTTAGCAGAGCTGTAAATAAAAAAATGCCATCATATTCTGAAGTTTTTGCAAGGCCCTTCATGTAAGCAGAATCCTTGTGTTCTGTTCTTATTGTGTATGAAACGTGCACAGTCTTTAGAAATGCAGATAATCAAAAAAAGAGCCACTAGGGAAACAAAAGTAATAACATTAGCTAATGCCACACAGTAATGTTTATTTAACAAATCTGTGTTGCATGCCTGACATTTCCCCTGGCATCAATTTATTTTGTTTTGCTTCTCTCTGATAGCAGCATAAATGCATTTAAAATGTAAACTTATTTTACACCTACCAAAGTATGTACACAATATAATAAAAACATATACTTATTTTTAATATCTTATGGGAATACATACTGAAGATGTGCAGAAAGCCCAACAGCTGAAGTAAATTATCTAGATTATGGAAAATGCTCATTTTTAGCTTTCCCAATAGCTACTAAAACTGCAATTGTCAGTGCACTGTACATCACTGTATTATGTTATTTATAAAGTGCCACAATGTGACAAAATGATGCTATCTATCAGGATCCAATCTTAACTGAAAGTGGCAGGGGAAGTGGAGAGGATGGAAAGATATCTTCAAAGTCCATTCAAGCTGGCAGTTTGGAATAGTTACAAATAGCAATTTTCAGAAGTTTAATTTACTGGTCATTTGTAAAAGTGCACACAAATGATTCTGTGAACCAAGTTAGGGAAAAAAAAGTTCCTACTTCCAAACTTCTCTATAACCAAGCTTTCTCTTGCTCCACCTTCCTCCCAGCAAATATCACAGTTTTGTTCATGTCATTCTTGCTTTCTTCATTAGAGTCCTAGATTTGTCAGCCTTTCTTCTCTGGATCAGCACCTTTTTCCACTTAGAAAGCCAGACCAGTCAGCTGTCTCCAAGAAATCCTCTTTAATTTCCAGTTTCTTTGTTGTCCAGCAATCTACTGTTTTTGCTGCTAGACACTGGAGTTTTCCAGAACACCAAAGTCCCAAATTTTATGTTCAAAAACATTTGACTACACACCAGGCAGGACAAGTTAAGCTCTCTCACATTTACCCACACGCTGCTTTCACAGTAACTAATTCCTTTTTTTTTTTATAGATAGGAACATTAAAATGTCATTAGATTCAAAGTAATCAGAAAGAACTACCCAAAGAACAGACATTCAATAACTGGTCAAAACTCAGATGCTAACACTCCAAAACCACCAGTACAGTGCTCAGCAGAGATCAGAAAAATAAACAGGATATTAAAAACCACAAAGAAGAAAAACCAGAACCAAAATAAGAAAAACACTCCACATTTAAAAAAAAAAATCTCAAAACATTATGTGACTCTGTAAATCCAAATACACACAAATCTTTCAGCTCTGATAACCATATTAAAGGAAAACAGAGTTCAGAAAAGCACAAGAATCATCAGGAACACAGAAAATGCCCAAAAGGGGAAAGAGTTCAACTCTTCAACTAGTCCCTTCACCAGCAAAGGGGAGTTACATTCCTGAATATTAAGTAATAAACTGAAATAAAGGTAACAAGTAATAGGCTCACTACCTGTTACTTACAAATTCTCAATCCTATCAAGCAGCATGTTTAAAAAAACACAGAGAGAATTTGGCATTAGGAAGAAAATATTGAGTCCATTTTACTTAAATTGATTGGGAGACATTACCAAAACTCATAACTAGTGTTTTTCCACCCTGCCCAGCATTTTAGGGATGAAAGAGTAAGTCAAAGTAGCTATTCCTAGAGGCAAAAGGTATGCCTCTTTTCAGATTTTTTTAATCTCATTTCTTTAACGCTGCATTTTGTTTTCTCCATCTCTCATAGACAACCTGCATTTCAAACTCTGGCAATTATTAGCAGTTGTGCAGGAATTTGAGGCAGAAGGTTTCACAGGAAAGAAGATACATCAAAATTATTCCTTGATGCAAAGTAAACTGTATAGCCTTTAACTAATCTGCATGGGCACATGCCTCTGGTTACAAGCCAAAAGATTTAGGAATTGAAGAACAAGCGTAAGCTGACTGGAAAAGGAAGTTTAACAAGGAACTGTACTTATGTACATAGTTTTGACTAGACTATTAAATAAATACCACAAGGTTTATGTTTTGTTAAACTATCCTCATGAAAAAGGCCTTGATCTAGAAAATATTTTAGAACATGAGTGTCTTACTGCTATTGCCGCTACAGCAATATGAGGAAGGATATGCTAGGATATGCTGCCATATGGTCATATTTGCTCAGCTGCCTAGCTCCAACTATTTTCTTCTCCAATAGAGGAGCAGCTTGTGTTGCACAAAAACCCCCACAGTAAATGAAAAAGGTATTCCTCTAGGTATAACGCATCATTTTAAAATGTTAGCCCAGATATAAATGTCACTGTTTACTTATTTGACAAATTACTCCTTTACCTGACATAAAGACAATGTGAAAGCTTACCTGAAGACATAAGATGTTTTGCATTACAAAACAAATCCTTTAAAAGTCTGCATGCAATAACAGCCACAGCTGAATGGCATTAAACATACCAATAGCACATTGATATATTTGGTACACTGCTATTCACTGGTCCATGGACACACAGCTCATACTTTACACTTAAGAATATTTCCTGCTGAGTACCAGTACTCTAACACATGAACAAGTTCCATGCAATCATTCTGAGTCTGCCATCCTAAAAATAGTTTAACTAATGTTCAGTGAAAAGCAAACAACCAAAACTACACCTCCTTATCTGGCCTCAGTGCATCACACCAGCACATTTCTTTTCTTTCTGTCATCAGGGTGAATATTGATGAAATTAGCAGATATCTTAATCGCAAAGCAGAAGATACCTTCAATGTCAGGTACCTACTTCTTTGGTACGCTCTTCCATCCTTGTACTCTTGATCTCTATTACCCCTCCAGAAAACTCTAATCTTGTTCAGTGAGCAGAGGGGAACTGAAAATCTTATACAAGTAAGTTTCAGTCACAATATTTATTCTACATTCAACAGCTTGATACAATGAGTCTTTATCATTCTTCCTTCTAAAGATTTTTTTCCAGCACAAATACTAGGCAATGAAAAAAAAATGTTTATGTCAGACTAATGCATTTCTTGCTATAGTTCATATTTCTTTCTTTCCCTTTTTCAGTGCCAGTGTTGTTTATCCTCATATAGCATCATTATAGCCTTATACAGCCTTTTCTCTGTCCCAACCATTTTTCAGCAAATGGTTAGTTGCCCTTGTTTGGGCCTGTTTATTGCTCTATCCCAAGATCAAATGATTTCCTATTGGAAACCCAGGGTGTAATCATTATATGATTTTGAAAGTGTCAGTTGCAGAGGATGTGCCAAAGTCCCTGCTCCTTGAAGACTCATTATTTCTTGGGTTTCAACTATATAACGCATCTACTATGTATATACAAATCCTTTGGTTTGGATGAATAAGGTGGCTCTTAAAAACATTATTCAGCACCTAAAAAAGATTTTTAATTTTATATACTCATACTTGGGGTTGTTTTCTTGCCTCAGCTTATAGCAAAGATACCAACCAGCATGTGTTATAAAATGTATAACTGGGGCAAGAGTCTAATTCAACGCACAGGAAAATAGTAACACTGTGGGGCCAACAGAGAACTTACTGCTGACACCTTGATTTAGATAAGGAATTTACTCTTCCTCCTCTTCCCACTACCCACAAACAACATACACATATTAGAGAGATGAAAATCTGCTTGAGACTACTAAATAGAAATAAAAGAGTACTTTGCACAAACATTCTCCTTTACCAGATGGTTTCCACTAATTTTCACTAATAAAAAGCCCGTTTGAAGAGCTTGCATTCAGTTAGATTGGAAGAGGCCAGGAACAGCACAACTACCTTAACCACCAATTTCATAAGAAAGACACTATCTCAGGCCCGTTCAGAAATTCTGTAGCTTTTAAAGCTTCCTTTATACTCCATGCCAATTTGATGTTTGCAGTGCAACTTACCTGACAACCTTTCTGCAGCAAAGCTGGGGGTTTTGCCTGTTAAAGCAGTCTTGAAAGGAATCTTAATAATATTTAAACATGTATGTATTCATGTGAATCCTTGAGGATTCACCTAATAAATGGAAGACTAAAGTAGAATTATTATCAAAGTAAACACACTATCTACCCATCAAAAGTTTTGAACCCTTGCACTATGACAGTTCATCAATGTACCAAAATCTTTATCATTGATTCTATTGATAATACACTGATTTCTCAAATGTCAAAGCTCAAAACATTATTTTCAACAATAGTTCTTTGTCTCTCCTGTTATTTATTACATAATCACTCCAACAGGAAGTCAAAGGAATATATTTTCTTTGAAAAAAAAATTAATCCATATAACAGGGAAAACAACACAACACTGGCCACGGCATGAAATTCAATCCCTTCCCAAGCAAACATAATATATGTAAAACCTAGAAACAATTTGCAAAATATGGCAAAACACAAGTAATCAGATTATACATACCCATTTTGGATATGAACAGTTGCCAAACAAGTTCTCACACCCTCAGACAAAACAGACACACTCATAGGAAAAAAAAAAATCACAAAACCAAACAAATCAACCCCACCTCACATTTTATGTTCCCTAATGCCAAAGAACCATTCCAACCTAAGGTCTAGTCCCTTCCTCAGCATTTTACAGTCACCTGACGACTTTTTGCTATCTCCCCATGCTCTTTGTTGTGGGAATTCTTATTACTGATATTCATTTAGAAATATTCTATCATCCGAATACCATCTTATCTCCACCCACACAGAGCAGACCAAGTGAATTTTCTCCTCCTTCCTCCTACAGCAAAGAGAAAACAAACCTGAGGTCATGACTGGCTGTTTCTTGTTCTTCAGAATCTGTATCCACAGGCAGAATACTCAAGTTTTTCTGTACCAATTACGCTTCTCCAAACTGAGATAACATTAAGTCCCTACTTTACCGAAAGCAGCTCAAATGTCCGTATACCTCCAAATACACTTGGACCTACAGGTACTGAAATAAGAGATCATCCAAGATCATCTTGTGCTCACTGCAAAGACTTTATTATGTGTTCAGGTAACAGCATGAACAGCAAAAGAGAACCTCTTCACCAAGACTACTACAGGAGCCAAAAGCTTTAAACTCACATCATTGCTTGGGGGAAACGGAGGTACTTTGCAAGAATACAGTATGGAGTTACAGGCTACGGACAGGTCATTTTAATTTTTTAAAGAGGAAAAGAATGGCATTATTGAGCTTATTTGATGCTTCAAGTCACTATATAACATGTGCATTTTTAAAAATAATCATCTGCATTATGAAGCTTGTGACATCATGAAAGAATCTTTAAAGTACTTCTTAAACTGTCCCAGTTATATATGTGAAAAAACCTATAAAAACCAGAATGAAAGAACAATTCTTAAATTAGTACAAGGGCAGAGCAACAGCTTTTTTCAAAAATGGCTTTTATGCTGAACATGTTTGCAGTTTTCAAATTTATGGGTGTAGCTGTCAACATGTATATTCACTTTTAGAATATCGTCCTGGCTTAATGAGGTCTTCTGGAATGATTTCTTTAATAAAAAGTTAACATGCTTATATATCTGGTTTCCACCTTTCTACTTTTTTTTTTTTTAAAATAGCTACACTACTCTTCCGCAGAAAGATCACAGCAAAGCTTACTTTAAAAGTTCACAGTGCATTCAACTACTTCAACACTTCAAAGTCAGGCAACTTCCAATGAAATTTTCAAGTAACAATTGTCATAGCTAACTCTTGAAAGGAATAGATCCACATCTTCGGCATAAGAAACCTAAGCCAGCAAAAACACACAAGAACATTGCATTTTAGTTACACTCGCATGCTGTCAGCAAGTTGTTCCACATTCCTAAATAGCAATCAGACTTTTTACTAGTTCATCCATCTTTGGTCAAGCCTCATAATACCAGCACATACCACACATCTACCACACTTCCTTCTTTCTCATCAGCTCTCTACTTGTCTCCAGTCAATTCTGCTGTTTCTGCTAGGCAAAGATGATTAGATTCCAAAAACTCACATACCTCAGCACAAAACTTTGTGTGCAACATCAGGCTACTGAGTGATGAGTTCAGAGTTATTCAGTAAAAATATTGGTGTTTCACTAGCCCAGAATTGCTCCATGAGACTCCACATGTGACAGAGTCTGTGACAATTTTCAGATTCATGCACAATCCTTGCAAGAACATCTCACAGTCATGGATCAAATGGATTAAGACTTAAGCAGCCAAAGTAGTTGTTCTTCTCTAGCTTCTTCCCTTCCACTTCATCTTCTCATTCATTATTCCACTTTTCAGTGTCTTTCAGGGTTGAAACTGCCACAGCTTACTTGGCTAAGGTGCCATAGTCCTCCAGCTTTTACTAAGACCTTGTTTCGTCCAGGCTCTTCATCATCACAGTTTTCTTGAGAAGGTCTCCATTTGTTTAATTCCCACAAGGTCCCCACAACATATCTACCATGCTATAAAGACAAACCACTCCACTACAAAGATGTTCAGTTACCTCAAACCTGAATTCTTTGTCTGTACAACCCAGTATAGCAGAATTTCTCCTCCACCAGATTACTTTGTGTGGAGTCTGTTTAGTGTCAAATTACATTTCTCTCCTGCTTCTATGGCCTTGAAAGCATCCTGAATAGCACACATGCACCAATAGAATCATAGAATCACCAGGTTGGAAAAGACCCATTGGATCATCGAGTCCAACCATACATTCAGTATCATGATTTCAGCACTAGATTCATCAAATGTAGGTAGGGAACCAACAGTACTTCCAGATTCTCTCAAAACCTTGTTAAAAGGACTGCAAATCAACAATTCTTTTCATACAGCAAAGACTGTATTTTCCTCTTTCCTACAGACTAAATTCTAGGAAGATAACCAATAAAAATATTCCAAAGAGAAAGAGATTAATTTCTGCAAGTAATAAAAAGATAATCTAGAAAGAATTACAAAAACACGCAGAGGGAAAGAAAAGTTGAAAGCCTAGAAGAACATCAATAAACTTCTCAACTCCTTGGTTCAATGTGATTGGAAAAGCACAGTTATTCTTACCTCTGTCTCCAAATTCACAATGAGAGATATAGTTTTATTTTAAGTAGAAGTAGGAGCAGAAGTAGAACACACATTCTTGCAGACAAAGGATCATTTCACTTCACCACAGAACAACCTAAAACTCATTTGTTACAAATTCCCATTACCTTAAGGACAATGCATTTCAGCTGTACTACTTTGCCATAGGGAAGCCCTTTGAAGAACCACCTGTACTGCGGATACTCTTTGAATTAGTGTGTTAGTTTTATTTCTAGCAAAGAAATAGAAACAATTAGATCATTCCCATAATGCTTTTTAGTTCCTAACTCTACAGTGCTGAGGAACAAGGAACTTTTTGTTCAAAAGTACTGTACAACTCACACTTTCACAAGGCCAAGGCCACTTCAAATATAGATTCCTACAGCAAATCCTTTCTCGTAAAGGAGGCTTCAGGGTTTTTTTGGTTAGGTTTTTCTTGTGTGTTTTTTCTCAAACACACAATACAGGATAATAAGTGCAAACAGAATTATCAATGTACTAATACTAAAGAGACAAAATATTTCTAATTTTTAGTTCAACTTCATGTACTACTCTTCATTTAATTCAAAAATAGAGATGGATATTGTTCAGTCACAGTGAACCCAGTGACCACAGTCCATCATTAAACATAATATCAGCTACAATTTCTACTTCGGCACCAATTGAAGCATCACCTTATTATACTATGTGATTTTCACAAGCCCTCCAAGTTATTTTTGATGTCTTTGACTCTGATCCTGCCAACACTTATACACATTATCTTAAGCACACTGAAATCCATAGCATTATGCATAGCCCACAAACAAGCACATGCATAATTTCAGGAATGAGGACTTGATTAATTGTTCAGTACAAGAGTGAACCCCTGCAGATGTGATGTGTACAGGTTAGGAAACAACTCACTCCAACAGCAAATCTATTGTTGTTCCAAGTGTTAGTATCTCTTTTAAAATTCCTTCCTTACCCTTCCACCCTCCTACACATATCACCTCCTTTACAGTCTCCTCAAATGCCTAAAAATAACTAACTACGCATATGGTCTGAGCACCACAGCCCTATACCATGTAACCGGGAAGAAAGTATTTTAGTTTCAATAGCTGACCTCGCATCCATCATCAGAAGATATTTTCCATGCGTTATTTCCCAGAGCTTAAATATTTCACATAGGTTTTAAATTTGGCAATTGCAGAGTTCCAGACAATTTAACAGAATAAGTTTATTGGTTAAAAAACCAAAATATAACAAGCTCAAAAAAACCAAACAAAAACCCTCCAGCCTGCAAAAACAATGCATTTTTTTATCTCCCATCTGCATCCTCCTTCATTATAAAAAGATATAAAATTATGTATTTCCTTCCCCTCAGTTTAAAGATTTTTCTTCATACCAGAAAGTTCCCACTGATGTTAAAAACCAATTTAACTTATAATCCCACCTGAAAGCACATCAGTCTACCCTATATTCAGGAATGCAATTATAAGGACTCATTCTTTTGTTCAGCTTCATCCACAAGAAGGGAAGTAGGAATCATCTTATTCAATATCATCTCAATTCTTTCTACAAACTTGCTTACCCTAGTCAATGCTCTTTCTTCTGCTCGTTCTCTTTCCCCAAGTAGGTAGCTGGCATAATAGAAGGGGAAACTGAAATACATTTGTGTGAAGTGGCGTTTCAAGTTCACTTGGAGAATAAAGAAAGCAATAATAGAAAGTTGTACATTAACATCTGAGTCAACATCTCTCCCAAGGAGAAGTGCTAGAAAAATGCTTCCAGGACTGTGCTCTGCTAAGGAAGTTCTGAGCTCATACTCTAATCTTACACCTTCAAAAAGACACACCTGCTATTATGGATAAAGAACAACCATTTTCACTTGGGCTTATCCTCCACAATAAAATCAGGGCTGCGCAAGTTCAGTGGTGACGACAATACATCTTCCTCAGGTCTCATTCTAGAAAAGGCTGTGCTCCAGTTCTGCTGCGTGCTATGGTCAGGGCTAGAAAAATGCACTGCACTCAACATAACTGAAGCCTAACAAATGCTACAAGAGCTTAGCATTTTAAAATAAAGCACTCTAATTTAGAAACCAAACAAGGAAAAAAAAAAGGAGGGAAGGACAACACAATAGGTATAGGACTACCTACCTTCATGCTTTCCCCTCCCCATCTCAATGCCCCAACCTTAAAAAAAGAACCCCAAAACAAAACAAAACAAAACACAAAAAACCCACAAACAAACCAACCAACCCTGACCAATTTCATTTACTAGGCATTAAGCTGAGGTCAGTATAAATAACACACCTCCTCAAAGCACACCAAACCCAGAGCACACATATTTATTAATGGCAGCTCATTAACTCTGACAATCTCCAGCTGGGGGGGCTCATCAGCCTCTCTGAAGGGGTGACTCCTCCCTTCTAGGAGGCAAAGGGCACGGTAGTAGCTCCTAGGCTGCTTGCACCCTGCTTTGCCAAGGGCCACCTAGAAGAGCTGGTACAGGTCCTCACCTTCCTTCAAGCCCCTTTCAGAGTGACTCACTCCCATGAATTGTCTGAGGTCATCAGCCATGGTATTCACCGGCACTGTGACAGGCAGGCCAGAGGCAGATCTGCAAGGAGAGGGAGAGAAAAGCAAGTTTCAGCTCTCCCTGCTGCAGAGCACAGTGCCTGGAGGGTGTTTGCCCACTGTCTATCCTACCTGCTGCACTGAGCACTAGCACAGAGGGATGGCAGCAAACAGTTCACCCCTGTGCTTCACTCGTAGCCCCAGTCTGTTCCAGCTCCCAGTGTACAGCCAGGTCTTGTCACCACCTGTACCCTCTCAAAGAGGCGTTACAAAACATCTAACACATCGCAAAGGAGCTATCCCTGCAGGCTCAACAGCACCAGGTTTCTCCCTCTCACCTTTCAGCAATAAGGTCCCACCTGACCCTACTCCCAAAATCTGCCTAACTTCTGCCTTGGGCTGTGAGGACCCTGGCTCTCCTCATCACCCCAGAAAGCTGCT
This sequence comes from Piaya cayana, assembly GCA_013389865.1. Taxonomy (NCBI): domain Eukaryota; kingdom Metazoa; phylum Chordata; class Aves; order Cuculiformes; family Coccyzidae; genus Piaya; species Piaya cayana. Next base: position 357,381 of record WAAB01022391.1, read on the forward strand.
ATGGGGGATAGTCCTTCTCCTGGAAACTTCTGGCATTTGCCAGTGTCTGGCCCTTCCCCGGCGCTAATATGGTGAGAGAGTCACCAACATGGAGCGGTTCCCATGGAAACCTCAGGGTTACACATAAGCCTAAAATCCAGCAAGCACTTAAGTGTTGTTGAAAATGCATCTTAATACGGTTCAGTTCATAACCATAAAGTTTAGGGGAATCATCTGTATTATTAGCATTAATTGCAAAAAGTTCTGTTTTGAAAATATGACTCACTAGTGGATAGAGTTTTCCCAAATTGCTTAAAAGATTAATAAAATAATCAACTTAGCAGAGGGGGAAAAAAACCACAAACTATTCCTGTAAGGAAATCACTTTATTGCCTATACTTGTGAATGAGCTGTTTTAATACTCAGGTTCACTGCCTCCTCTGCATTTAATCTCTTCCCTTTTATGTGCTACTCTGATTTTTTTTTAAAGACTTTCAGGCTTTTTTAAAATTAATTATACAAATCATTAGTATTAAAAAGGTAATATAATGGTTTCAAGAACAAGCTTCACAGACTATCTGCATATTTAATCATCTCTGCTAATAAATTTTTAATCACTCATTGAGTTCAGGTTCTTGTCTTGAAGCTTAACTTGATAACAAACCTAGCAACTGGTAGAACTAATTGGTACAGAGTAAGTGAATAATTTATAAGAGGAAAAAGCACTGGGTGTTCTGGAGGTGTGTAGAGACCACAAGTCACAGATATTTCTGGGAGAAAGCAGGAAAACAGCAGCTGATTACAGGAATTTCGTGATACGCTGCTGACATCCAGAGGCCAACAGTCAATAGTGTTCACATATGGGAACCAGGCTGTAAAGCGTGCTGTAAAACTGGATTCATTAAGTTTTAAATATTCATGCATTTCATTAAAGTTAACATTAATTGCACTACCATACACATTGATTATGCATAGACCATAAGTGTTTAACCTCTGAAAGCTTGCAAGTATATTCAAGTAATGGGGTATGTCCCATCTTTGATGATTTCAATGAAAGCTTCAGCTACAAAGTTAAATTAGAAATGGAATGCATTACAGTGCGAAGGAATAATAGGTGGAAATATCAGAACAATAATAAAAATAGTTATTTTACTACCCAAACAGAAAAGCTGATGTAAGCTGCATGTTGCTTTATATTTTCCTAAACTAAAGTAATAAAGGTAACAAAAAAAGTCATGTAAGATTTCTTACTGACTAATGCTAGGCTTATTTGCAAGCTACATCTATTAAATACATCTAAATCGTTAAAACTAATTGGTGGCTGAGTGGCTTCTATTTGATGAAGATGAGTAGCTTTTAAACAATGTAACAACAACAGAAAAGGCTATCCTCTTGAAGTAAGCTGATTTCTGTCTTAAAATGAGAAACCCCAAACCCTCTTATACAACAGAGTAATTCTACCTCCAAGGAAGCACAAAATGCTACACTTCTTAAAACCAGGATGTAACAGACAACATCTGACAGAAATTCAATTATCCTTGAAAGATCCCAATTGTAGTTACATATGTAATCCTCTTTTATTTAATGGGTTAAAAATCTCTTTCAAAACATTTAGCTTGATGAACTGAAGGCTTGCTACATATCAAAAAATTCATTAAGTGACTTAATAAGACTGTTAAGGAAAAACACTCAAGAGGTTAAAAAATGTCATTTAATGCTGCCCATGCAACCTTAATTCTGGCCATGTATGTATATGCATTATGAAACACCAGTGAATTAACTTTTAATCTCCTTTGAGCCTAGAAGATTTTGAGATTGGAAACTAAGGCACAAAGGGCATTCTGACAAATACAATGCTGAGCTTTAGAGAAATCTCTGAACTAGCTCACATCTTGCAGAGTATACCCTTGCAGAGCTAATTACCCCAGAAAGAAAGATGAGCTTGTACAATTAAACTGCTTCTGGTACCTCTGCATGGCAAGTTTAGTTCTCTCTTCCTGGTACTGCATTGCGCTACACAGAAACACTCACAGAAATATAAAATTTTAAACCTGAAGAATGTATGAAGTGTTTTCAAATCTCCTGCTTCAAACCTAGGTCCTTTGGCACTGATTTTCCATCAAAAACATTAAAACTGTAGGTTCTGACCTCCCCAAAGCAGAGGTAAAAACATACTGCTCTCTTATGTATTAAAAGACCCCTCTGCAAACAATACCAATTATACATTTCTTTTAAATCAGTTCATATATCCCTGATGAGGTAGACATAAAACTGCCCGCATTCGTCGAGAAGCAAACCGTTGGAGACAGATAGACTGGCTTTCTCAAAATAGTACTGATTTCTCCCTGAGCTGTTAACAACTTCTCATTAGCCAATTTTCTTTGTGAAGGTGGGCACCAAAGAAGTGTAGTATTCCTAATTAGAAGCCATACTTAACACACTGAAATTCTGTTTTTACAGCATTGTCTACACCCTTGAAGAACTTAATGGTCAGGCATATCTTGAGTGGTATCATAAAAAAACTTGCCATGTTTCTGACAAGAAATACTGATTAATAGAAAGGATCTTACAAGTTATATGTAAACAATCTCTACCATTTAGCATATTTAAAGCAATCTGAGGTATCAGAGTTTGGGTTTGTTTGGTTTGGGCTTTTCTGTTTGGTTATTTTTGTTGGGATTTTTCCACATTAGATCTACCTCCTTTGTGCTTCTACCTTCAGTAATATTTAAAGAAGCAGGGAGTCTCCTAAGTCATTTAAGCACCCAACTAGACTCTATTATTTTTACTGGCTTCTTTTTTTGACATAGTCACGAACGACCATATATACTATTCAGGAGAGGTATATACATTTGTGGAAAAAAGAAAGAAAAACAACTGTGCTGTCAAAATGTAGGAGGCAACACTTTTACAGAGTAAGAATGCTTTAAAATCTTTCAGGTATCCCAAACCCATGCTGATTAAGCAATACTTCTTTTTACTTGGAGTTTTTTTTCATGTTGGGTTTTTGGGGTTTTTTTGCTTTTTAGTTTCACTTGTGAAAAAAAACAATCCCTGAAAAAGCAGGAGAAGGTTCTTGATGGTTGATGTCTCTCCACCCCATGGCATAATCCCCGCGTTCTCTTTTCTTTTCTGATAGGTCCAGAAGTGACAGGTACTCATTCACCAAACAGTTTCTCCACCAAGCATGTTAGCAAACACATGAACACAAATCAAAATTACAGCAAAGCTCTCACATGTCCAAGAAGAAATAGACTACATTAGACAATTTATTTCATTCGCCAGATGATTAAAAAAACCCAGGGATGCAGAGAATGTTTCTCCTTATTCTATACCAATCCCTGGAATACTACTAGGACTGAGAAGTAATCACATTATTAAACTAAATGTGGAGTAGTTTTAATTAAACTATTTTTTAATTACAATTTAAAATTAGTTTTGAGATTTAATAGTTAAATTTATTAGACTATGAAGAGTTTTACTAAGCATTCTTCATATAATGAGCTTAGGCACCACACATGTTGTATCTTTGGTACGTGTTATGAAGAGCTGTTTTTTTTAATGAGCTTTAAAAACTGTATTTGCATATGAGAGGAAAAGGTCAGTGATGTGTGGATCAAGTCAGTAAATTAAGTATCACAGTATTATGATTGTCTTCCACTCATACACAATAACAAATCCATAAACTATAGTTACCATAGTATTCTAACGCTTCCATCTAAATGGAATGCGTTAGATGGAATGCTTCCATCTAAATGGGATGCCTTATGTGCATCAGTGCTGCTGTGCCCCAGATCCATCTCACTCCATCCCTTGCAGGCCTCCCTCACCTTTTGTCCCCATCAACTCAGCAGAACAGGTATGTCTAGCAGTCAGAGAATCAAAGGAAGCAGAGAAAGGGAGAGGATGGTGGCCTGTCTCCAAGCCTTGCCTAGCACTCCAGCCTTTACCTGGAGAACAGATACTCAGGGCCAGGTCCTGAATCTTCATAAAAAGATCAAATCTATTGGACAGCAAAGGATGCCTCTCGCAGTCAAAGCCCCATTCCACCCAAGTCTTTGTTCAAGGATGAAGCAGTACCACCTCTCTTTCAAAAAAACCAGATACCAATTTCTAATGCTCTCATACAAAATTTGACTTGGTCTACTGTAACAGTTCTTTTTAGTTGGAATGTTAGATATTCGGTAATCTCTAAAGATGTGTTGACTGGTAGCTATAGTGAAATTCTTATTTTGTTATAAGTAATAAAATAAGCTAGGAAATGACTGAAAATACATTCTCACCAGGTTTTCAGTGAAGACTAAAGTTCATTAGATTTACCCCTTTTTGTAAGCACTGCAAATATTTTTAAATATTGTAAATTTGTGAATACTATTACATTACTTTTATTTTTTAAGGGCAACTGAAGTTGATTCCCTCCCCAACTCTGTAACAATACACAGCGCTTAGCAGGTGTCTCCCTCTCTCTGTTAAGAGACTGTAGGTATACACTAAACTGCATTATGCACTACATGATGCTTTATGCATGTTTATACATATCACAGCCAAGTAATTGACAGTCCAGCTCTGTATAAAGATCCAGCTATAGCCATTAGAGAAAAAAATCCTTTTAAAATATTACAACTGTAATAGCACAACTCAACACAACTGATCAGTTTTAAGTAGTTTTAATGATTTTTCACTTTTTGTATATGATAATCCTCAAAGTAGCATTCAAAAATATAGTGCAAAATATTTATTCATTTTATTTACAAGAAAAATATGCAGTTCAGCTTCTTATCTTACTCTTCTATGTGATAAACAAAAATGATGAGAAACATTTGAAGAGACAAAAAGTTAAATTTAAACCTAAGAACAAAAGATCTTCCCTTCAGTTATATTTTTGTAGGAGTTACATAATATTATTTTTTTAAGTTGTTTTCATTTGAAAAAAAAAAGCCAAAGGAAGTCCAAGACAACACTAAAGAATTACAGAGAAAATAATGTTTTTTTAAAACCATAAAGTTAATTTTGCTGCAACAATCACAAAGCAAAGTTCTTATCTATATAGAATTTTTTTTTTTTTTGCAGCTTAAACATAGAATCTTTACAGTGCAACGCTTTTTCTCTTCCTACTATACAAATTGCCTGTAGGAGAAAAAGTATTCTGGTATCTTCCCTTCCCTCTGATGAAACAACAGATGCTTTGGTTAAAGAGCAATTCGTGCACAATAGTGTTTCAACTTGCAAGGCAGTACTCCTTTATTAAGTTGGTAGAATTCCACTAGCTGGATGAGATCAGTAAATCTGGTATGACCATCATCAAGGGTATAGAATAGCTTTCCATCATCTTCCAACTGTAAAAATGAAAAAACAAGATTAATTAAATGAAAAAATCTGGTTTTGCTATGGTATTCCTTCCCAATTTAAAGAGTTGTTTGAGAACTCTTCTTGTAGACCAAAATATTCAACATCTCATGACTATTGAGAGCAGGAGAAATACAGTAGTCATTCACAGCAAGATCAAAAACAAACAACAGGAAAATAATGCAGTCTACTTTCCTCTTTAAGTTAGGTACATCCTTTAAAGGCAAGAACAGTTAAATGAGTGTAGGAATAGTCTTTCTGCATTAACCATACTACTTAATGCCTTTACTTTGGAATGTTAGATGGAGTTAATATGAACAGTAAGTTTTTAGAGTGAGAAGAAACTACCGAGTTTCAACTTACTTAGGGATTTCCACCTTTGCTTCATTCACAATCTGTGTAACTGCTACATTTCTTATCATTTATTTTGTAAGGTGCAGTATGGCTATACACTAGTGCACTGGTGTACTGGATAATGTCTGCTATGCAAGAAACTGCCCATCACAAAATGGACAAGTAATTTGCTTGATACAGTACTATGTTCTTTGCTGCAGGAGAAAGAACCGCTGCAGCTCCAAACACATGTATTAGCATAGATAGAGGAGAGAGAAAAGAAATTGCAAAAGATACCTTGAAAGATTACTTTTGACTTTTAGATGCTTAAAAATTAACCATCAGTATTTCCCTATTCTAGGTTCCTGAACATTTGCTCTCAGACAATTTGTATTGCACTAACTATATATACTTTCTTGATGTATTTCCTCTACTGCTGATATGCCTACTATTAAGGAGCTTCAGTGCAATACTGACCAATAAGTATTAATTCAAATTGAGGGTAAAAAAAATCTATCTCAACTATTTTAAAAAAGGGAAAAAAAGATACTTCACTAGATTGAGAAAGTAGTGAACAGGAGATCCTGAATTTCAGCTAGGGTGGCATAGCAAAAGGTGTGCTATGGAAAGATATAACTGTCCCGCTTCTGTACAAGGGAGAAGATATAATTAGCTCTGTTACCTGTAGTCAAGATTTCTCACCTGAAGCACTTGTTGAACTGCTTATAACTCTCAGTTATACTACCCCTTTCTAACATGTCTGGAAGTAGTTTGTAATTTCTTTATTCTTGGACTTTGGTCAATCCAGGCCAAACACTACAATGTGTGCATTTGCAAGCTGTGCTCCAACCAAGAACCTTAAAATGGAATATCAACCATTGGACTTTTCTTACGCATGCAGTTTTCCTGCCAACATACTCAATACAAGGAAGAATTGACAATTCAGATGTTTCTTGGCCAGGATTTTGGGTTTAGCTTGTTTTTCCCTCTCCAAAATTAATCCCAAACCTTGAATTGAATACCAGACAGATTGCTAATTGTAAAGCAATCAATATTTTGCAGCATAAAGATTAATAACAAAGTTATGTTGCCCAGGAACCTGACATTCTCTGCAAGCTAAGAAGGAAGTTATTAAAGAACATTTATTGGAAAAAGACGGTGCCAGAAATGTATATCAATTGTTCTTTCACATGGACTACTAAACTGCTAATTTGAAAATAGACAAATAGAATAGAATTCGAAGAAGAACAGAAGTTAATAGAATTTAACTTTTATCAGCTCAAGGCAGTAAGGCTGAAAAATACTTCCAAACTATCAAGTTCTCCAATTTTCACAGTATGGGATCCCAAATGTATCTCAAAGGTTTTCTTTTCAACTTGCAATCAGTTCCCTGCCACCAACCTGCAATACCTGTTGCACGTTTACATGAGGCACCTGTAAACATGGGAACATGAGAGAAGCTTTAATTGGCAGGCTGCATGCAGTATCTGAAAGGACACATTTTTAAACACAATATAACCTGAAACAATGTAAAATGTAAGAGAAAAATAATTTAGGCACTGTCTTATTTTTAACTTGTAAAAAGTCCTTCTAAATACCATTTATTTATTTATATTTGGTAGGAAAGTTTACCTTCTCTTCCCAATGACTTTGAAAAAGTCAAGAGTACAGAAGAACAGCAGGATTTGAAGTTCAAAAAGGTAACCTTGATCTCCAAATAAGCTTACCTACTGCAACTTTCTGCAGTAACACAAAATGCCTTGCTTCTTAGAAAATTATAACTTCATTTAGAACACCAACTGCAAGTGGAAGAAAACCTCTCACCCCTCAAAAAATACTTTTCTGAACTCCTTAAAGAGTACTGTTCTAGCAAAAGCAGAGCATGCGGTAAGTCACAGTATTGAGAATAGCTGAGGGGTGCTGAATGACACTAGAAATTGAATGACAGGAAGGAATCAAAATATGCCTATGGTTGGGGAACTAACAACTTCAATATCCACATTCTCTCTCTGGATTAAGTTGTTCTCATTACAGATTTATTGCTTCTGGCAACTAGCTTAGGATAAATACCTTTACTTTAAAAACAATCAAAAGTTTCCTTCCTGAAGCGCTAAAGGGCTTCTACACCATCAGCATGGAAAAATTCACCCAAGTCTACAGACAATCTATGTCAAAACAAAGAATTCCTTGTTCCTCCAAAGATTCTACAATAGGACAGCAAGGTTTTAGCATATATGTATATGATTAACTCCTCAAATGCACTGCAGAGGAACCTTAGAATTGACTGAATAATTGACTGAAGAGGAGAACCATCCAGCTCAGAGGAAACATAAGGTAACTGCAGCTTCTACTACATCTGGTCATGTAGAAAAGAGGGTCTGTTTCCAGACAGGGAAGGAAAAAGTGGTCACCTAAATTTTATAGTTAAATGCCATCACAATGAAATAGAATCATCCAGTATTTGTAGAGTTCAGGAGGTTTTTTAAAGCACAGAACGGTTATCTCAACGTAAATAACAGAAGTAACCACAATTATTAAAAGCACAAACATCTTACACCTGGGATTCTGATCACAGAGCACTTTCTGATGCTTACATGGGATCCAAGGCATAGCTATCACTTTTGGTTAAAGGACTCCTCCATTGTTTGTACCTAACATGATGAAAACCCTGAGCAATTCTTTTTACTGCCATTGATGCATTCCTTTCTTCCTCCCAAATAATGTTGCAGTTTTATTCTGCAGGAATGGGGAGGATATCAGCTCCAAGTCTAGGTAAGGCATACAGAAATCTGGTAAATAATCATGGAGGATTACCAGATCAGAAACAAAACTAACAAACAAACAAAACCAAAAAACGCCACTACACTCATTTCTACAGCAGAATCTCATAAAAAAAAAAGTAGCAAGAAACATGGAGGCTAGAGAATTATGTAGTCTGGAAGAAAGGTACTTGCGAAGAGAGAAGAAAAAGCTATAGGTCTGGTGTTATGTTAAGTATCTATAGCTAAAACACATAATGCAAATGTGTTCCTCAACTCAATAGAAGCTGCCTATAAAGAAAACAGTATAAACCTGCTCTAGAAGGAGTGGAAGGGATACAGAAAGCTGGCTAATTCAAGCAGGAGGTTGGATGATATCTCCAATGAAAACTGATTGAAATATGATTTCAATTTAGGAAACTTCAGCTTATCTCTAAGTGGCTGGACTAGCTAAATAAGGGTAACACTTGTTTTGCTTAAAGTGTTCCTCTGAAGACGACTTGGACCACAATAACAAGAATCAAAAAGAGAGGTCAGACAAAAATGTTTGATACCAAACTGAAACTCTCCTGAGCAGATTAGCCAGTGAGATACACACACACACACGTCATAGACAGTGCCCCTAAACAGATGACTAAAAAGAAATTGTGCACATATTGAAAAATGAAAAGGCAATATGACCTTTATTAAAACATGATTTTCGTTGCTTCTACTCGAGTTCAAATAGATTTGTCTGTTTTTTCAAGACAACTTTTAGGATTCCGTAATACTAGTAGAGCTTCATAACAAACCAAACAGCAAAGCTCAAAAAGGTTAAATTCTACTCAAGATTACTGGTTATTTTTAGTGATACGGGTATTATGTTTACATGTTCCATATAGCAGCAAAAGAAAAAAAATCCATCAATATTTTATTACAATTATTCAATTGGTTTGTTTTATAATTGTATATATAAACTGAAACATTTACTTACTGGTACAATTTGAAAATGCTTTATTTTTAATCCATGACTCAGTGACAATACAAATGTTTTGGGATTACTTTGGCTATCACGTACCAGGAATACCCTAAAAGAGATTGAAAATTTTTGCAGTAAGATTACTCCAGAAAGCCTTTTGTAATCATCCAGTTAAAACTTGTAAATTCATTAGAGTAAGTATTAGTGAAAAGCAAAAATAATCACAATTATGTAAGTTACGCTTTAGATCAGTATTTCTTTGCAAATGTCTCTCAGAAAGACTTTTTCTGAAATTCTTCACTTCATTTATTATGGGAAAAATATGCATTCTCAAAATGAATGACACTGCAGGTGCTAGTTTTTACACTGCATAGAATTACGACGTATCTCTTCAGACAGAAGAGCACCCTCGAAGTTTGTGCTTAAACAAAATTTTACTTTGGACTCTGAAAGTTACCTAAATCACAGATATTATAGGGAAAATTCAAAGTGTAATTCAACAGGAAGTTTGCAGGAAAAGGCAGTGCAAGACATACCAGAATTATTTTCATACCTGGTTATTATTCATAAACACGTACTCACTTCAAATCACATCATGCCCAACAGTGTCACTGTATCTATTTAATTAATAACTTATTCCAGCCATGGTATGGACAGACATTATTTTGCCACAACCCTGGTAGAGTAATCTGGTACAGGCAGAGGATGGTTACCAATACGAGACAGCTTTCACTGAATCACTAAGTGTGTAACATTAGCACAGAAGAACAGTTTGGAGAACAGAGAGGAGGTACCTGATTCACAGCTTTATAGTGGAGAGACCCTGAACTGTTTGTAGAGTGCTGGTCTGGAAAATAGCTAACAAACGTACCAAACAAGGGAAATGTAAGGGCAGATATTGCCAAGCACGTTCCTCTTACAGGACACAAAAGAAAGGGGTAAGATGGACTTGCAGGTATCAGCCAAGCACTAGTAACCAACTACTTTTGCCCAACTCCATCCCAGAAATTACAGCACAATTATATGAAAAGAAAGGATTTCAGGAGAAGAAAGCTTACACTGGATTTTCAATAACAGAAACTACTGATTTTATCCTCAAAGTTTTTGAGAGTTATATTTGTACAAAGTAAGAAAATACCTGGAATTAAGGAAATTGTAAATTATAAACTTTTCTACCAAAAACCCATCCAGTCTAATTCGGAGCTCTGATACTAATTCAATTATTAAAGAGGGACAACTGTCAACTCAGGACATGGCTTGTAAGAGCACAAAGCAAGTATAAGGACAACTAAGAGTTCTCAATAACTCTCCTAACAAGCTCTCTCTCACCATCTAGTGGCTTTTCACCCTCTCCAGGACACAATTTTTCAGAGCAGTTACAAAGATCCTTTGCATAAACTTAAATCATCTGTATGTTTGTCTATAAGGACTGGCATTTTACTTTATTCAGAAAAATTATACAGGTTTATGTTCCCATTCAGCAGCTCTTTAAAGTCCATTTTCTTAATTTTATCCTGTTCTAACAGCAAAGCTAAGCAATATTTGTCTTCCTTCACATAAAGTGTTCTTTACTCTTTTCTAGCCTCATCACAATAGACTTAGTTTAGTTGTCAAAGAACCTTTAAAAAGATCACTTTAATATGAAGAAAGGGTTGTAGATCATAGAATCTTTGATCACCAGGTTGGAAGGGGTCTTTTTAGACATGCTGGATAGCTCCAAACAAATGTTCCTTCCTAAACACACAGGGAATTCTCTGAATGACCAGTTGTTTTTTTTTCATGGGCCGTTATCCCATTCATCAGTCAGATGCCGATCAGTTCACAATCCTGTTAACCATTTATCACTGAAAAGTCTTCAAATGTCCCCTAGGGAAAATATAAAATCTAGAATATTGCTACATAAACTTCTTTTAAGAAAGTTCATTTTACACCAGAACAGTAAATCCAAAAACCTTATTCCTTCACAGCACACTTCAAGATTGTTGCTGTCCCTAATTCTGTTGCTGCCTTATTCAAGTACTGAGACTACTATAGATACTTTACATACTAGTCCCTTTATCTTCCATAAGCCATCACAAATAGTGTATTTGTTGGTACATATGGTATTACAGAGCTCCCACCATCTCTGTCATATATGCAGGAGACCTTCCTACTTGGGATCACCTTAAAAGGCTCACCATGGCTTGTTTTCTCTGCTCCTCCTCCCTGCCCCAGAAACTAAAATATTATTATTCCTATGAAAACCTTTGTATTTCTGGTGATAATTCATTTTTTCGGTTCATTAAAAAGCACAGAATTTGTCAGGTGCTGTAATGTACTCATAACTTCACTGTAATTCCTGAATATGTATTATATTTGGCAGCATAGGACTGCTCATAGTACCATGTTCTAACCAACTCTAGATAGTCCATGCAAAAGTATCTTACTCACTAAATCCAGAATGCACATCCATGAATAGATCCAACAATATAACATACACATCACTGCACAAAACTAATGTTAGCAAGGTATTCACTTACTCATCTCAAACACTTGATCTAAACCTGAAGGAATTTAACCAGTTACCTGATATTATAGATATGTAACTGGAAACAAGAGTCAGAGAACTTAGGAGTTTTGTGGAATTACTCTTTGAATGAAGGCAGCCCCAGATTACATTTAATATAGGAGTAAGAATAAAAATACAGGAATTAAAAACAGGAGGATTTGAACATAAAATATCTACTTGCTTTGTTATTTTTAAAATTACTATTTAAATGAGAGAAAAATAATAGTGAATAGTCTTATCCTAAGGTTTCTTGTTTACTATTAAGGGATAATTAAATTTTTAGTCATCTCATGAGGAAAAGCATACTTTCTTTTTCAGTGAATGTCCCTGTACAGGTCATCCTAAAATAATGGTAGTTGATGTTTTCAGGCTTTCTTTCATTCTTCTGTCACTAATAAGAGATACAAAAGACACTGGTGCCAAAGTTGACAGTGCCCAGAGAATACTGTGCAAATACAGAGCTCAAGTGCCTGGCTCTGAGCAGACATAAGTAACCTGTCAGTGACAGAACTGGAGTGTTAGATCACCACTTTATTGCTTCCAAAAGATATAAAACAGAAACCAACTGATCCCCAGATAGCCCTGTATAAAAGAACTTTTATTTCAGTTAGGTACACATAAAATCTTCCTTCCTTCATCTTCCCCACTGATAAGTACATGAAAATAGCAGTTGTTGACTAGAAATGTGTCACATAAGTATTACATGAAGAATTAGCTTACCCATCTACAAGTCCATGCTGCAAAATAAGCCTCTGAGCCTCTTCTCTAGAGATTTTATGATGAAACCATGACTGAGATCTGTGTATAGCTGTAGAAATAAATATCTTTAAAAAACTTGTTGCCTTTATTGAAAGAACGAGCTATTTCATTTCCCTGGCAATGAATTAACTCACACATACCCATGTTAGACATGGCAACAGGACTACTGTGTGAGTTGAGTCGTAAACACCCTCTTTTCTGTATAAGAAAGAAGTAAAAACATTACTTCAAAGCTTTTTTGCTTTGAAAAAAAAATCAGAAAATAATATTCTGAAAAAGCAAAGGTATTTATACCCGCCATGCTAGTCCTTCTTCAACTGCAACGGAAAGGGCTTCTGTTGGATTTTCTATAATTCTGCTTCTGTGTCCTGAGAAATCCATTGCTACTAACGAATTTTCTGAAATGCTTCTCTGCAACAAAGAAAAATACATTTAATTTGTTCATTTTTAAAAGACTTATCATTTTAAAGTGAGCTTCTGAGAAAACATTATGTTTTCTAAGTGGTGCTTCAAGTATCTGCAATGATTCCCATCAGAGCTAAACTCATTTTACCCTAGGGAGCATTTGTAATTCAAGTATGCTGCTGCAAAGCTCTATTTTACAGTCTGGCAGGACAGATCATCTTTTTGCATTACTGCAATAGATGATAAATATGTCACTTTACCATAAACTCTATACCTATTTTAAACTATTTTAAACTATTTTAACTATTTTTAAATATACCTATCCCTTTGTTTGTCAAAAGCAGTCATGAAACTGCTATTAAATTGTCCAAGTAACAGAAAAAGAGACAAAAGACAAAATTCTTACACATAACCATCAAATTAAGAAAGATTTGAAATATTTTGCAATAGGTATCTTCTGAATTTATATAATTCTTATATGAATTGTCACTCAGAGTTTACTGGAGCTAAGCATTGAAAACAGCCATTTGTATGGAGTTTAAATATTACTTTGATACATCTCTTAACTCCTATCACAGACTCAACAACTGTAGGATCTGTTACAAAAACAGGATAAGAAGCACAGATGTTTGACTAGTCTTAAAACTCACCAAAATACTTCTCAGAAACCAACATTTACAAAATGTTTAATACAGGTTGTAATGGTTCAAATGTTGACAGGCACTGCAGTACCAAATAACTGGTAAGATAAAATAACACCAAGAACAATAAAACACCAAATAAAATAAACCAAGAACATTCTAGGACTCTTAAGTTAAAGTAACATCTGGAACACAAGAGGCCCAGATTTCTGTAGGATTAGCAAAGCTTCCCAGTCCAAAATCAAAGCAGCGCTTTTTTGTTCCTGTTTGTTTATGAGCATGAATATAACTAGAAATGGAAGAGAGCAATTCTGTTCTGTTTTATTCTTGACACTGTAGTCTAAGGTCTGCCTGACACAAAAGTAAAATAACAAGGACAAAGTAAGAGAAAACTTTTGCCTCTAGGAGAGTGGATCTCCTTGTAGCTGACATGGTTGTGTTATTTAAAATGTGAAATATGGAAGTGGTTCCCCTATGAAGTATGTTCCTTACAACTTAATTCCCAATTTATCCAGTTTGCTGTTTAATTCCTGAACTGCACACAAGCATAGAAGCAGTGCCATGCTTTTTAGGGGTTGTAGATTCTGCCTGTGTTAGAAGCTATGTGAACTAAAATGCATGGCAGCAGTGTAAGAGGAGAGAATCAGTAATGGGTCCCAGATCTGCTATAAAAGCAGCAGCTGGTTATTGTAACAGCTTCACGTAACAGAGAATAAAGACACAGTCAGTGTATTATGTATGATTTTGAAGCCATGTTTATTAGCAGTATCAGTGAACACTATTTCTGCAAATACCTATAATAGAAAGTGCATACTCTAGTGGTTTTAACAGCAAGAACTATAATAAAAGCTAAAAAAATACACCATAAAATCATTGTCACGTGTCCCAACAAGTAATTTTTACCCAATTTAGCCAACAAAATCCACAAAAAAGTTATAAAAATCATTCATGAAGAAGTGTCTAATCAAATGACTCATAAAGAACTGGGATACCATGAGATATTAAAGAAAGGGACAAAGTGATCCAATCCAGTCATCTGACTAAGGAGCTGTACACAGCATCTAGGACAGATTGTTGTTTCTCCAAAACCCATTTCTGCCAAATCATGGTGTTCCTCTGAAGTCCAGTCAGTACTACACTAGGTGAAATTCATCTTAAGTACTCAATATTAAAAAAAGAAAGTATTACTATATACTGAAAGGGATTTGTTATAGCTTTCTTATTAATCACTTACAGCATCTGTAACCTTAAACATTTCTTTTTTTAATGCATTTATCATAGAATCATAGAATCACCAGGTTGGAAAAGACCCACCGGATCAAGTCCAACCATTCCTATTATTCCCATCCTATCATTTATAATTCTGCTGCTCTGTTTTCAATATTTTATTTCATTCTTTTTGACGCAGAAAAAAGGCCATGAGCTCCCAAAATACTGGAGATATGAAGAAGGGGAAAAGCCTGTTAACTGGTCCAGACTACCTGATTTGTATTAAGTAAGCAAATTAATTAATTCACTCTCTAATCAACCCTGACAGCCCTAAAGATTTTTGCAAGCATTTACAGGTATAAATACTTGCGGGATCATGTCAGTAGTAAAACTGTCAAACAAGTCACTTAAAAATAGCATGATGGCAGAAACAATGTTTTTATTCATGGAGCTACTGTGGGACATACCATAGGTGTAATACTCAGCGGACTGCAGCCACTTCTACCTTGATATGGTTGCATATAATTCTGATACAACTGCATCCCGTACTAAAACCAGAAAATAAAATGGTTAGCATTTAAAATTATAAACCTAAGCCAAGTAATTTTTTCCCAGGTGTAAAAGACAACACATATTTTTCTTACATCACTACAAACCAGGGATAAATGCTGCTAGGACAAGGAAATGCACAACATTGTCGTCACTGTTGCTATCTTTACAAATGTACACTCTACATTAAATATTATAGTACTCATTAATGTACAAACTGGCCTATAACTATTTTGTCACAAGAAGACATTTTAAAAATATATCAGTGATCCCTTGTTGTGTATTCTTGCAGGTTTCTTCAACATTAGTCAACAATCTCACTGAATTCAACACAGTTACACATAAGCATATGCTTAATGATAAATATTTGCAGGACTGAGGCTTCAAGACATCATCCCATCCTCTACAATTATTCCAGTAATTTAGGATCTCTCCGTTTACTGGGATGAATTAAAAAAAGCTTTCAGAGTTCAAAACTGATATTGTGATTGCATGGGAACCTAGAATTACATTCCTTCTCTACCACACAATATCAACATTTCACTTGGTAAACTTCAGCAAGAAGTTAATGCTACAGAGAAAAATTACCTTAAGCAATCTAATTGCTGTCATCCAACAGGTCCTACTTTGTTCATCATCTGCACAGAGTTGTTTCAGGTCTCTGGTTCCTCCTGATTTGTTAGGCTAGAAGGCCACAGCACATTTTTTTAGCATTAATTCATATCTTGAAGATAATACCTGTTGAAATAAAAGCCACTAATTCTCCTATCTTATAATAGACAGCTGAATACTGTTTTCAAAAATCTTAAAGAAACTTAAGCTTACCTAAAAACTGTGGCTTGCTTTATTATTTATCAGAATAATAAGCTTGTACCTTAAAGCAGAATCCGTAGTTTGTTGGTGCTCCAGAAATCTTTTTGCCAGTCAAAGACATATACATATCACTATTGCTGAATTCACAGAAAAACTGAAGATGCCTTGGTTCCTACAAGGAAGAGCAATGTAATAGTGTTAGACTATTTTTAGCCAGCCTCTCCAGATAAGAAGCTCAGAAGAATATATTAGCTATACTGCTCCAAAATAGTCTTACATACTGCAGTTTTAACTGTGAAATCACAAAATCTAGTAAAAGACAGCTCAACATTAATTTTCTAATGCAGACAAAAACCACATCAAACTAGTCCAAGAGTTCATCCTTCTAGAGGGGGAGAAAAAACAAAGTACAAGTGACACGGTTTCTGGGAAAATATCCACTAAATTGAAGCCACAATAATATTAGAGTAGGAGTCAAGTTTTGAGAACAGCGTGCATTTAAAATATCAAAATAAAATATACTTTCAGAATCTGAAAAACAGCACACTGTAATAATTACTGTCCAGTACTATTTCTAACGACTATCTCCATGCTCTAAGGTTAACTAAGTCAAAGAAACAAACAAAAGATATTTGCTGAAGGATACAAAAATAGCTCAATGGATACTCTGGCTGTTAACACAGAAAATTCAGAACAAGAAAAAACATTGGTTTAAGTGGCTTGTGTAAAAGGTGCCTCAACTCAAATGGATCCTGCTTAACATACTCAGTTAAAGTACTGCCATCAAAAAGC
This sequence comes from Piaya cayana, assembly GCA_013389865.1. Classification (NCBI taxonomy): domain Eukaryota; kingdom Metazoa; phylum Chordata; class Aves; order Cuculiformes; family Coccyzidae; genus Piaya; species Piaya cayana. The sequence continues at coordinate 374,472 of WAAB01022391.1, forward strand.
TGAACTAGTAAAATGAAAAACTGTCCAGTGACAAAAACCTGAGAATTCTCAAAATCTTCCTGTAAAACCCTTTTATACATAGATTTCTGTTTACTTTAGATAATCAAGTATTATGTCCATTTTTCAGAGTATCAACTTATACTTCAGAATTTTAACTACTATTCAAAAACTCAATTTAATAGCATACTCTTAACCAACTAGGAAAATATTAACCAGAATAAAAAGAAACTACTGTTTCTAAGACAACACTTTACCAATTTTCAATCTCAATATCTATCTAGTTTTTATCTATAATAAATAGATTACTTTTTTCCTTTTTATCACTATAAGCTGAAATTCAATTTATGGTTATTACAACAAATGATAAATACACACACATTTGTTCTAACTTCACAGTTCTCTCCTTTTTTTTCCTTCTCCTACCTTAGATGTACCTTTAGTCGAAAAATAAAGACCAGATCTTCTCAAAAGGAAGTACAATTTTTTCCATGATTTTTTTCCCTGCTCCTTTGCATGCAAATAACCATGAATCTCAGGATATGTACTGGAGCTTAGGAACATCTGAAAGAAAATATCATAGATGCATTTTTCTTTCCATCTGAAACCAGCTTTCTGTTTCATAACATACTCAGGCAGGACTAATGGGAATAAATGTCTAAATCCACTATTACACCATGGTAATTTAGCTATGATTGCACTGAGTACCTCTGATTTAAGGCATGTAGAATGTCACACAACTTCAAGGTATGATAAGCAAGTTACATATTTATATGGAACATATGGTTTGAAATGAGAACATTAGTTATGCAATATGTTGACTTCAGCAACAAAAGCAGTGTAAGAAGTTCTGATTCCATGCCTCAGACCCTATTTATATAAAACTGCAAATCAATGCTACCAACAGAAGAAAAAAAAAACTCCACCCCTCCCCGCTGTGTTACAAACCAGATAACGGAACTGATCGGAATTAAAGTCAATTCACTAAACAAATCACAAAATCTATATCACGACGACATGCCAAGTCAGGTAGATATTTCAAAAAGAGGGAACAAAGGTCTCAAGACCTGAAGTGGTGCTTAAGTAGGAGTTTTAAGAGCTTTAATTTAACCAAAACCAGAAGAGGCTGGACCAGTCACCAAGGCAGCTCCTGTCTGTGTGCTCAACATCATGTGGTAGAGAGTTTTGAAAAAAAACTGCATCAGGAGGAAGGACAGAGGACTTCAAAGTTTAAGAGATCAGCCACTTTGCTTCCAGAATTGCAAGGAGAAAAAGGTGTGCACCTTCACAAGCCATAGAAAAGGCAGAATGATACAGAAAGGCAGATAATTAACTAATGCACTGAGACAAGCTAACTGATGCACTGCCTCTCTCAAAATACTCAATAGCTTCTTTTGAGCCATTTCAACCTGACACTGTCAGAATACAACTCAGCTGTTGTCTCGCTAAGACCAAGTACACAGTTTTACTCAGTTGGCAAAAGTTCCAAAAAGCTGGAAACCAGGTTAACTTTATTGGAATTCCATGTAATACATTAATTTTTATTGCCTTCTTCCAATAAAACTACTCAGAACTATGACTCACATCTAAACAGACTAACCTAGAATTCTTCAGTCTCCATATATGCAAAGGAATCTACATTTTCACTAAGCTCTTCAAGGAACTTCTCCCCAGACTGGCCTGCAAAATCATAAATATTATTCATGCTTACACAGAGAGAGGGAACAAGGGGTTTTCTGGTTGATATCTGCAGCTTTCATTGCTACATTTTCCTCCTGTCCACTGCCACTTCCAGAAGATCTGTATTGAGGACATGAAGCAACAGGTTGCAAGGCAAGAGACAGTCTGGCCAGCAAAAAACTGAAGCAAAATGATGACATGAAAGTAATTTTAGAAGTACACCAAGTTCTTTGGCCACTAAATAAAGTAGTCTAACCAAGACACACTAAGTTCATTTCACTTTCATTGTTTTCCTACCTTGCAGTCAGGTGCATGACTATACCAACTGTAGACCAGCCTGAGCTAATTCAGTTTCAGTGGTTTGAATGCAGAAACGTGGCCAGACTTCATTTGATAGAAGAGTGCCCTAGCTCACAACTATGAATACCTTATGACTAACTTCACCACTATTCACCTGAATAACTAAATTACAGTAAGAGTAGGTACTTCAATTGACATGTGCGGCTGGCACACAGCTGTGTTTATATTTAAGCTATTTCAGCCACATTGAAGCAGACAGGTAGGTCCTGGTAGGTGTTCCAGCCTGTTAATCTTCCCATTTGCCATGTATTAACAGGTTCACTGATAGTGAATATAAAGGCTGAATGAAAAAAAGTATTTTAACACCACAGAGTCAAATGGAAGCTTTAGGAAAATCTAAAAGAGTCAATGCATGGAAAAACAAAAGAGCATCTTTTTAGGCTTTAGCATCTCTTCTGAAGACAAAAGGAGTAGTTGGCTCCCAACCCACACAAGCCCCAGGATTTCTGCCTTAAGAGCTTCAAATCAGAAGCACTATCATGATTTTATTTTTTTTTTTTTCACTCTGCAGACCAAAGTAGAGGAGCAATACAAAGCTCAGCTTCAACAGTCACTGTTGTACGAATGCTATCCGTTAAAATAAAGTAGCAACAATGCTAGGAAAAAAGACAATGCCAAATCCATCCTTTTATTTCTAACACAGCTGAGGACTATGTGAGAAAGTATAACGTGAACAAACTGTAGTCAAAACTATTAACTGTCAGAAGGAATGAGCAGTAAAAATATTTCAGAGTGAAAACTGCATGTCTGTAATAAATGCCTAAAACTAGAAGTAGTATGAAGTATAACTTCCTTGGTTTTTTTGTTGCAGGTTGGTCTTGGTTGGTTTTTCAGTTGTTTTGGTTTGTTGGTGTTTTTTAATGGAAGTTCATCCAAGAACTCCTGCACAATCCACAAAGGTATTCTCTTATTTCATGCCTAATACATTTTATTTGATGAAATATGATTAAACAGACAATACAATGCAAAATAACAACTGAGCAGAGTTCATAATAAAATTTTAAGCTATCAAAATGGGAGAAATTACATATATATAAAAGTATTCTTAATCTTACCCACAAGCTCTGTATACATCCTATATATCACAGCATGTTCTGTCTCTAGAGCTTCAGGAAGTTTGTGCAAGGCTACGTGGCAAACAGTTCCATTATAAAATTCCTTATTGTTTTTTTCAAACTATTAAACTATATTTGCAAGGAAAAAAGTACATTCTTCTAACTCAGGAGATGAGATTTTCTAAATTAAATGTTTACATTAGAATGCAAAATCTATTTTCTGTTTAGGTAGCAAGAGTGAACCAGTTTTCATTAGATATGCAACATCTCTTGAAATTACCAAGGTTTTATATAGTTTCGTAAAAATTTACAGAATTTAGCATATGTCAATTAATTTAATTTTAATTTAATTTAAAATGTTTTTTACTGCATTTGGAATAATTTTCACCTTCTGACTAACATCCACTTCTATAAGGATATAAGCATTTCACAGAATCATAGAATCACAGAATCACCAGGTTGGAAAAGACCCATCGGATCATCGTGTCCAAACATTCCATTTAATACAGAAGAATGCTTTGAGAGTTAGTTCTTTAATGTTTTTCATTCACTTGTGGATGGTAAGGTAGACTTTATTATAGCGATGCAAAAAACATAGTATTTTTTATATTTCTTTTAATTCTACCTTAAACACTTTAGCTTATTATGCTGTCTTTCCAAGCACTCTCTATCCCTAAAGCTCACACATAGTGTTGTTGTCTTAAGGCCAGTGAAAGTTCTTCTATTAATTAATTTTTCTAGTGACAAGCAAACAAGAATGATGTGTATGTTTCCACCTTTATTACTCATTTTTCCCCTCTTTGAGAAGATGATGATCCTTCATATGGTCATTCTATGAAATTATTCCCACTGTAAATTAAAATCTTGTGTCCACTTACAAGATGACTAATATTGAATGACCTACCATTGTTTTTTTTCAAAGGCTACCACACCCTTCAAGCTAACAAATCATCCTACTCAGTCTAAATTTTCTACTCATTAAGTTTAACCATTTACCTCTCTTCTGTATCCATTTGTATGTGCTGGGCACTGCAGCACACCACATTTTTAAGGAAACAGGGTCTTTCACCTGAAATACTCTAAGTGTTAACCATTTTTACTGCATTTTGTCTGTTTCAGCACACCTTGACTCCAAAAGAATGTGCAAGTTTCCAAGTGTGGTCACAAAAGAACTATCTGGAAAGAAGATATCATTTCATATCTCATAAGGGAAAAGAATTATTAACCATGGGTTTGAGTTATTCAAAACCTAGCAACAGATGCAATAGTGACAAAAACCTGTGCTCACAAAACACAGGCAGTGAGAAAACCTGAGCTATGCTGGCTCACCTTCATTCAAAGATTACATACCTGTAATATCCCAGAGTGGCTTACAGCTGCATTGGTCTCACTTGGAAAAGATATCATATGATCTGGAAAAAAGCTCTGCAACAATAATAATTTGTATCAACATTCCATAAAAATAAATATAAAACTTCCTATCTCATTTTTGTAACATGAAAATTCAATGAAGCACAAGATACTGCACATTCACGAATCCAATAATTTAAGTTTGCCTTAATATCATTCCTAAATTTGTGACATCCTAAACATTATTTCCTGAAAAACTTAGAATTTTGAGAAAATATTAATGGTCTGTGGGAGTTAGAGGGCTTCATAGACGAGTGCAAGTCATATTGCAGTACTCAGCCCTTAGTGTTGTTTTTCTAGTAGTAAGTACTATTGCTGTTGACATATAAGGGTTGCCTGGGGCTTCATATGCTACAGGGAGGACATACACCAACATTCTGGAAAAAATATTGTTTTCAATTGTTTTCATTACACTAGGAAGCCATTAAAATATTTTGGAATAACTTCCATTAATAGAGAATGAGTCCTCTCAGGACTGTGGGGTTTTTTAATTGTCTATTTTGTAAAACGTGAATATGAATTAAGATAAAAATCTTACTACATCAATATTTTTAAGAAGTACACATTTGAAGTGCTGATTTCATTACCATGGTAACATCAAGGTGTAATTTATGGGACAGACCTGTAGTTGGTGAGTTCAATATAATCATGCAAATATAAACCAGCCAAGAGTCTGACCATTACTAACGAAGTTTTCTCAAGGTCTGGACAAGCTTGAAACTTTTAAACTGAAAGAGGGTAGATTTAATTTAGATATAAGGAAGATGTGTTTTACTATGAGGATGGTGAAACACTGGAACAGGTTGCCCAGAGAGGTGGTAGATGCCTCACCTGTGGAAATATTCAAGATTAGATTGCGCTCTGAGCAACCGGATCTAGTTGAAGATGCTCAATGCAGGCGGTGTGGACTAGATGACCTTTAAAGGTCACTTCCAACCCAAACTATCCTACAGTTCTAATATTTCCTTGAGCACAGAATGTCCACTGACTTTCACTTTTAATAATACTAAACTACTGGTAGGGCTAATTCACATCAACTCATTTCTGATAAGCATTCTTGCTACATTTGGGACTGCAGTAGCCAGAAGAATGACTCAACAGGAACAGTAAGGATTCTGGTTAGCCCCAGCAGCTGATGCTAGTTATAGGTGCATGTCTGCCACACTCCATAGCTGGTTCCAATCACTGGTTAAACAATTAACAAACAGAGTTCTTCCTTGAAAGCTTCTCTACTAACTGTAGCCCATCTCAAGCTTAGAATTTTTTACTAGTGCAGGGGTATCTCCATATCAGCGAAGTACACTTGCCCAGAGAAACACAGGTGTGGCACGGAAGAAGACCTCAGATCTCTTGTATCGTTTGTTGTCTTAATATTTACGTCTTCGTCCTTTTCACAGGTAGATAATTTGAGTTCCCTTCCACTTTTCACCTTTCAAGTCCTCATACATTTTTGCTATTTCTCCCTTTGACATCTGAAACAAGCTTTCTTTATAAGAGACATCATTAGGAGTGATACAAACGCACCATGCACTTCAGCAACCAGATGGTGAGTTTCTCCTGCTGAGCCACGACTACTTCCATGGCCTCTGCTATCAGCTAAAGTTTGATTCAGCAGCATTAACCTTTGGCAACATCCTCGAGTTACTAATCTTCTTTGCTCCCTTCCCATTCTTTACATATACTAACTTTGGCTTCACTTTCACTTACTCTTAATAGGTTATGGCTGCTCACAGCCTTTTCTGTCAGTTGTCATTTAGCAGCAGCTATGAGAAGCTGCCATTGGGCAGCACTGGGTCGTAACATTCATAAAATCATCTTTACTAAAGATGCCCCTCCTCACACTGCTTCATTTTACATTTTGTCATCACTTGATGGAAACTTTACTCAATTTCAAACATTTTATTTTGTCATAGGTCCATGTCCATAGGCAATAAAATTAAATCCATGTCTGACCTCTCACCCAAAAAAAAAAGTAATAAGTATGAACGTGGGTGTTTAACAACTGCAACGCAAGGAACAGCCAACAGTTACACTCACTACACTACATTCCTATATCCTATATATTCTCTCCCAATCATTCCTTTTGACTCACGTTATACTAACAGCTTTACACTCTGCCTTTCTGTGCATAGCAGAAAGGATTATTTTGCTGCAACAGCAACTGCACAAGATATAATGTTAGGACTTACCAGTGGATTTTTAAAAAATTCATACTTGGCGTAATTCTTTCTAAAATACAGTTTGTTATCCTCTTCTATTACCCAGTTTGACTGGACTTCCATCACTAATTCATGATCCTCTATAGCTCTTCCTGTAAAAATACCAAAAAAATTTTAAAAAGACCATGTAACCTGCACCTAAAAGCCTAGGAATAGAACATGAAAATACAAAGGTCAGATGATAAAAATATTATTAAACTAAATGAATACAAAACATGAAACAAGCAACCTGAACATAGTCTGTTAATCAGGTCCATGTTACGCCAAGTTACTGTTCCACCTCAGCTGGGCCCAGCTTTGGGGTAGGTGACGCTGGGGGGGGAGTGGCAGTGGAGGGGTGTTTGTTCATGTTTTGTTGTTGTTTATGGAGGCAGCTGAGGGCTTTATGCTATTTCATGGCCAAATCCATGTTCTCCCTACAGAAGCCAGGCAGTTCCTGCTGTGAGACGCAATGGGGCAGCAGGCAGCAGACCATGTCAACCATTCACTCAGACTGTCTGGGATGTCAGCAATGTCTTGCTCATGTTCCTTTCTCTAATGCATCATTTGTAAAGGGAAAGTTATCTGCAATATAGAAAATCATTAATTGGTCTTTGTCTCCCCAGGCCTCTACTATGTCCCAAATCATTTCTAAACTGCAAAGGACCTTAAGGTATTTCAGTGTTTTTGCAAAAAGCAGGGATACTGAGAATTTCAGCAGTCATAGAACTAGCACCTACAAAAAGGAAAGTAAGCCAAGAAAAAGAACTAAAAAAGACAAAAAATAAGAAAAAGTGAATCCTAATGTGTACTTTGGCTTTTCAGTGGAGTGAGGAGGGAAAAAAC
>WAAB01022391.1:382071-414882 GCA_013389865.1 Piaya cayana
ATGACTCAACAGGAACAGTAAGGATTCTGGTTAGCCCCAGCAGCTGATGCTAGTTATAGGTGCATGTCTGCCACACTCCATAGCTGGTTCCAATCACTGGTTAAACAATTAACAAACAGAGTTCTTCCCTGAAAGCTTCTCTACTAACTGTAGCCCATCTCAAGCTTAGAATTTTTTACTAGTGCAGGGGTATCTCCATATCAGCGAAGTACACTTGCCCAGAGAAACACAGGTGTGGCACGGAAGAAGACCTCAGATCTCTTGCATCATTTGTTGTCTTAATATTTACCTCTTCGTCCTTTTCACAGGTAGATAATTTGAGTTCCCTTCCACTTTTCACCTTTCAAGTCCTCATACATTTTTGCTATTTCTCCCTTTGACATCTGAAACAAGCTTTCTTTATAAGAGACATCATTAGGAGTGATACAAACGCACCATGCACTTCAGCAACCAGATGGTGAGTTTCTCCTGCTGAGCCACGACTACTTCCATGGCCTCTGCTATCAGCTAAAGTTTGATTCAGCAGCATTAACCTTTGGCAACATCCTCGAGTTACTAATCTTCTTTGCTCCCTTCCCATTCTTTACATATACTAACTTTGGCTTCACTTTCACTTACTCTTAATAGGTTATGGCTGCTCACAGCCTTTTCTGTCAGTTGTCATTTAGCAGCAGCTATGAGAAGCTGCCATTGGGCAGCACTGGGTCGTAACATTCATAAAATCATCTTTACTAAAGATGCCCCTCCTCACACTGCTTCATTTTACATTTTGTCATCACTTGATGGAAACTTTACTCAATTTCAAACATTTTATTTTGTCATAGGTCCATGTCCATAGGCAATAAAATTAAACCCATGTCTGACCTCTCACCCCAAAAAAAAAGTAATAAGTATGAACGTGGGTGTTTAACAACTGCAACGCAAGGAACAGCCAACAGTTACACTCACTACACTACATTCCTATATCCTATATATTCTCTCCCAATCATTCCTTTTGACTCACGTTATACTAACAGCTTTACACTCTGCCTTTCTGTGCATAGCAGAAAGGATTATTTTGCTGCAACAGCAACTGCACAAGATATAATGTTAGGACTTACCAGTGGATTTTTAAAAAATTCATACTTGGCGTAATTCTTTCTAAAATACAGTTTGTTATCCTCTTCTATTACCCAGTTTGACTGGACTTCCATCACTAATTCATGATCCTCTATAGCTCTTCCTGTAAAAATACCAAAAAAATTTTAAAAAGACCATGTAACCTGCACCTAAAAGCCTAGGAATAGAACATGAAAATACAAAGGTCAGATGATAAAAATATTATTAAACTAAATGAATACAAAACATGAAACAAGCAACCTGAACATAGTCTGTTAATCAGGTCCATGTTACGCCAAGTTACTGTTCCACCTCAGCTGGGCCCAGCTTTGGGGTAGGTGACGCTGGGGGGGGAGTGGCAGTGGAGGGGTGTTTGTTCATGTTTTGTTGTTGTTTATGGAGGCAGCTGAGGGCTTTATTCTATTTCATGGCCAAATCCATGTTCTCCCTACAGAAGCCAGGCAGTTCCTGCTGTGAGACGCAATGGGGCAGCAGGCAGCAGACCATGTCAGCCATTCACTCAGATTGTCTGGGATGTCAGCAATGTCTTGCTCATGTTCCTTTCTCTAATGCATCATTTGTAAAGGGAAAGTTATCTGCAATATAGAAAAGCATTAATTGGTCTTTGTCTCCCCAGGCCTCTACTATGTCCCAAATCATTTCTAAACTGCAAAGGACCTTAAGGTATTTCAGTGTTTTTGCAAAAAGCAGGGATACTGAGAATTTCAGCAGTCATAGAACTAGCACCTACAAAAAGGAAAGTAAGCCAAGAAAAAGAACTAAAAAAGACAAAAAATAAGAAAAAGTGAATCCTAATGTGTACTTTGGCTTTTCAGTGGAGTGAGGAGGGAAAAAACGATTCAGTTATTTGTACCACATTATCAGCATTCAAAATTGGTATTCTTGCTGCTTTAGCCTGCTTCTGCTGCTAACATTCTTGAGTGGATTTTTCAATTTTTCAGCAATATGGAATGCACTTACAGGAAAGATACTTAAGAATTTTCCTGCAGATGTGTTGTGTGTGCATATATATTGCATACTCTGAGTAATGCCACAGGACTACTCATAGTGCAGGAAGCTAAGCATAAATCTTGAAAGACTATGGATGATTTCTGTACAATATTATTTGCATTGCCTTTATTTTAATAATTTTCAGCAGCTTATGAAATCACTTTATAAAGAAAAGATGTACATACTTCAAAATTGGTATACAATTTTTGTGGCTAATTGTTTTGGACTCAAACTAATGAGAACATGATGGAGTTGAACAAAGTTGTAGATGTTATTTAAATGATCACTGGCATCTCCAAGTTTAAATTACACTCCAACAATGAACTCACATTAAAAATAAGTCTAAACATAGTCTCCCCTGCCAATTATTGCTTCTTAATATACATTTCTGGTCATAGTTTCAAAAGGAAAAGAATATATATATATTATTAAAATCATGTAATTCTCAATTTTCTGACCACGTTTTCTACACTTCACTGTATTATCATAAGGAATACTATGATAGACTTTAAATGAATGTTGATGCTCTCAAATAAGTGCTTGTTGTTAGAAACTTTTAAAAAAAATCATAACAGATAGAAGAATAGTATATATTTTTTTAAAAACTCAAGTAGGTATAACATTAAATTAATATAAACAGTAAATTTTTGCAAGTGGTCCTGGCTAAACAAAGAGCTACCTTTCACAAAGTGTACAATGCACAACCTTCCAAAAGATAAAAACCAAAACTCATATTTCAAATAATTAAAGCCTCTTTAGAGTTACAGCATCTTTTTATTTATCTCTGTTGCCATCTCTTTCATCCTGCTTCCACGCTCTCCAGTCTGGTGGCTGACAGCCTAATTGTAGACTGCAGATCTATAAGCTTTATCAGGAAGTTTCCAGCTAGCAAATATAGGGAAAATAACTCATACAGCTAAATTTCACCTCAGCAGGAAAACATCAAGTTCATGACTACCACAAGACAAAGCACTCTCATGATCTACAGATCAAGTAGGGAAAAGTTAAACTTTTCTGAACTGAATTTAACTGATTCTTCATTGCACTTAAATCATTCTTTAGCCCATAAAGACAGAGCCTAAGGATGCTACAGGAAATTTTTATTTTGCAACCAGGTCAAGCAAAATGTAAAGTACTTCAGAAAACAAAACCAACAAAAAAAGAGTTGAAAAAATGAGTATTTAAAAATCTTGTACAGGCTTCTCTGCTCCAAACACATTCTTCAAATGCAGGGGTAAAGAGGCACTAAATAACTGAAGCCCTTACTCAAAACCAGCATTTTTTTTCTTTCAGTTTTATAGAGAGAAAGTGCTCCTCTGGGATGACATTTAAAAGTCTTAAATGCTTGGCATTGTGACATTTCAGAAAATATCATTTCCTCAAGACTTACTTCTCCTTCAAAAATGAGATATTCTGCATTACCTCAATGGGTAGGGATACTGGTATTTCTTCATTTTTAAGGTGTTGCATCACAGAACATTTTACAATTGATTCAACTTACTTTCTTGAAGGAACTGAAGCACCGTTAGTGTACTCTAAAACACAGCCCTGTAATCAAATCCCTAAATGTCACCATAAAATCTGCACTTTGGTTTAGTTAGATCATTTTCTCTCTTCCAGCTAGACTGGAGAATTTCTACCTTCCCCTCTACTATCTCTTGATTATTACTGTCTCTAATACGAAGAACAGTGCTACATCCAAAACAAAGTCTCCTTAACTATGGAAAGTAACAAAAGCACTAGAAAGAAGATTAAATATTAAAATGCACAACAGAACACATTTCAAATGGGCTCCACTCTAGCCACCAGCAGAGGAAAAGAATTTAAACTAAATAAAAACCAGAAAAGCCGTTGCCCAGTGCTATTGCACAATTAGTGCTTTGTGAGCCTTCTCACAGGCTACCTAAAAGAATGTAGATAGGGTAATTGAAATGAGACTGAAACATAATGATGTGCCTGGTGAAGGCACTATTGCCTGGTCAAAGAACACCACCAGGACATGTCTATTGAGCTGCAGTAGCAAATAGAAAACTGTTTACTGTCAAGGCAAAAAAATTCTCTCTATAGAGAAGGAAAAATATCAGGATGAAGACACTTAAAAAGGAGAAGAGCTGTAGAAGAGATCTGTTTTCACACCCTGCCATGTACAGGTGAATTGTAGTGGAAGTATGGGAACCTAGCACCAAGGTGGTAGGGATGACATGGCATCATCCAAATAGAATAAACATAATCATTTATGATCAAGCAGAAAGCTCACGAGCTTTCCTCAGCTGCCTTCAATAACCTTGGACAAGATGTAAATATCCAAAAATGTCTTTGAATACAACAGCTTGAGACAAAAATGGCATGTAGCAGAAGTACACAGTTCCGAAATATACTGTGATTTATAGAGCTGTAAGAACTGTCACACTTTAGATATTTGAAATAGAGCCCAGGCTACGATAAAACTTCAGAGGTGGGTAGGAAGGCTGAGCATCCCCAGTGGTGAAGCAGGGGCAACGTGCTGTGCAAAGTGTGGGTGTCCCGTTGGAGGCAGATGGGGTGCAGTGACAGGTACCCTGGGACAACAGCACAAGTAGAGGAAGCATCTTACCTGCCACCTGCCACAAGTCAACATCCCCTATTTAGCACTTGCCATGCAAAGCAATAAGGACAAGACCATGCTTAACGTTTAACAATACAGTTCCACACTAAAGGGTGTATAGGTTTGTGAAAACAGGAACATACAAATCATGGATTTATGTTTTCTCTTGGGTAGGAATTTTTTTCTTTCCTTTTTTAACCTTCACACGTCTCTATAGAACAATGAAGGCACAGTCCAGTGATTTAATTAATGTCTGTCTTGATTAAAAGCAGAATGCTGTGCTCAGCTCAGTAAGATTCATGCAATCATATCTAATTCAGGAGTATTCAGACAGCTGTTAGATATTAAAGAAAATATTCACTAATTGATGAATGAATTATTAATCCCCATCATAGTGGAATTTACAGAGACACATACACCCACTCACAGCACTTTTTCTTTCTATATCCATTCATTATACTTGTTAGTAGAAAAAGACTGTCCAAACTTCCATGAGTAAAATATACAACACAATAATAATATAGAAAACAGTGTAAAACTAAATCATCATTTGAACTATATTGGTAGAAATCCATCAGATTGAAGCAAGTACACTATTTGAAAAGAAGTATACTATGTAAATAATAAACCTGGAGAGAATCAATGGCGCTATTGTTCTGGCATGGTTTATCAAGAGAGTCTTCTTCAATAGTCNATCCAAGTCAAGATCAGCATGTTAAACCTTTCAAACAACACCAGATCCATCATTTTCATAAAAATAAATACATTATTATTCATTACTATTAAAAGGGGGGAAAAAAAGAAGAAGATATCTCAAGCTGTTCCTTCTAGTAGTAATGTCAAATTGTCATGCTCATCACCTAAGAAATTTTTTTTTTTAAAGGAATGAACAACACAACTTTTTGCAAAACTATGCCCAAAGCAGCTGGAGCAATCAGAAGCCTGTATAGTGAATGCAGGTCTCCAGACTAGCAGGCCAGCAGTTTTGAGAATTTCAGAATCCTAGGAAAAATCACTTTGCAATTATTTTGATATTGAAATCTTCCAAGAAATCCTTCAGACTGAAGCAAGTACACTATTTGACAAGATGTATACTATGTAAATAATAAACTTGGAGAGAATCAATGGCGTTATTGTTCTGGCATGGTTTGTCAAGAGAGTCTTCTTCAATAGTCAGTACACTATTTAACATCAGCTACACTATAAAATACACAAAACACTTCAACTTCACACTTCAGTATCATTGTCTAAAGACATTTTTATACCTCCTTTCCTGTAGCAGCCAGTCATTTACAGCTTCGACCCAGATTTAACTCTGACCTTACTCTGGGCTGGAAGCATCTTACAACTGATACATGCAGTGCAAGAGGTTATAAATATCTTTGAAATGTTACAAAACAAGGAAAAAAAAAGGAAAATGTTTGTAGATGCCTTCATTGGATAAAGCAGCAGAAAAGGGCAGAAAACATTTTCAGCTTTCGTAGTTCCTCTTCAATATAAGGCTGTTAAACATAATACAGGCAGAGATGCAAAGTTCAGTTCATTTTACACAAATGCATGAGTCCAGATTCCCTAGATATATACAAAGAAAAGGAGTTTAACAGTAGCTTTTAGCCATTCATAAATATAAGAAGTGGGTAAGTGTGGTTTTGTTGTTTGGTTTGTTGNTTCTAGTAGTAATGTCAAATTGTCATGCTCATCACCTAAGAAATTTTTTTTTTTAAAGGAATGAACAACACAACTTTTTGCAAAACTATGCCCAAAGCAGCTGGAGCAATCAGAAGCCTGTATAGTGAATGCAGGTCTCCAGACTAGCAGGCCAGCAGTTTTGAGAATTTCAGAATCCTAGGAAAAATCACTTTGCAATTATTTTGATATTGAAATCTTCCAAGAAATCCTTCAGACTGAAGCAAGTACACTATTTGACAAGATGTATACTATGTAAATAATAAACTTGGAGAGAATCAATGGCGTTATTGTTCTGGCATGGTTTGTCAAGAGAGTCTTCTTCAATAGTCAGTACACTATTTAACATCAGCTACACTATAAAATACACAAAACACTTCAACTTCACACTTCAGTATCATTGTCTAAAGACATTTTTATACCTCCTTTCCTGTAGCAGCCAGTCATTTACAGCTTCGACCCAGATTTAACTCTGACCTTACTCTGGGCTGGAAGCATCTTACAACTGATACATGCAGTGCAAGAGGTTATAAATATCTTTGAAATGTTACAAAGCAAGGAAAAAAAAAGGAAAATGTTTGTAGATGCCTTCATTGGATAAAGCAGCAGAAAAGGGCAGAAAACATTTTCAGCTTTCGTAGTTCCTCTTCAATATAAGGCTGTTAAACATAATACAGGCAGAGATGCAAAGTTCAGTTCATTTTACACAAATGCATGAGTCCAGATTCCCTAGATACATACAAAGAAAAGGAGTTTAACAGTAGCTTTTAGCCATTCATAAATATAAGAAGTGGGTAAGTGTGGTTTTGTTGTTTGGTTTGTTGTTTGTTTTAACTCACAGTACCAGAGTTACCAGGTACCAGTGCATTCTCTTCTGAGAATTAAGGAGTCCAAAGAGTTTCCTATGTATTTTAGAATGCAAAAGTCCCCAAAACATCTTCTTTCTCAAGTCACACTTTGTACTAGCAGCTGAAACTGATCTTGAGGTGGCAGAAGTCAACGTACCTTTGGTAACTCTAGTATAGTGCCAAAGTTCTAGATAAATATGGAAACTCTGAGAAACATGAAATTCAAACCTTTTTTTCCTATGGCATTTGTCTTCTACTACATTTTACTGATATAATTCCTTATCAAAATGAAACAAAAGACAGTACTAAAACATAGTGCTGTAACAGGAAGTAAGAGTGACTGACTTCAGCATTGGTTCAATACTACATCTTAGCAGTGGGTTTCTAAACTCATCTTTGGCTGAGTGAAGTCTTTCCTGTGCTCTCTCTGTTTTACATCTCTGGAAAGTTCCCCTTTCTCTCTATATTTAATTGGTCTTAATGTGTTTTCATACATCTCTACATGACAAAAAGAAAAAGAGGCCAGAAAATAAAATTAGAGTTCTAATCTGAAATCACAGATTACACTTTTCAAACTGTATAATAGAAAAAGAAGCTTTTTTACTACACTAGAGGAACACTGATGACATGGAAGAAGTTCAGAGCATTTTGTTTTCAGCAACCTAAATACTAAGCACAAAGTCACTCCAACACGGTTCACTGGTCCATAACTGTAAATTTAGAAGAATGGTTTTGTTCTGCTTTTTAAGTAGTCCCATCCCAGAGTTCACAATAAATCTAGTCAAAATGATTGTACTGAAGGAAATTACTGACAACCTACTCTGTTCACGTTTCTCAAGACTGGGTCCTATTGTCCAGAGAGAATAGCCCTGTGTAACCGCTTTCTGTCCTTGATGTCATATATTTCACTCAGGTGTGCTGAGAACAACAAAGATTTTATTTGCAATGAAAATAACCCAAGCCTTGTTAGAGATAAGCAGGAATTACGAGTAAAAGCAGAACTGCCAAAGAAAAGCAAGGTGGAGAGAGGAAGGATTCATAGTGAGAACCTTAACTTTAAGTGTCTTCCAAATCACTCCTACAGATGCAGATCAAGCAGCGTAAGGCAAATGTACTAGGACAAAACGTACTTCATAGACATGCTTTTGAAAAACAAAAAGAAGTAGCAAACCACCAAAGGAACAAAATCACACAAGGCCTCCCACACTTCTAAGCATTTCATTACAAATGTATTTCTATGGGAAAATAAAAACCAAACATCTTATTCACTGCTGTACTACTGCATGGTTATAGTATTGGTCTTACCTAAACCTGTGTGGGTAAGTTGTTCAAACAGAGTCCAGCTGTGGTCATCAATATAATGGTTCTTCAATATCAACAGCTGACATACATCCCTGGCTGTTATATCATTTGGTACTTCCAAAGCTCTGCTAGTATCATCTTCACTATACACTTTAATAACCTGCAATAAATAGAAAAGCTAAAATATTCATAAGTTTAGTCCTTGATTCAGTTAGTCCAAATATGTTCCTCCCGCGGCGTTATGACTGAGACAAGAACCTATACACACAGGAAGCGATACTAAAGACAGTCATTCCTCTCTAGTGCAGTGGAGCGATTGAGAATAAAACAGCTGAGCAAAGCACATCCCATTTCTAAATGTTGCTTCTGGACATCCCTTGCCATACAACACTGGGAAGAATAGCATGTTCACTTTAATAAAAACACTGCAATGGAGAGGTAAATAAACCCTTGAAACTGTACATTTTTATATAAGCTAATGAAGAAATCAAAGGATAAACAGTGAAACCCAAGAATTCTGTGACTTCAGAATGGAAGAAAGATTGGATAAAGTAAGAGTTAGTTCACAGAACAGCAATCAGATTCAGGATGTTCATAATTCTATAGATGATAGAAAGAGGAGACTCTATAAAGCCACTTCCAATTTTGACAAGCAAGAACTAGAACTGCTAGTGAAAAAAAGTTATACATACACACAGAGAACCAAATCAGCCATACATTTAAAAGAATTACCATTAGGACAAAAAGTAAATAAAGTGTTCTAGACAATGCACATGCAAAAAACTTATCCCAAAGTACAGAATTTTTATCAAGTTTTATCTCAGTAGTTTTTCCAAGTTTCTTTATTCTATTAAGTATGTTGTAGGGGAGGGAAGCAGGGAATATAAACTCTCATAACTTATGCTTGTCATTATCATTTTTATATTTCGGTAAGAATATTATTTTTCAACACTGGTACATATTTTAAGAGTCCTAAGGAATGGTCCACTAAGTTCTTTAAGAGGTGAAGCTAAACTTGCTTATGCTTAGTATCAAATGAAGTGGCTAAGGAAGTCTTATTGCATATTGACTGACTCAAAGAAGGCATGACCATTCAGGTATCTTTTTCTGTATTTTGTTTCTCTGAAGGAGAATGAATCAAATAATCAGATGAATCAGTGAACTGGATGGAATTGATGCAAATGACTAGTGCTCTCTCTTTGTAAGCTCTGCACAGTGATTAATCCCATTAAAGTCAACACAATTTTTTTTTTGTAAGAGTAGAAAATAATTTCCTATACTTCACAGCAGTCAAGGAACTCAATACTCTGTTAGATTTCCTTTAATTTTTATTTTTTTAAAGTAAGCAAAGCCTGAAAGTTGAAAAATACTGATGGTCATGACAGGACAAACTTATCTGTAGTACTGTATGTTAGAATAGTAACATCGTTCCTGAAATAAAACAGATGTTTGAGATTTTACTATAAACACAAAAAGGCAGGTAAACATGAACAGTAGGTATAGATGATTTGTTGCAACATTAAACACGTCACAAAAGTTTTCTGAGTACTCAGAAATGCACCAAGTGATCAATTCTGGAATGTATCTTTCTAACCCTTTGTATTTCAAACAGGCTATTTTCACCCTAAAGCCACTCAATGTCACAAGATCAGGAAATGAACACACTAATTCATCTTTAAGAATGGGATTTATTCCCCAATATTTGCCTAGGTAACACTGAGCAACATTATTCCTTCCCTATCAAAAAAGAGAGAGTTTGAATGTTCATCCCTGGCACAGTGCCTGTTGTGCACTGTGCCAAGGAAAAAATTAAGCAGCTCACTTGCTAGTGACAGTCTGGCCACAACAGCAAGGAACTCAACACAGGTTGAACTACCCTGCCTACCCTGTCAGTATCAAAGCTTAGACCCCCTAAGGACAAAGGGCATCCAAGCCATTTTTAATTCACCTCAAAAATTGTCATCTCAGTTTATCCAATTTATGCATATTCATCAGAATACACAACACACCTCACCTGAATTTTATGCACAAAACCTAACTACCATTGTAAATCCTTCATTAAATATCAAGACAAAAGTTCTTACTTTAAATACAAACAAACATGTTATTGTCACTCAGTCTTTAACTGCTACGTTACTAAAAACATGCTTATTTCAAGCATCTAAAGAACACAATCAGCAACTTATTGTTGCCCTAGCTTCTTCCAGCAGTTACTCCTCTAGTTTTGCCAAAGCTTCTAGGAAAGTGAGTAAGAACCTGCAACCATATCACCTGCCCCCTGCTTCTCTTCTACTAATGGCAAAAATCCTAAAATTGCATCAATTGCATTGATGGCTTTACTCCTCTTCCAAACCCAACTTCTCTGTAAGGAACTACATATACAACAATTCTGTTACAAACTTTAGCCCTGCATATTAAAACAGCATGAAGTCCATGATGATTTGCTTTAACATCTCAGCTAATAAATGATGACAGCTCAAGACTTCTACACAAGGTTCAGCCACACTTGCCACTACACCAATCTCCAGGATATGACAAATAAAATCAGGCTTCTGAAGCGGTGAAAAATCTCTCTCTATTCATGAATCAACCACCTCAACACACAGTCTTTCCTGGGAAAACAGGCAGACCTTGGAGAAAGCCAATTCAAAGTTTCCACAGGCCTAAGCTACAGCCTAGTACTTACATTTAATACAAAAGGCAAAAAAGACTGTAACAGCATTGATTTCAATGATCGATCCTGCCAAATCAGCCACGGTTGATGGCTACGGTTGGCTTTACCAGATGTCTATGCTTTGGCACCATTCCCACAGCTAAGCAAAGGAGACTGGTAACAACGCACCCTGCTTGCAGTAGGGTCTTGTTCCACACACACAACTTCCTAAACTCCTATGCCATTCACACAGAAATTATGCTTTGTGGTTCAGAATAAACAGGCCTGAATTACTTAAATACCTGCAGTATCTACAAGGATTCAACAATTAGAAGAGGTGCCTGGCAGGGTGCGCTGTCAATGGAATGGAGGGCTATACAGGTGAGTAGACAAAACAGCATCCCATCACCTGCTCTGGGCAGCACTGAAGGTCAGAGACAGCTTCATTAGTTTCTCCAGTAAGTCTGTGCCAGGATGAATCTAAAAGATTTTACAGGCTGAAGTGCCAGAATGGAATGAGACAGTATAGAAGGGGAAAGGAAGGGAGAGAATTAAAGCTGCTTTTCTTGTCCTAATATTGGACCAGATGACCATTGTAGGTCCCCTCCAAAGGCAACTCTATTCTGTTTCTCAATATGCACACAATAAAGCCATGGTGAGAATCCACACCAGCACCCTGGGTAGGGACCCTGCCAGGACGTACTAGCAACTACAGTTTTCTCCAGGTACTCATCGACTTAGGTGGTGTGCTTGTTTTACAGCAAGAGCACGTACAGACCATGCTGAGGCCCTTGATGAACGATTTCTACAGAAATCCTTTTTAAAGGGGTTAAGAGTCACAGTGCAGATGACTACATTCTTATTGCTGAAGAAATAGAAAAAGACTTTTTAAAATGCTGAAGACAGCAACACAAGTCATGATAATGAGCTGCCTGTGGCCATTCAACTCAGGGAGTGGAAAGCCTTGGAGGTGGCCTTGGACTACAGGAGCACAGCTAAAACAAAACAAAACAACATAACAAAATAAAATAAAACACAGCAGAAAAAAAACCCCCAGATTTATATTCTCTGTGAGTATTCTCACTTGGCTTTCTTAGTATGGGGAAATAAATCCTGCAGAAGTCTACAACAACAGATCACTCCAGCTCACAACTATGACATGTGCTCCCTTATGAAACACAAATGTTGTGCCCTTTTTCTCTTCCTTGCAAGGGATTCAACTACAGCAGGAGACAACAGACAAGCAGTCACCTAATAGACACTTCTAAACTTCTGTTACCATTTTAGTTTAATGAATTAAATGTGACGGCACAAATCACACCCTTACAAGTGACCTTTGAAGGGTTTTTAATTAGAGTTGCTCAGTCTGCATTTCTGCTATGTTTGAAGCAAAGTCTCTTGTAGGATTTGCAGGGAATGTATTAGTTCAAAGGGGAGCGGATCACAAGTCGTCTTCCACACTTAACCACCATCTCTACCACAATAACTAAATAATGCATTTAACAGACTTTTAAGACAAGGTGTCCAAGTCTGATTCTTCAGAATCTTCAAGCCATCTGTTTTGGAAGTGCCAATCTGCAGAAACAGCTCAAACATATGGAAAGACCATACCCTGCACTGAGGAATTTCGAATTTCAAACTAAGTCCTGACATGAGAAAAAAGCCAGGTAGATCCAACAGAAAAAAACCCCCACACTCAGCACATGGAGCCCATATTTTGCTGCCTACATGAAAATTTACATGACTCTTAATGCTCTTGTATACCTATTTAAGACAGTGGATGGTAGGTGCTTTAATTAAAAAAAAACAACAAACCCACTCAAAAAATCAGACCACTTCATTTATAAAGATAGAAACATTTAATTTCAACTTATCATTTCTACAATTATTTTTTCCCCATGAATAAAATATCACACATTTTGTTCTGTAAATGTGACTGAAATTGTAATGTAAGTGCACAGTTATTATATGCAAAACCTGGCTTTAAAAAGTCTTACACACCAGGATGCCATACTTCCCCTGAGATCCTGCTTGATACCGCGCTAACCTCTGTCTTTAGTCTTAAGCAATAGGTTATTTTCCTGAAGCATTTGTTCTCCAACTTCCCACCTCACCCCCCAGTAGACAAAGTTTTTTGCTTACTGGTATTGGCAAAGAGTAGGGGAATTTGGAGTGTATTTGAACTACTGTCCCAGTTTAGCCAGTAGCTAAACAATGGGCACCTGCTCTCTCATTTTCCTCCAACTGGGGATAAAAACTGGAAAAGGAAAGGAAGATCCATGAGTTAAAATAAAAACAATTTATAACAATAATACTAATAATATACAAAACTATGCTTAGACCATCCCTGAGCACCGGTCATAAAACATGTGTTCCCAGTAGAGAAAGCCAGATAGCGAACACTGCAAGAACTACAGTTCCAGCAAACATGAGGAGCACAGCAAGTGCAGAGATGACAGCTGATGCAGAGATACCCGAGCAGCACACCAGCGGGAGCAGAGCATACCAAGAGCAGGCAGGAGACACGAGGACCATCCCCAGAAAACTTCCTACTTACAGAGTACAATGTTCATGGCATGGAGTACTTCTGACAACTGTCCTGACTCCGCTTCTCCCAACTTTCTACACCTGCTTACTAGCAAGACATGAGAAACTGAGAAGGGTCTTTGGTTTTCCCAGCAACAACTATGAATGTCTGTATTTTTCAGCATTCTTCTCACACTAAAAGCAAGAAAAAGCAGTAACTGCTGAGAAGAAAATTAATTCTATCCCAGGCAAGTATAAACACTGCCTAGCTACAGTTAAAACCAATATTTGTTATCAGTTGTGTTCTCACACTAATTCTAAAACGTTGCAGGTACTGAGAAGTGCAGCTACTGAGAAGAAAATTGACTCTATCCCAGCCAAAACCAGGACAACTACAATGGAAGCACTTCAATTTCTAGCCTTTTTTACTATTCTATGACTTATAGCAGTAGTCTGTCTTGGTTTTAGAGAGAATCAGCAAAACTCCACATTCATAGAAAAATTTAAGGGCAGGTTAACTCATGACTAGTTAAAAAAAAAAGTTCACTGTCTTCATTTTCAAGTGTGCGTTAGAAGGCCTACCTCTGGTGCTGGAGGAACCAGAGGGAAGATTTTCAGGCCAAAAGGATTCTCACAGTTTGCAGAAATCTACATCTGTTATAAAGACCAAAAAAAAAAAAGTGTGCATCATGATAAATTGCACTTGCTTCTTTTAAAGCAATTATATTCTCAATCAATGCAATAGGAGCTTTCAAAAATTTGTCCTGTACATGTCCCTGTGAGGAATGAATATAGAGAAATGAAGAACAGACACAAATAACAGAGGATACATTAATATTTTAGGCACCCAAATCCACAATGGTAGTTGTTAAGCCTGCAGAACTCTCTCATAGAAGGAGGGCTCACAAGACACCACATAATTGATGCACAGACTTGCCAACATGTACAATCCAGCTGGTAGGAACTGAAATCCCCAATGATTATGAACAAGTACCTGGAAACCTGTCCATGGGGGAAGAGGGCAAATCTGGGTTCCAACACACAATCCAAAAAAACAAAATACAGGTTGTGGTGAATCCTGAGTTCTTATTTGGAACACAGCATAGCTTCAAGAGGCAGAAGGAACACTGCTCCCATGGTGAAAAAATATACAGTATGTATAAACAGTAGTTTAGGTGACACCAGAATTAGACAAAATCTCTGCCATGCACATGCTCCTTATATTCCTATCACCTTCAGGAAATTTTAAGACCCTGTGGCTAACAACAATTTCTGTTCTATGGCTCAAATTTTCTAGAATAATTTGCTTTCTTCTAAAAGTAAAATGCAAAAAATAAAAAATAAAAAGCAAAAAAAGGCAGATTGGACACTATAGAAATGACATGGAATGAAATTAAACTGTCATCTTCTTCAGTAGGACCACTCAAGGCTAATAAGAAAAGTTAAGCACCTTGTATGGCTTTTGAAGCATATATTTAAGATTTGGGAGATCAATTTAAAGAATGTGATGGTAATCCAAGTCACTGATAACAAGGACAGCAAACATCAAAGAATGAAGTAGCTGTTTGAAGAAGGAAGAGCTGTTCTTCCATGTCACCAAAAGTGAACTTTGCAGATACCTAATACTGATAGACCGAGGTACAGTCCCACAAGCACTAAAAGATATAAAACCACCAATAACTAATTATGCCTGTCTTGCAATGAAATCAAAGTTCTAAGAAAGGAAGAACAAACTCTAGGATAACTGCCTACCTTTCCAACCACAACCTAGGAAAATCTCATATTGTTTCCTAAATCTAACCATTTTCAAAATGACATTATAAAGAGCAAAAATGTCAATTTCCAGCCTTTACTCAACTATAAGACAACTGGCAAGCTCAATTTCTCTAGCAATTCATTAATTTGTTGCCTCAAACACAATTCATTCTTTTAGGCCCAAATATTCTGTCAGAAGATATTAAAAATGTTTAATTTCACAGCTATGGTATGCACATATTATCAACTCAAACAATTTGTTTATTTTCTGTAGTAGTCTTCCGGTATTTTACTTTTGCACTATGGCAAGTGTCTGCATTACACAGTCCACATAGTCACTACTCTCTCCTATACTCTTAGTACAGACTCCATGCCTGACCTAATCCAGCACAAGATTAACCATCCCATGAATGAAAAAAATCACACACACATGAAAGGAACTAATAGCAATGTGAGGAAATAACAAAAAATATCTCAGATTACCTAGAGGCAAAACCAGTCCAATTCTTAATTTGAAAATATGTATTTGCCATCTGGTTTTGGGTAAGTCTGTATTAGTCCTTCAGTTTCCGTTTTGTAAAATGGGGCAGAGTAACTGAAATCTGTTTCTGTGCAGCAGAGCAACAGATTGAACTCATTAAGATTTGTAAAGCACTTAGACTTCCTCATATGACTACTGCTTTAGATGTGTAAATATGTTGTATTATAAAGAAAGAGGTTAAATTATGCAGATCTCCAAATTATAATAAGCTATGTGCAAAAATATACCAGCAAAGTTCTTTCAAATGAAGGTTATGACAATCACATTATAATGTTAGGAAAAAAAATGGCAGAATGAGGACAATGCTGACATGCAATCATCTCAAAGACAATGTTAGTGACACTGAAGAGAAACAAGTTTTGAAAGACAACAGGAAAGTTGAATTATAAATATTATTTAATCCTGAATTCGATATATTCCTTTTTTTCAATATTGGTCAACACAAGCAAAATATAGTTATACACTGTAATAAAATAGTTACAGAAGAACTCATTTCTCTGTATAAAACTAAACAAAATGCAAATTCTAGAGAGAGCAACTTGATCAGCAAAATTTCAAGTAATACAATTCCATGGAAAAGCAGAATGGCATGGAATACTCAAGTAATTTCAGGGTCTTACTCAGGTTAACCTTAAAATCAGGGTGAGAACTCACGTCTTAGAAGCCATGATAAGAACAAGTCTTATGAGTAACACCAAGTGTTGTACATTAACATCTGACACAAAGCTATTTGAAAAACCTCTTGGCCCTGGGAAAGGTAAAAGGTTCCTATTCCTGTCTTCCATGTACCACTTACTTACAGACAGCTAATCAAATACGGGTCACTTCTCAGCCTCAGTGCTCAGTACACATGGCTCCCCAGTTAATCTAAATCCTATACATAGACACAGAGATCTCAATTATCAAGACAGGAGTGTTTTACATCTTCCTGTCTACTAAAAATAAATAAATAAATAATGATGAATGAGTGAAACTTGGGTAAAATTCTTTAACCAAATGAAAGCAATTGTAAAACTCAGTGGAGAACATAACATAATTCAGCTTCTGAACAAGTACATTCACACACAAGCTAACACCACCTCTTTGTGTCAGAATCACAAAGCTCTTTCATGTAGTCCAGTATGTCCAACCAATACATCTAACTGCATGAAGCTTAAGTTATTTAGGCTAAATGTACGTGTTTTATGACCCATCATTTTAACTCAGAGCTACCTTTATATTTCACATGAAATTCACATAAAATTGTTAAAATATCTAGGAAGGTAAAAAACTCGGCAAAGAGTTTCATATTTTGCCTTCAAACCAAGTCTTTTATGAGAAAAGTTCAAAAGCTTCATTGTTTCAGATTTAAAGAGCTCAGTATTCAAACTAAACTTGATTGCTGCATTAAGGTTAAGAAGCATGTAGTTTCACATCAGCTTTTTTCATGAAAAGTTAATTTAGTAGAGGCAAACAGCTTATTAGCCCTATTAATAAACTTATGTTATTTAGTACTTCAGTCCATTGTTTCAACACAGCCTGCTAAATCTTAACTTTACATAGCTTTCATATAATTAATAGTAATACAAATCTTTACATTTTACTATATACAATAGCAACATTTAAAACACACTTAATACACTTACCACATAGTGATGGAAAAAAAAACCAGACTAACCAGACATAAAAAGAGGGATAGAATGAAAAAATCATACTAGAGGGTTCAAGGAATCTGACTTGAAAGAGAAACTTCAGTATTTAATTAAAAAAAAAATTAGTTTGTGAAATAGAAAATTAACAGAAAATTTAAAAGTGCCCAGTGCACCAGAGTTCTTTACCACACAAACTACAAATATGGTAGAAATCATCCACATACTACTCTACTTTCCAAAGAAGTCTTGTAAGAAGATAGTGGGGAAAAGAAATTTCATTATAAAGCCATTAAAAGATACCTCTGGTTTTTTTTTGTTTTCTATGTACAACAAAGTTAAGGGCAGAATGTTATCAACCTCATGTTTGAATAGCTTGTCCCTATTTATGTCAAAGCACTAGCATTATTTAAATGAGGCTTTCTGTGTTTAATAGTGCAGTTTGTCCAACATATCCCTCGCTTGTCAGAGATAAATAGAATGCTGTGTTCCAGCACAACAGAAAGCAAATCTGTTACTGCCACATTCTGGCTGCACTCTATGTTTCTGAAGAGATACCAGCTAAAAAAAGAAGCACCTATTGTTTCTACCAGGTTTTTCACACTATGTTGCTGGTTTCTCAGTAAAGCAGATCTCTTGCTGAAGTTCAGAAAGACCAAGTCTATGAATAACACATTAAGAGACCAGTCAGTTTCCCATTTCCTTTGCAGTAGTCAAAAAAAAAAATCTTTTAATTAAAAAAAAAAAGTTTTCTTAAAACTTTTGTTAGAATTTTACACAGACATTGGGGCTTGAATTACAACACAGCTTCAAAGTAAAGAATGCCTTTGTCATCACTTTTATCACCTATGTATTCCCATGGAGGTCACCAGATGAGAAAAGAACGTACTCTGTAAGACTAAGCAAAGTTTAGATTTTTAGCTAAAGAAGATACAGTTTAGATTTTTTCTCAAAATGTCTAGAATGGTACAGGGAAAAGTGCAGAGTAAATATGACAAAGGCTACGTAGTTTAAACTACTATAATAAACAGTCGGTTTAGAACGCTGACGCACTTTCCTTTTTGATGTAAGACTCTGCTGGATCCAACTACCACATCCTTCCAGACCAGCACTAATGTGGCGGGGGCTAGTGTACTTCACGAACAAATCAATATGATTTCAGATGAAGTCCTTTATTCAGGGTTAACTCGCTGCTTATATAGAACAAGCAGGCCAAAACATCAGGTAAACATTGATTGGTCACTTCTGCCCTTGCAACAAGCCTTTTTTGGCAACCGCCCATCTCACATAACACTGTTACTAGCTTGAAAACTCCTGCTCCCATCCCCAAATTACTTCATTACCATAATACATCAAAGTCATTCACCACTTTTGTGCCCCACCCTGCCAAGGCACTTAAAGAAACAATTAGTAACACAGCACCATATCTCTGGTTATCTGTTTCTAATCATGCGTGCTGCATAATGACAAGGTTTAACTGCTGTAGAAGAGTTATTCTGACAGAACATTTCATCCCACGATACTTTTCAACTTGTCTTTCACTTTATTCACATAGCATTAGTCCCGCCAGCCAAAGCATAAAATCACAGTAAAGAGTCAATCCTGCAATAAAGCTAGTAAGCCTACTCAAAACATGTAAAGACACTATACACCGTCACGCTATTACACACACACGAGAAAATTTTGCTAACAAATCCAAACCACTACAGGAACAGAAAAAAAAAAAGACCAGGAGGTACCAGGTCATGGAAATCAGGGCTTGTAATTGTCAGCAAAAATATAACAGCAATCTAATGCAGAAGACACGAGAACAAGTGAATAAAGTGGAACAAAAGGATAATGTTAAGTGATGATGTAGAAATAGGAGAGACTAGTAATTTCATAACTTCAGTGTATTTTGACGGTATTTATCTCTAATCCTTTGTTCTAAAACAAAAAAATGAGATGTGTAGAATGAACAGCCTTAAGTCATACAGGAACACTGACAAGTTAGTAGCACATTTCTCATATCTACACATGCCATTATACCCTACATTCAGAGGTCTGGGTTGTCTGGTTGCCACTTTCCTTCCTCACACGCGTCATGTGCATATTATCACAAATGTATAGGGAGGAGGGGGGTTGTGTTATGATCTTCCTATAAGTCTTGTCAAACAGGATACCCAAAAAGATGGGGACAGACACCAATCCAATAAGTTACAGTCAATGGGACCAAAGGAAAAGTAACAAAATTGAGGGCTTGCATATACAGCTGGGGGATAATTTGATGAGCTAGTTAAGTCTGAGCAAGTTAAGCTAATAAAGACAATCAGATATTCAGTCTAGGTACTTTTTATTTTTTCACCTCTTACAAAAGGGAATTAACTGGTTCAGAAAAGCAGTCTAAATGGTCTAAGAAAAATGCAAAGGTCATAGGTGGAAATGATATGATATGCAACAAGAGCAATGAAAAAGACTGTGAAGAAATCAGTATGCTGAGGAATAGTGGGAAAAAAACCCAAGATTCTAGTAGGAAACAAAGGAAAAGCACTAAGGGTGTCAAGTGAACACTTCCTCCCAGGTCTCAGTCTTTCATAAGAACTTCAGTGGTGCCAAAGACACAAATAACAGGAACTTATAATCTTAGGGATGTGCAATGCATGGGCAAGAAAGGAACCAAAGATTTCTCTCCAAGTTAACATTTTTAATGCCCAAGTATGTGTATTGGTAGAGATACAGGTTGGCAGTCCAAGAAGGCCATTACAGTCTGCCAGAGATAGATTAACTATGTTACATGAAATGTGATGAACTATGAGAAATATGGTAAGAGTCTATTAACTCTGGCTCAAGAAACTGTATATGCATTCTTGGAAAGTGTGACTTGCTAAGTTTGACTCACCTTGCTTTGTATTGTTCCCTAGGCACCCATTTGCACTGTACTGTCACAGAATAAATCTGTTCTTATTTAACTACTTTAAACTATGAAAAACACTTTGCCATGAAATAACGTAATCATAAACAAAGGGCTGAAAGCAAAGTGCAAGAGACAAAGGCAGACTGGAATTAAGGTAGAATTTCCAGTGTTAAAATATAATTATATTGGTTCAGAAGTTTTGCTCATATCATCAGAACTTCTTTGTTAGGTCCTTAGGACAGGTGGCTTTTTGTTGTGTTGGTCCTGCCTCTGTTCCTGACCCACAGGCAGAAAAATATGGAGTGGGGGAGCATAGGGTATGGCCAGTACCTAAAGAGACGGCATGAAAATGAGGAAGAAATGATATGAATAATATTAATATGAATAATCCTTTTTATGAATAATCCTTTAATATGAATAATCCTCTGGTGCAAGGTGATGAATTTGCTTTGTAAACATAAATATATGTTTATTTCATCAAACATAAATAAAATGTAATTTTTCAAGTACTTGCTTACGTTGAAAAGCAACTTGCATGTTCAAAGTAACACACAAAAGACATAATCAAGGGAAATTTGATATTTCGCATAGGTCTGACACCAATGTCTTGTATGCAGCTTGTTGTGTTTCTTCTTCATACACAGCAATGCAGCATAATCAGTGTAGGGCTCACTACCACTAGAAATAACTATTCAGCAATAGCTCTTGATATACTTCAAGGCTAGATAACACAGTCTCAAGGTCAAGTTCTGACTCCTTGAAGCATAATTTATTCAAGAGGAAACTAAAGTACTAGAGCTAGAAAATGGCCAAGCACTTTCTCCAACTGATGAAAAAGATGTTTTTTTCCAAAGAATTTCTCCCAACAGAAAAGGATTATGAGAGGAGTAGGGCACTAAACTGCCATTTCCTTGGTTACTGTATGAAGAATGTTAGATGTTCAAAGAAGGCAAGAAGAAACTGCAAAGCATATCAAAGATTTGTTCAAGAACTGAAGACAGAGAAGAGACAGAGTGCAACGTTAATTGTGCCACTAAATCTTGTGGAACTATACAAGTGACAAGTAATGACGGAGTGTATAAAAACACTGAGATTTTAAAAGACTTTTCAAAAAGCTCTCTGCACATATTACACACTCTCACTTTCATGCACACACACATACATATATATATATACACATACACCTTTCATGCCAACTATGCAGCCTAGTGCTATACATTTTCAACTCCAAGATCATTAGCAATTTTGTGTACACAATGCTGTGTAAAACGTGATTGTTTGTAGAGAACGAAACATCACAGGATAGAAAAACCCTTCCTCTATTCCCCAGCAGCTGAACTATAGGGTCTGTTAAGGTTAGTCCTACTTTGATTTCTTTATATACGTGGGATCAATTTTATACATAATAAAATGTTGGGAAGCTTTACTAGCTTCATGTTGTTCAAAGCAGGAAATACAACTGGCCAAACTGACTGCTATACCAGGTGCCTGCTAATATTCAAAGCAAAAGTTGGTCCCAGAACCCTTCAAGTATAGTATCAGATCTAGATTTATTTGGTGAACTTTATCAAGGAAGGGAAAAGTCCTGCAATACCTTCCCCAAAGGCGGCTCTGTTAGTAGTTCCCTCCTAAGCAGTCCCTGGACCTAACCAGACCTCCTCCACAATGACAGAAAATGCTAGTCTGCCACCCTCCTTTCTTCAAAGCAAACCTCTAGCATTGCACCCACCTCTATTGAGAGGAGGTAATTTAACATTTGCAAGTGCAATATGACAAGATGACAGTTAATGAATCCTTTTGTAGCTAACATATAAGTTGTATGGTCCCTCAACTGAGGTAGATACCTGTAAAATTATATTCACAAAGTTTTTGTATATTATCAAGAGGAAGAAAGAACTGCAGATCTCCTTAAACAAAATCCAGCTATTTTAGCTATCTAGTACATGTTAAACATACTAAGGTGGCAAGACCTTTCCTAAAGCCTACAAACTAGCTGGGCCTTGTACAAATTTAAACACAAACTTCTTCCAAAAAACCTACTATCAGTCTTCTGAATTGAGTTTGGGTCTCTGTCCATTTCCACATATGCTCCTTCTCCTCAACCTTCCTCAGCTCTTGTTCTAGCTCAAAACCTTTGCTATTTACATCCAGTTCTGCAGATCCAGTAGCAGCATATCCTCATGCTTTTTCCTAGTAACCCTTGTGCTTTATCCTAGGAAATCTTAGCCATAAAACAAAATATTCCATCAAGAATAAGACCTTACAGTGATTCAATTACTTCACCTCAACATCACAGGCTTTCTGAACACTGTTCCTAAAGACTTTAAAGAACACTCAAGTCCATCTCCTACTCAAACCTCTTATCTGTCTTCTTATCTTCTTCTTATCTGCCTTTACACTTTATTTTATTACCATATTATATTGTTTATTATTATATTTCTTTTATTTTTATTAGTGTGCAAAAGACAAAAAGGGCACAGGTACTGTTTATGCATCTTTAAATGACTATTTTTCAAACTGTCCTTATGAAGAGATGTTTCATACATGAATGCTTCTGTCTGCTTCCAGTTATTTTATTAAAGGTATCCATTTAATGACACCATTATCATGTCACTTAAAGTGCCGTATGTAAAATTCCTGAATTAGCACGTTGGCCTTTCATCTCAGGGAACCTAAAGCAAAACTGAAAAATTACTTTCATGCTCTTAGCCTTGCAGACAGACATTAGTAATTCTCAGTACAATCTGGCTTAAGTGACCATTTTTCCTTGGGGGAGGGATGAGCGTTGATTAAAGGAGCATGTGACTTCAGGCCAGAAAAATAGACAGAATAAAGACGCAAATGAATCTTGAAATTTTCACACTTATACATGTCCTAGATTTGAGCAATCTAAACTACATCCTCCTTTTCTAATCAATATTTTTTCCATTTAAAAGACATTATAACATCTCTTCAAGAATCACTGAAAATTATTCAGCTGTAATACATACTGTCAGTGTACACAAGGCTTTTTAACATCGTGTGTCCTATTATGTTATGAAGTTCCCAGCTGCTGTGGAAAAAAATAAACTCTCACTGTTTATATAATTCACATTCAACATCAGGTGCATAAGTACTGTTCTACCCACCACGCAGCAAGTCTAGCAGGCTTGTGAGTGTTTATCATAAATAAATGATTGGACTTCAACTGGCTATAAATCAATGTTTTGAATGCATTATGACCTTAAAAACATTTTTACAAGAGAACAAAGTTATTCATACAAAAGATAAAGAAGACATTTACTCTAACTGCTTTAGATTAATTATATGTCTAGTCTATATACACGGTATAAATTTGGTTTTAATAGTATTCAATATGCATAATTCCCTATGCTTATTAAGCAAGTCATTTTTCTGCGTGTGCTAAAAGACCCCTTGGAATCTAAACGAGGCACTATAGCTTTAGTTAAAAATATATTATGTAAGAATAAAACATGTCAACTGTGATAAGTACTTCATAACAGATGTTAAAACTGAAAGCAGCATGAAATAACTTTGGACAAAGCATATTAGATATTTGGAATGAAAATGAGGAAAAAAACATGTGTTCATGAAACTGGCAGAACAGCCAGATTAGCACATTGATAATCCTGAATTTTACCTTCTATGAAGGGGGGGGGGCATGGGGGGTAAGGAAAAAAAAACAACTTGCCATTTTTGTCGTACTGTAATTAAACTCAACTTCTCACACAATCACTGATCCCATGAATTTAAGTAACAATGACTGCAGACGATATACACATACAGCCTAAAATAATACTTTAGGAGCCAATACTTATGTCTCTCTTGACTGTGCAGCGCTACTATAACATTCTTAAAACTTCCAGGTCCTTCATGTCTTACAAAAAAGAAAGAAGTTGCACTACTATCAGAGGTGATGTCAAATTTACACATGAAAAAAATGTTACCCTTTACAAAAAAAAGCTCTTTCTTGACTGCTTTCCTGCCTTCCCTCCAAGAAATTAGGATAGTGCTACAGAAATAACAGAAGCACCTTCTGAATAGAGAGGAAAAACTTTCAGAAGGAATTCTACATGTATAGACACAAAAATCACAAGCATGAACAGGAGTATTAAATTCAGCATAGACAGCCCTCAGTATGCTGAGGGGCTCTCTCACACACCTTTAAGAATCTTTGCAACTGTGTGTAACCTATCTACCTACTTAAGCAACATCTTGTGCTGCTTCCTCCTCCTCCAGTTGTTTTTATTTTCGCCTTACAAATTGCACAGATAAAGAGAAGTAAAGTCAGTAACTGTTGACGGCTAATTTGATATAAGTGTGAAAATATTTGTTTTTATAAAACAGGAGAGATTGCACAGAAAACAATCTTACTCACCATGTATTTGTCAAAAAAAGTGAAGTCTTTAAGTTTCTTCGGAGAATGATACTCAGATCTCAACAGTTAAAAAAGAAAAGCAATCCATTAAAATATACAGTGCAGTTAAAAGTGAGTTTCCCAGTCTTCTGAATGGTAGACTGAGTAAAGTTACATATCTCTCCCCACTCACACAGCACAAAGTACTGCTGCGTGCATTCCAGAGGAGTCGCAAGAGAACTGCGTGCTGCAAGAACAAAGACCTGCACCTCCTAACATAAAAACAACCAAAGAGCCACCAAAAATAAAGTAACTATGACAACTAAAGATTTAAGAACAGGTAAGTTGTTCGGGAGAGGGAGAGAGGAAGAGGAGGGAACCACAGAACTGAGAGGATGAGAACTGAGAAGTTAAACCACAATTTTTAAAGTATTTTTGAGAAGTGAAATAGAAAAAACTGTGTAATAACACATCTTGCACACATTTAAATCTAAAAGGAAAGTCACTATATCAGAAAAGTGATATACAATCATGTTGTCAAGACAGTAGTATAATCTAATCTGTTCCAATCCATCACACTAAAACTGTATGTTCACAGGCTTCACCTCCAACTCAAATGATGAAGTAAACAGAAAGAATATCATACATCCCAAATCAATAAGAGTTATGTGTTAATATACTACATTAGACCCACTACACTTACACCATAAGATACATATGCTGTGTCCTGTGAGAATTGCTCATGAGAATTATTTAAAACCACAGCAATATTTCAGTGAAATTTCATTTTTTCACACTGCTGGTATGAAAAGCCTTTAAGTAACAAACGAGTCTATTAACAGTGATTCAGGCACATTATGCAGCAACAAATTTTTGAAAAATATCTACACATTTACAAAATAAATCAAACTAATGAATTACAGTTTGTTTGAACTAACCTCTTAGAAGATAATGTATCTGGCTTATCAGAGACTCATATTTCCATATTTCACTTCCATGTGTATTTTTAACTTCATAAATACCCCCCAATGCACAGAGTTACATTAGGCAGTCCTAGCGCACATAGATGGAATGATTTTGCATTGCTTCCAGTGCTTAGCAGGATAAGATAAAAAAGCCAAGCTGCAGGGAAACATGTACACTGTTACCATGATTCCCAAAATACATGATGGCCCATTCACTATTAGGGTGTCAGCCACAGAGAGTAAGAAGTATGCTGTGTTTAAGGCTGATCCAAAGCCTGTGGAAGTAGACTTCAATAATCATCCATTAAGAACAGCAACACAGCCTTCCACAGAGGGATATCTTAATATTCTGAAGTGCAATTATGCCACTTCATATTTGAAAACTGCATTAAACTGTAAGCAAAATGAGTTTCTTGCAGAAAGTAGAGAATTACAGTAACAGAGAAAAAAAGCACAGTAACAAATATACAATTATGTACACATATGTATATAACTATGTAAACATATATTTCACATACTGAAATAAAAATACCTACATTTATCAGAAAAATTCTTACTATACTAGAGGGGGAAAAAAGTGAAAAATTAAATAGAGCCCTTTTAAACACTGTTTATTTATATTAAACAAATACACTACCAAGCCATGCTAAAATCAGAATCACAAGGCTGATTTAAATGCCATACCCGTTTCTGCAGAGTTATTGGCATAACTGCAGGCAACGTAACTCTTCTTGAAGTCAAACTCATGTCTGCTTTTCACAGAACTCGCCAGCCCCCACCCAGGTGAGGAGATGAAGCACAACAAAGTAGTTACCAATATTCCTTGAAGCCTGACTTCTCGTAACACAAATACTGGGGAGCCAGACAAAGAAAAGACTGAGGATGTAGTAAATTTCCCTCTGTTTATATGAATCCAGTCCTACTCCAAACTAATTACAGAAGACATTGGGGTATGACAAACTCAAAATCAACCAATCAAAGAACTCAAAAGCTCATCTTCTGTCCTTGAAAAGGCCCCACATTGATATCTCTGGCTATAAAAATATGCAGAACACCATGTATTTCTATCACTCAGAACACTGTCTTCACTAACAAAACAAAAACAAAACCCAAGTAATTAAATACAGTATTCTAGCACTTCACCCTGAGTGGTTTTACTGTTGTTGGGGGTTTTTTTCCTGGCTTTTCCCAGCAAACAAAGTATTCTTTAGTGTTATTGACATCAGAGTTTCAGGAAAGTAACTGAGCATAAGAATAGATGCACTAAATCCACAGAGTCTTAACTGTACAATCCTTAACTGCTTTTATTCAAATCAGCAGCAAAAAATCTCTTGTTACTAAAATAATGCAATTTATACCTTTGCAATGCAACAAAGGCCTGATAATGTCGCATATAAAATGCTACAAATGAGCAAAATTTAAGACTGCTTTATGAACTCGGGTTGCTGATCACCCCCACTCACATATTTAGTATCAAACATCTCTATGCAAGTTTGGTTTCATTAACCTGGTTCTACTAAGGAATTTTGTTAAGGTCTCATAATGTGCTTAGCAGCAGAAAAAGAGTCTTCTCATTTTATGTAGAATAAGTAATCAATAATCTTGTAAACCAAATTGTTTAACAGATGTTAGTACTGTGATATTGGATATTTCTTTTATAACTTTAACAAGCAAATCAGAATCATTGCTCACCATAGGTGAAGACAGCAGACATTATGCAAAAATTACTTCAGTATTCATAGCATTCCAAAATATAATGTGTTAGATAAGCAGAGTACTGTACTTTCACAGAAAGCTACTGCAAATTTATTATTTAGCACACAGCCGATGTATAAGCTCTCAAAGAATTCAGCACTGACTTGGCAAATATTATTTACAATATTATAACAGTAAAATAAAAGAAGTAAAGACAAATATTTTCCTAAACTTTCAGAACCTGTTGTCCTTGATTGAGACATACAGGGTGGAAAAAAACTGATAAGAAACTGATGCCAAGTTACGAAAAGAATTTGTTCAAAGGCAGACATTTGATCCTTGTTCGGTGAGCTTTAAAACAAAAGCTTTTAATGAAGCCATAAAACCAGTTAAAATACAGCAGATATTAGCCATCTCCTTGGCTCAGCAAAAGAGGTTCATTTTTAACTTTGACTCATTTTACATTGAGCCTATAGCAGCAACAGATGCATAGCAACTAATCTTCTTGGTTTAAGGAATTACGTTTACTTACTTTTAGTTTACTCTCTTTAGTTCCAGTTCAAAATCCTTATGACTGTTTTGAGAAATCAGAAAAATAAAAATCTATTCTAAAGATCAAATTCAAGGTGTTAGTTCTGTAACATTTGGAATGAACACCCTTTTCTACTAGAGATTGTGTTGATAAATGTCAAGTGCTGGCAATTAGGTTTTTACCTTTCAGGCACAGTTTTTTATTTCCTGTGGGAGCACGTTCTCAAAATTCCATTATGTAGCTTCAAAATTTTGCTGTAAGAGTCAGAAAATAACTTGTGGTACCAAAGCCTGATCCTGTAGGCATTTTAGTCCCAGAAATATTACACATGCATATGTCTGCAACAGCAGAATATAACACACTCTCTACAATCGTTTTTCCTTGGGTCTCACAGAAAAATGTTTGGTGAACAGTAGCTGTAAATCTTGGTGCATTGCATTACTGGCTTTATTGGGAAAGAAACAAAAATAACCCAAGCCATTTTTTCTTACCCCTGAGTACTGAAGGTCCTTGGCTCTTGAAAAGCACGTGCAGCTTTTTGTTCTATGAATAATATTGACCTATTTGTCTGCAAGGTGAAGCAGAGGATTATTTTCTTCAGTAAGACTGTATTTTATCATCTCCATTAAGAGCTACAGACTAGACCCATTTAGAAAGTCAGCAAAGACTTAAGTGTTACATTTAAGTTGGTAATAAAAATCCAATATTCACAACTGGTTTGATTTTAAACAAAAATACTACAGTAGTTTACTTATATTAATGAAAGTACGCATCAGTTGCACCCAAGAGTATTAAAAATGACATTGAGGAATAACTTCATCTCTTACATTTCACGAACACCAATAAAATAAAATAAAGTAAAATAAAATAAATCAAAATAAAATAAAGTAAAATAAAAGACATTTCAACTTCTAAGTGCAAGCCTTGCAGTATCACTTCACCATCTGAAAACCAAGCGGAGTTCTGTTGATAAATGTGAGTTACTGAAAAACTTTGAAAGCAAATTACACCTTCAGGAAAATATAGATATACATATATAATTTTTCCTACAGATAAAAGATTTGACTTGTCCATTTCAGTTTTGCAAAGAATTTTGCTGATGCTAGTGGACAGAAAGGAAACCAGATCCAGCTCACTTGCTCAAGAGCTCTGTAAAATAAATATATTGATGCAGCTTTTCACTCCTATTTTTGTCACTAAGTTACCAGATACCGTTCTGAAAACATTGTGCAAATACTTTTTTGATATTTTAAAATATAAAAAAATATAAACCACTTTATCTTGTTGCCAGTAAAGAAAGTGTGACTAAATTGAGTGGGCAAGAATCGAAAAGCTCTTAGTAAGAGTTACTAGCTCCAAGTATAGATTTTACAACAACATATGGAGTAGAGATATCCTGCTAGTAGTGGAAGGTCAGTGATGTACTCAAGGCACTGGATATGGAGTCACAACAGCTGATCTATTCCTGGCTCTGCCAGACGTAACACGGGAATGTGGGCATTTGTAGGTAACAAGAGCAAATCAGACTCTGCTTTTGCTTCTACAAATGAAAAAAAAATATCTTGAGCATATAAATTCATTAAGGTTTATAAAAAACTTTCTTGCTTTTTTTTGTACTTGTTTTTTCTTTAAACTAAGGTACAAGATTATTATACAAGACTAACACAAAGACAGGTAAATGACTTGTGGTACTATCTGTAATTCCTTGAGAGACTGCTCCTGTCTGCTTGGCACCTTTGGTCACTTTGTTGCTTTACTAAAAGAGCCAGTTAATACCATCAGTGTGACTGTGGAAACAAATACAAGATGGTTTTTGCTTGAGTACATTTGCAGTTACTTGAGAAATAATTATTTTCTTTAAAATTCCTCCACAAAAGGTTTCAAGGTGACCGAGTGAGTTGTTATCTTTCTACTCCTACTGTCCTTTATACAAAGAATTTTCACAAACAGAATATACAGTACCACCTCTTAGGGGATTAATAATTTTTGAGTTTAAAGACAGTTAGAAGAGTTAAGAGTTAAAAACAGACTATATTACCTGTAAAGCAAACTACATATTACAACATACCTACGAACTTCACAATGAAGTCTGACACATCATGATCTCTCTTCTTCTGTCGTTTCACAGTTATCTACGTATTAAATTCTATTTTAAGATATTAATGTATCACAGAAAAAAGAACCAGTTCCATTTACATTTTCAGCTCTTCCTCTTCTAGCCTTTCCATGGAGGAGCCAGGCATTACAAACACACTATGCCAGAGCAATTTAAGGGCAAAGCAAGATACCATTAGATCCCAAACCCTGTGCTGAAAAGCCATCTCCAAATATGTCATTTCATAGTTCTCAGCACATCACTGCCCTTTTGGCGGCCCAGAAACATGTATCACATCAACTCTGAACTCCTTTTTAATGCTATCCTTGAATTACTGAACTATATGCCAGCTTCCTTCATCCCCCTTGCTTATAGCCATGACATAGCTGGGTCAAACCAACCCTTCAACATACTTAAAGCAAGATTCTCGGTTAAAAATTCTCAGCAACTGTGCTTTCTGCCAGTCAAGATTATAGGTAGGCTATATTAGAAAGTATTTTCTTATCAAGTGTTAGTTTTCCACAGGAAAATATGTTTAATAATACATATTTGCTAAAGAAAAGAGAAATAGAAGTTGCAGGAAGAAAGCATGGGGACAAAAACAAGTAAGACAATGTCTTGGCGTCACAGCTGAATCACTGGCTTTAGTTTTATTGTCTCCATATATTTGCCTTGTGAAGGAGCTAGTTATATTTGTAAAAGAGAAGACTTTCTCACGTTAGTATTTCTGTTACACAGAAAACAACCACCACCAGCAGTCAGTCAAGTAAGGATGAGAGTTCCACAACATTGAGACTACTTGGACTGAGTTGGTAAGGCATTTTGTCTTGGAATCACTATACTATATGAAGATCAACAACAAAAAAAAAAAGGGTAAAAAAGAGACTACCTGTAATTCTTATTAATTTTTTATTTAACAACTATGCACACATTCAGAATAGTTCACTTGTGAGGTGACACACAGCTGGTATGATGCTGTTCAAATCAGTTTCACAGAACAATTTCTGAGAGGCTGTTGAGTATCTCTGTGGCTTTTTTTTTTCACATCTTCCAGTGGTAAAAAATGGGTTCCTTTGAGCACCAACATGATCTTCACCATAAGCCTCAGTCAATAATTGAGAAGTATCCATAGCTAATGTCTTCAGTTTCACAAGAGACTTGACCTTCACTCACTGTTCACTCTTGTACACAGACGTTTTCCAACCAAGGGCAAGAAACCATCTATATTTGAACATGCATCCACTGGTACTGAGTGGACCTATAAAGGTGAGCCTTGTCTCACTGTGACAGGTTAGAACATATCCTACAACCATCTCTTTGTCTCTTCCTTTCCATGCTTGGGTCCTGAGCTATAGGGCTAGTCTCCATTTTGTGTCAGAGCTCATGTATTCTCTTAAATCTTATTTAAAAGAGTCTATACAAATTATTTCCTAGGTCATTATTTTTGTACTTGGGTGAGTACCTTCACTACTTCAAAACCGCAGAGCTGCTGGAATGGTTAAGGTAAAGATTGAAAGAGTTTCATATAAGTTTTGTACCAATCTATAAGCTCTGAATACAAAGACCGGAAGTATTTTTTCATCACTTCTCCACAATAATTCCATAGAAAAGCCTAGATCATATTTCAGTCTTTTTCTCTCCACTAACTTACACACTTCTTTGTAGCTATCCCCAAACACCCCTCCTTTGGGTCTAAAAAGCTGAGTAGCTTCTGTTTTATAAACTATTCAGGATTTGCAAATTCTCCATCCCAGAAGAAAAATAACACCCAACCACAATAAGTTCATCACTCAGCTGTTCCAAAGACCTCTTATTTTATAATATCTTCTGCCTTCTACATGGCACAGCATTACACATTCCAGTTTTCCATAAAGTCTATTCCGTACATAAGATTTTACTAGCTAATGTCAAACTGTTAACAGGAACATTATAACAATTACACTATATTTTATACCTATGAGTTTTCTATCTGTTTGCTAAATGCCTGCTAAAAAAGAACAAAGTTGCAAAACTCCTACTAGATACTTAACTTACTTCAAAAATGTATTAATGCTTAAACTTCAATGTTATTTAATAAGGTCATTGTCTCACAGACAGAAGTACAAAGAACAAAGTACAAAACTTTCTAAGAAGTAACTTAAGAGGAAGCCTTTTCCAAAACCCTTACAACTCACTTCTGATCTTTAAAGAAAAAAAAGAACAAATCCACAAAACCCCCAGTAAGTTCTTTTCATGGTTGCTCCTTATTTCTACAAATGACAAGGATATTATCCTAAGATCATACTAATGAGAAGCACACTGAAGATGGGGAGGTGATTAGAGGCACACAGCATGGTTTCACCAGAGACAAGTCCTGTCTGACCAACCTAGTGGCTTTCTGCGATGGGGTAACCACATCAGTGGATACAGGAAAAAACATGGAAGCAATCTATCTGGACTTCCGTAAAGCCTTTGACACAGTCTCCAACAACATCCCCCTCTCTAAATTGGAGTGGTGTGGATTTGATGGGTAGACAAGAAATTGGCTGGATGGTTGTATTCAGAGAGTAGTGGTCAATAGCTCAAAATCCAGATGGAGATCAACGACAAGTGCTGTACCTCAGGGATCAGTACTGGGACAAGAACTGTTTAATATCTTCATC
>WAAB01022392.1:0-14895 GCA_013389865.1 Piaya cayana
TGCCACCTCGGCAGAGAAGGGGATTGCGCTGGCACTCATCGATGTCTGTGGGGAGAAGAGAAGGCACGTGACTGCAGGGGACAGCACTGCCACAGCGGCAGCCCATCCCTCTCCATCATCTGCTGCCCATCACAGCACTGTCTGCCTAGATTGGCTCTGGAGCCTCTTCTACAGCAAGTCATCCCTTACACCACATCGCAGCTAAAGAAATAACAGAAAATAAATGCATAAAAGCTTCTAAATTTTAACCTACTCTAACTCTGAAGTTCAGGATGGTGTCCCACTTAGCAAAATGGGGAATATGGGGATAAATCTAATATCCTAAAATCCTGAAACCTGTTATTTACGCTTTGGCATCCTGTAAAAAAGTAGTCGCATTTGGGGTGAAAATCAAGCTAAAGTGAGCTTTAGTAAGACTCTCAAAATGAGAGGGACCTAAACCCAGCCAAACATTCATGAAAATAAAAATATAAACAAAACCTAAACCATTTATAGCATACTAGGGCTATTGGACATCTATGGTCTATAAAAAAAAACATACCCATGCAGTTTTTCATCATCATAAATCCACTTTCATAGCCTTCGAAGCATTCGCATTCAAAATCTCCAGGAGTATTGACACAGATGCCTTGGCCACAAAGATCAGGAGAGATGCGGCATTCATCAATGTCTGTAACACAAAACACAGTCACAGTATTTTCAGAGGAGTTCAGTTTTTCCTTTACAAATCAAAATCAAGAGAGACGTCCATGCAGTTT
Organism: Piaya cayana; assembly: GCA_013389865.1. Classification (NCBI taxonomy): domain Eukaryota; kingdom Metazoa; phylum Chordata; class Aves; order Cuculiformes; family Coccyzidae; genus Piaya; species Piaya cayana. Next base: position 759 of record WAAB01022392.1, read on the forward strand.
ACCTGTGCAATTCCTCTCTTCAGAATCAAGGGCAAATCCACTGTCACATCTACACTTAAAACTGCCAATGGTGTTTCTGCATTTTCCGTGGGTACAAAGACTGGGGACCATTTTACACTCGTTGATATCTAAAAATGAAACAGTAAAGAGACGTATGATGCTATGACTTCGTACAAAAGCAGCATGAAAAAGAACAGTGCTAACTTTGGAGCTCATCCTTCCTCATGATAGTCACCCCTCCTTCTAGGAAAACTGGAGACCACACGACCTAAACGGATACTGATTTCCACTCAGCCCAACAACATAAACTCTCTGCACTGGAACTACCAAGAGCACTGTCAGCCATAAATTGGTATTACTCTTCCTTTTTGTCCTGCAGGATCCGATCTGCAGCTCACTGAACTCAATAGTAAGATGTCAGTGGGCAGAGGACCAAACCTACAAGGGCAAAGGCTGCTTCCTGAAGAACCGCTCTGGCTTCTGAGAAAAATCTGTTACTTCCATGAGTCACAGAAAATATAATGAGCATAAATAAAAGCACATGTCACTTTTCTTTATGGACAATTAATGGCTTAGAAACCGCTTATAAAACTAAGGCTGAAACTAACAAAAGGAATTGTCATTGACAGATACTTTCCTCTCCTTTCAGACTTCATAATGCTTAGTGTTTGGGTAACCAGCTTTATTTATAAACATATTCACATCCACTTAGGCTTCTGACATGGTCCAGCTTAACCTCACAAGTAACTCTGGAAAGACAGCTTTCAATACATGATGCTAGGGTGTCACTGAGTGATTCCCATTTAATGCTTGAAGCTTATCAACAACAATCATCAGAACATTTGGTTTACAGTGAGTTAAATTCTACTAATTTGAGCTACCATCCTGGAAACATTGTCCTCTACTTCTCCAAGCATCTCCACAAGAAACTCCCCAAATTATTCATCCTCCCTTGCTTGTTCCACATTAGAACTAAAGTTATTGCAACCTGCCCAGGTAAGAAGGATTGCTCTTTCAGTACCTCCAAGGCTAACTGCTCAGTTTGTTCCAGATCTTGTAATAGGAGTTGTCAGTCACAATTTAACCTCTCTAGTGGAGATGAATCTAGTCTTTTGGAGCTACAGTATTATGTGGTGTTTAATGCTTTATGACTAAATGATCATAGAATTGTTTGGATTGGAAGGGACCTTAAAGATCATCCTGCTCCACCCCTGCCATGGGTAGAGAGAGACACCTCCCACCAGACCAGGCTGCCCAAGGCCCATCCAGCCTGGCCTTGAACNTAAACAGCCCCTCCCCAGCTTTCCTGCAGCCCCACCAGGTACTGGAAGGTCGCTCCAAGGTGTCCTCAGAGCCTTCTCTTCTCCAGGCTGAACAACTGAAACTCTCTCAGCCTGTCCTCATACGGGGAGGTGCTCCAGCCCTGGGATCATCCTTATAGCCTCCTCTGGACCCATTCTAAGAGCTCCATATCCTTCTTATGCGATCTTATGTTATACTCTGGCTTCAATTTCTATGAAATCTAACTAGATTTTCAAATGTGCCTTAAGGTAAGTGAGACACCTGACTACCACTGAACTCTTCAAACCCACAGGAATTGTCCAAGAGAAAAGGAAAAGCCAGCAGAATTTTCTGGCAATGAACCACAAAGAGATAACATACCTTTTGAGAAAGGTTTCCCAGTTATCTCTATCTTCGTAGAGAACCCAGGTCCTCTTGGACAAAGAGCTTCATATTCAGGTGACCCCTTCAGAGGACACTCCTCACAGTCAAAGCCCCACGCTGCCCCCACTGAACAGCAGCAAGCATCCATGCGGTGTCGGCCTGGTATCTGTCCAGTGCATTGCTCATCTTCATGCTGCAGGTAGCAACTCTCCAAGCGAATGTCTGTTGGGCAATTGAACAACATGTTGAGAGAGAAAGAGAAAATTTAGTTCACTGCAGAGGAATTCTTTTCCAGGACCCCTTCAAAGGACAGTTTGCTCCATGTTTTTATGGAATCAGAGGAGCATAGCAAGTACATTACATAATTTCTGACGGTAAATTATTAATGCGGAACTCTGAACTTATGAGTTGAAGTAAGTTTAAAGCACCATTCGGAAAAATGGCACTGAACATGTGAAGTAAATTTTGGATCAGAAGAGGATTTTAAGCATTCCAGTTTACCATACCTATATAAGACCTTTTAATTGCTACAAGCTATGCCTTATTCTGAGACAAATCTTAGGCATTTACTGTCACAAAGCAACAAAGGTGCTTTGGATGAACAGCATACGAAACTTCAATATTCTGTTGCACCCTCCGTTAAGATATACAGTGTGTCTAGGAACATCACATTCCTCCTCGGACGCTCCAATCCCAGCCCACAATCATCCCCACAACCACTCTTCCAACCTCGGTGATTTCAGCGTGGCTGCCAGTGAAGTCTGCTAAAAGCGCCGTTGATCTGTAGGGAACTAAATTAATACTATTCACCAGCCAGCAGATGGTGATGGGTTTTAGCTACCACCATGGAATCTGTTCTTATTCCAGCTGAAATAAGTTCATGTCCCTGATTGATTCCATTTGGAAATGGAAGTAAATACGCAGTGCAAACATTGCTCTCCACATTGACTCATTTTTCCCTAGCAGACCTGTAAATGAAATTAATACCTACCAAGACATGTCCGTCCAGAAGCATCTAAAGTCATTCCATTGGGGCACTGGCAAACAAATGATCCCAAGGTATTGACACATTGTCCATTTGTGCAGACTCCAGGAAACACCTCGCATTCATTTACATCTATTTCCAAACAAAATGTGAATAAAAGTAATTACTAGCATGCTAAACCTGAACAAAACAAAAAAATTACGAGCATTCAAATGTTTTGGGTTTTAGAATAAAATACAAAGCCACAGCAGTTTACATGGCCTGACAAAATTCCAAATATTTAGGATTTCCTTTGCATGTTAGCCACAACCAATTCATTACAAGAAACTGCTGATGGTTAGAAGTAATATACGTTGCTATTTGCCATTCCTACATAGACTGAAATCAAACTCAAAAGTAACAAAAGGTTACATCAATTTAAAAATTGATATCAATTTTTATACTCACTGTGCGCCAGATTTTTGAAGCAAATGGGCAAAGAAAGACAAAGGTGAATGCATAATGAGATGATGCGTTATTTCAACTAGAATAAATTATGCTGTATATTTTTAATGTCTTTTTAAAATTATTTTCCTTTTTATGTTTGTGTCTTCCCAGGCACACCATAACATGTCTGGAGACTACAACAGCATTTGAAATTTGGACCTATAACTTTGTCACCAAGTAGTAACTTTACATAGATTAAAATAAACTCCTAATGAGCTTAAGTTCATTAAATAAAGATTATATTTCTATATTTAAGTGATAAATTTAGCACTTTGGGGCAAGCACAATTTCATTAACTGTGTAAGCTTGGTCTGAGCATAAATAAATATTTAATAATCTAAGCATGGGCTCCTCTCACTAGTGTCCTTTGTGAAAAGCATACGCTTCACAACTGCCTTTAGGGAAAAGCCTCCAGTATTAAATGTGGCCCAAGATGAAGCATAAACAATTTTTAAATCATAAGAGGATAAGAACAAGAAATGAGAAAACCTATCCCCCAGCTGAAAACTTATCTACAGAATAACCAAGAAGGGGGTAGGAGCTCTCAAACCACATGGAGCAGGGCGGGGAGGATAAACGTGGGGTGGGTATCAGTGGCCCCTGCCCTTGAACAGATCTTATAAGTAAAAGGTCCATATTGACTAGAAAGCAGAAAGTAAAGCCAGTGGGCTATTAAAACCCATTAAAACACAGTTCGCAGCCTGTAAGCCATATTCCAGCTGACAATTCCAGGGCGCACCCGTAAACTAGAAGAACACTGCCAAATTATTTTGCTTATTTCCTCACACAAGGTCCATTACTCATTTTGCATGGGCTGTGTATGGGAAAACTGAGTATCACCTTTTGGGAACTAAACTTACTCCCTTGTCCTGTCTCGCACTTGCCAGTAAATTTCCTAGAGATCTTCCCCTGTCTTGAAAAATGCTTATGTTGGTTGGAACCCAAATATGGCTTCAATATACTAACAGCAGGGGAAACTGCTCCGAATAATCTGGGGCTATCTAGGTCCCATTGAAATGACAAAGATTAAAGCATGTAATAGATCTAATTCAAAGTGCTGGTAAAGGAAACGCTGAAAACAGTTATGTCTACATCTTGGAAGCATAAACTTTCCACCCCAGCAGTGTTAACTATGTTCTAAGACTTTCCTTGTGAAGAAAGATAGGTGGGGCCACTTGTTTTGTTTTCTTTTTTTTTTCCCCCTTTTCTTTCACTTACTCCAGAAAGTGTTGCTGAGGTCAGATAAGTTATGTAGAGTGGGTCTGCAGCACAGACATGCCAAGGTATTCAGTCATCATTTGGAAAGAAAAGAATATGTGTGAGGGTGTTCCTCTATTTTTTTTTGTTTGTTTTATTTTATTTTTTGTTACAGGAAAAAAACAATGTTTCTTTATGGAACCTACATAAGGGAGTAATTTTTAAGAAATATTTTAACTGCAGTGTCATGTCAGATGTTGTCAGTCAGGATGACCCACAGCAGTCTGAGACTCTCTGAGCTTCTGCATATTATGGAAATATGCAGTACTTTTTGCCAGGGTTTCACAACAATTCAGATGTAGATGAAATAGGGTGGGATCTTAAATTCTCACAGAATAGCATAGAATCATCTCATACCAGGCAAAAAGCTACACATGTAAAAAAAAATCTTCAACCATTCCTTTAGTCAAAATCTAACTGTGTCCTGACGTCTTTTTGGGTTGTTTTTTTTTAAAGAAGACAATAAAACTATGCTTTGGAACGTATCTGATTTCATATAATGTTGCATGGAAGACTGCCAAGTTAAGGAAAAGCCCTTTCATTAAATATAGTCTTCAAACATTCTTTTTTTCTAAAGCATAGTAATGGCTTGTCATACTACTGCATCGATAACACCATGTTTTATAAAACATATAGGATGCATATTTTGCCCTAATAGGTTACTCGGTTAACAGCGTTTGGAGAGAACCGTCTCCTTATCATGGAAGACACTATATTTGCAAGTGTGTACTTTGAAATAAACTGTGAGCATGTAGGAATGTTAAACAAACTGAAACCGACATCGTCCCTGACATAACTCTAATGAAGTCAATGGAACTACACGAGGTCAGAATTTGGCACAGTGCTCCCCCCATGCTAAATTAACCACTTAAATCAAAACACTGGCATTTTCCATTCAAGCTCTGATTTATGTTAAGGCAACAATAAATACCTTCACACAATGTTCCTCTTATTCTTGAATATCCCCTTTGACATATTGGGTCTGTAAAACAAACAAAAATGAACTTTTAGAACGCTATAGTCCAAAACTCACCATTAACTTATTGTGCAAAACTAATCATGTGAAATACAACCTAGAGCTTATTGCTATGAGAAGTCTGAGTGCTTAGTATTTTCTGAAATAATAAAGAGAGAAGATGAGCCTACTACTTAAACTATATAGAGTATCAGCCACTATCCTTTTTTGCTTCCCACGTGTCTTAGCTAGCTAGCCCAGGAGTGGTTATATGATTCCTGCTTCACTCAAAACAATTAATTCATTTAACCTGATCACAGCACATCACAGCCGTATTTACCATGGATGGATGAGGATGAATTCTGCTAAGATATACAGGATGAATTTAACTAAAGATCTGAGCAAACTAGCAGCTTTCAGCATACAGAAATAACAACCCACACACATTTCTGCATTCATCAGCTCATCCCTGAGTTCCCAACTCATCCCACAGTTCAGCCTAATTATCAAGGGAATATGCAGAGACCTCAACTCATTTCTTGATCAAGTGTATGATTTTCTAGGCCACCAGTTACTCTACAAAGTATAACAACAAGGGTTACTCCCTCTTCTTCCCCCTTACCACACCAAAGACCCATTTGTTGGGAACATTTTCTTGGGAGCTCTGGGGAATATGCATCTATTGCTACCTCATTAGGAATTCAAGATCGCTAATCACGACAAACCATGCTCAAGTAATGCTGCAAGTTACAGACCGTAGGTCTGTGTGGTCCCCTCCCTTCAGAACCGAAACTTGTAAAATGTTTACTAAAAAATCAAAAGTTAGACTCCTCTATAGCTTTTTCTATATAGCTTCTTCTATGTATATACCTTCTTATATATTTATATATATAGTGTTTTATACAGCTGCTTCTTCTTCTACAGCTACATACGATACCTCTCAAATATTTACTTCCCTTTTTCCAACTGAATAAGGAATGAGTACTCAATAACAGAACAAGTAGAAGCTACTTCTCCAGCCTGTGCCCAAATTTCTATGACAATAACCTGGACCAACCACAGAACATAAAAAATCCTAGGATCCTGACAAAAACTAATTCTGTTACCTCGTTCACATGGCGTACACGGGCTTCCCCAAGCAGCACCTAGCGAGGAACAGCACTGGGACTTCAGAGTTGCTCCATTGATATTTATTTCACATCTTCCATTCACTATGTTCTGCCAACAGGTACCCTTAACAGTTTCTGTTTGGAAAATAAAAAAGCAATGTCTTGTGATGCATACTGTTTAGCATTATATATTAATATATTTGCAAACACACTTGAATTTAACCATGAAAAAGAAGCATCCTTTCATTATAACTTCCCACATCACATCTAAATTTATTGTAAAAGCTATTAATTTATCCTTCTCCATGATGGACTATAGCCTGAAATCAGCCCAGCAGAGTCCTCGCAAATGCTGATTGACCTTAACTGTGAATATCTCACCACTATCAAGATCCGAGTGATTGTATTTATAATGACTCAGACTAGTGGCACATACAGAAGAACAGTATTGGTAAGAACCCTTTCTAGATCTTCCATTAATGTATGGATACCCTAGTCTGAATATCTGATCTTCTTACACAGGGAGTGGCAGGAGGGAGCTAAGGATCAGACGCAGCTTTAGTTCCACAGTGTTCCTCACTGACTAGCCAACAGCTATAAATTAGTGTCCCTCCAGAACAGGTAAGGGAAGAAATCATGAGTCCACAGAGTATCTGAGTCACAGCACTCTTTGTGGCTGCTCTTAAGCTGGTCTGTACACAACTTGGTCATGCTCCATATCAAACAAACTCTTTCCAAAGAGTAGATCTTAATGAGAATACGTGCACCTCTCTTGCAGTACGAATTAGTGGGTGAGCGTAGTCCTGAAGAAGTATTCTTAGCATTTCTATATTTGTTACAAAAAAATTTCATCTATCTCAAGTCTGACATGGAAGCACATCACGCTCCCAAGTGCTGGTCACACCTTACGTATCCACAGTGATGGTAAAAACAAACACTTTCTTAACACTGTTTCTGTAACATTTTCCACTAAATTTATCTTACACAAGTTATTTTAAAATATTTTCTAAGCTTGGTATACAATGCTTGTATGTCACCGGACATTTTCAACCCACAAACATAAAATCTTCAGAATAAATACCTATGCAGATGGTTTTGGTGGTATCCAAGGTACTTTCAGGAGAACACTCGCAAACAAAAGAGCCTGCAGTGTTTTTGCACACCCCATTAACACAGGGGTTAGATTCGCACTCATCAATATCTAGAAGAGAAACACACTTCAGTTATTGCCAGGAAGAGTTAAGAAAAATACATACAGTCTTTTTCAGTTTAGGAAAAATGGAAGAAGTTTTCCTCATGACCAGTTTTCCTGATACTCTGATATTCTGTTTCTCTACTACAAAACTCTTCATAATAATCTCATTATGTACGTGTCCTAAACACACACACACATCAGAACATTAAAACATTAAGCATTGAAGTAGCATCTCATTTTTCAATGATATCCAGCTACTGCTCTGCTTTGTGCTGATGGGCTCTGTTGTTAAAGTGATCTAATACACATCCGGTTTGTGGCTCAGAAACAGCTCAAACTAGGAACCACTGGGCTCTGTTCTCCATACAAGATAACAAATTTGTAAAACGCGGGTCTTCTCAAGTTATTCTCACCCTTGACACGCTGTGGATCCACTGGTAGTAGCCGTTAAGGAGAGTGCTAGTACAGACCTCCTACAGGCTATTCCATGAGGTTATCTAACGCTTTCATTTTGGCCTTGTCTCTCCTCGTTCTCATGCTTTGCAATATAATTTCTTTATTATTTTTTAGATCTACACATCATATTCTCATCAAAGTTCAAAGTGTTTCTCGCACAATCTGAAGACAATCCAAATAAATCAAACTAGGATGAAATAGAGTTTTTATAAATTACCTTCACATGTCTTTAGTTCAGGAGTGTATACAAATCCTTTTGGACAGGTGCAGGTGAAACTTCCAGGGGTATTTCTGCATTGCCCGTTGTCACAAAGCAACATGTTCAGTGCACATTCATCAATGTCTATAGGAAAAATCAAGAACTTTTTAAGAAAGAAAATATTTCTGCAGTAGAAGCCAGGACAGAATCTTCTTCCCAGCAGTCACATTCCATTATATTTTGCATATGTGAAAAGAAGGAGACAAATGGGAGAGAGACAGAGAATATGTACGCACATGACTCTCAGTGTTTTTCAAAGACATTAAAAAGATTTCTAGATTCTTTCAGCATAAATATTCAAAATAGAAATGACCATTCCAAACAAACTAATGCCGAAGATCCCAATTACTGCACCTTCCTACTTTATGAAAACTATCATTAAAATAACGGAAGCAATAATTATTATATGAATGTAAAACACACAAATATTATGCAGAGAAAAAATTAAATGTTTGATTTTGCTTTTTAAATAGGGAAAAATGAAAAGAAAACAAACCTTCTCTGTATATTTTCCCTGAGCTTTATTTCTCAGGAGGCTGCATTGCTTTTGTAAGAGCTCATACTTCATTTCTACACATACTCCTAATATGTGACAGCCACACCATCATAGTTTAAAATAAAGCTGAGAATCACAGTTCATCCTGCCTGTACTGTGGAACAGGTCTTTGCAGCCTCTGATTCCCTGCACAGCAGCCCCCACAGTCATGAAAGAAACGTGGAGATGATTGGTTTGGAAAATTTCACTGGTCATCCTGGTCTTTAAATCACCATTTTTTCCAAGTTGGCTCTGACTTTCATAGATGTTAAGGTTAGCAAGGCCAATGCAGGTCTACACTTGCTTCAGAGATGAAAAATTTAAACAGAAATGCTAGTGCTACATTTCAACAGCCCTTAGGAAATCTTGGAAGAGCTGTGATCATTACAGAGTTGTTGCAAGAAGGTGGCAACGGGCCACGAATTGCAGGTGAAGACCAGGAGAGACCCCAAGAGCAGACAGGAAGGATTGGCTAAGTTAGACACAGCTCAGAAAGTGTTGAGAGAAGTTGGGAAGACTCAGAGGGCCAGTGCAGCAGCTGGGAGCAGCAAAAGTGCTAGGAAGAGCAGGAGATTTGCAGAATAAAAGAGACCATGTGGGAAGCTTCACAGGAGTTCAAAAAAAATTGAGAGAGGGCCAGGTGGAACATTATGGAAGAATGGGAAACAGCTGTGATGGAGCAGGGATGTGGGCTGCAACAGGGTGGGCTGGGAACAGCTGGAAAACTCACAGATGGATGGGGAGAAGAGAAGGGATGCCATAAGCTAAGGGCAGACACTGCAATGGGACATGGATAATTAAAGCCAAAGAAACAAATGGGAAAATGGGATGGATTACAGCATGATTTTTATCAAGTAGAGATCAACTCTTATTTTTTTAAGAATAAGACAGTGGATAGTTTAGACTGGGATAACACAGATGACTTAAGCTATTTAGGTTTAAGCAGAGAATAGAGAACCCAAATAAAATTATTATGTAAGCTGGAGATAACAGGAAGGAATTAAAGTACTTTAAGGTTGTTCCAGAGCTGGCGGAAGGGAAGATTACAGTAGGGTGTATTAAACAGGGGAGTAATCATGATGGAGAGAGGATATTAGCAATGCATTTCAGGGATCAGACTTGGGACTGGTCCTGTAAAATATTCATTGCAATGCAGAAAGAGAAAATGAACGGGATCAAAAACTGCGGACAACATTTATCTGGAAGTTATTACCAATACAGAGAATCATGTAAGACTAAATTCATCTTGACAATGTGAATGAGAGAAATAAGACAAAATACAATCACCCAAGTTCAATGCCTTGCAATTAGGGACCAATAATAATAACGTGCTGTAAACCAGAACTCATCAGTTAAAGGTAATTGAGAAGCCTTGGGATATAACTCCCAATTAGAGGTTGATTTTGATCCCAAAGTATAACATGTGTTTGGGAAAAAAAAACTAATGCACTCTAGTACCAAGTTGGGTAGGATATTTGTTGGGGCAGTGGTGAATTGCTGGCCCCACAATACAAGGCACTGGTTAGACTTCATCAGAACCCTGCAGTTGTGCTCAGAAGGCAGCATCCTCTGCTTTTTTGAAGACTGAGAGGGTGGATTTAGATAGTCTAGCCAGCAGAGATTGAGAAAGGATATGATGATTCTTTATAAATACTTTGGGGATAGGTGCTGACATGGTGCTACGTTAAAGGATATTAGTACAGCATCAACTAGCTATATAATGGTTACAAATAAATTTTAACAAAAAAACCAGAAAGAAAACAGAAGAAATTTCTAATCAGTTGTTCAAAGGAGGTCTGGAACAATGTACCAATGCAGGAGTGGAAAAAAGGAATCTAAAAACATATAAGTTACGGGATTTTGACAGGACTGCGTGATGGAAGAAGAAAATTGCCAGAATTAAAATTTGTAACAGGAGTCTGCAGGCACCTGATGGCTTTTTTTCCCCATCCCAGATAGCGTGAGAAGGAACTGGACTGCTACTTATTTGAATTCTTTTTATCCCATGCCACAGTGCTTCCATGGGCCACCTTTATGGAGCAAGAATAACTTATTTTTATTTCACCTTTTCTATGATGAAGAACTTGGTTTTAGATTCTTTTCACCTGTATATGACAGGAAATCAGCCCTAGCTAGGGACACCATGACACTGGACTCTGCTGCTGCTCCTAGTGACAATAAATCTTCCTGTGTCTGGCCAGTACACTTAACATAGTCAAGCCAACAGCCCTGTCTGGAAGTTGAAAGGGAACTTTCCTCAAAGTCAGAGTTGGAAGAAACTATCTAAGCCTTCTGTAGCATGTGGGATGCTTATCTTCTTATGATCAGTTGGGAGTTTTATTTAACTAAAACAAGAATTCAGCAAAAATATCCAGAAACATCAGAAGAGCAGCTAGTGGATCTGATGAAACACTGAAAAAATAGGGAAGGAGGATAAAAATAAGCACCAAACTTCAAAACTAAAAATGGGGCGTTTCATACCAATGCAGTTTTTCCCAGTTGAATCCACTTCATATCCAGGGTCACACAGACATTTGTATGTTCCATGCAGGTTCTCACACCTTCCATTTGGACAGAGATCAGTGTCCAGTAAGCATTCGTTAATATCTACATAAAGGTAAAAAGAACCAAACCAACAAAAATAAAAACCCAAAGTCAGTCGTTGAGAGGGTGTGGAGGGTAATTCTCCAAACTAGAAAAAGATATAATTTCAATATCACTATCATTGTCTCCTCTGAATTAACATCTAAATATTCACATGCCAGAAAAAAAGCATTCCTTTCACACTGATTTAGAACCATCTCCAGTCCAAGAGACTTGGAACTGTAGATAAGAACTTAGATATTAAACTGGGGTGTTATATTCATAGATGTACATGTACTAATACCCCTCCTGATTCACAGTATTTCCAGAAGGCATCACCCTCCAAAGCATGAACATCCCCCCCCTTTCTAAACGTTCATCCCTCTCTGTTGCTGGCAAATCTACTGGTGAGCACTGGCTGACAGAGTGTGCAGTTTCACAGTTCTCAACAACCAAGCCTTTATTGTAATCATTTGCTCCTTTTCTGTAATTAACCAAACTGCCAGCCTGGCCTTTTTGACAGATGAAAACATGTGAGGATTCCCAGTGCTCAATATGACTGAAATCATCCTGAAGAATAAAGCCAAAACGTGCAAATACGACACACACACGACTTCTAAGTCGTACAGCTAATAACATTTCTCACCAATTTGCCACTATTTTATAACAGCACTCACATACATTCCATGGCATAAAACAGAGAGAGTGCACTGGTGAGATGGCAGGCTCCATTCATTCCATCCTAAATTATCCTAATTGCAAACTGCCATTTGAATAAGCCTTCCTCGCAGTCTTTTCTGCCATCACCCACACCAACAAGTCTAACAAATCAAGAATATAAAGGTAACGCTCTTAGCCAGAACTGCTTTAGAATGAATTACACGAGCTGATCTTACCATTTCCTCCTGCAGTCATGCCCGTCCCACTGCTGCAGAGAGCCTGATATTCAGCTGGAAAAATATTAAAATACTTACTGGAATAATCTTTCTTAGCTCAATGCTTTCAGCATCATCTACGTTTAATTATTCACGTGACAAAACATGCCTTTCAATTATTCTAAAAACACTAATAGCTTCACAGTGTTCTGAACCAGAACCACATCTATCAAAATAATTTGTTTGAAAATCTCTTTTAATGCATGTAACAAATCTGGAGCCAGATACTGGCATGTACTGTTGCCTCAAAAAATTCTCTCCCATACTCTTCCAACATACAAATTAGCCAAGTCCTCAAAATATATAACATGTTATACAACAGCTTAATCCTCCTGATTTGAGGTGCAATGTTAATACGAAACAGTATTATGCCTTTCTATAAAAATAGTTTATCAACATAAAGCTTAGATTAGAATATGTACCGGTAAATACGCCGTACCTGAGTTTTGTGCTGGGCAGGGCTGGCAAGGCTCCCCAAAGGCGTAGTCGGTGCTGGCACAACAGCACTCGGATTTTGTAACTGCACCGGTTAATGGTCTCACGCATTGTCCTCTCTTGTAGCCACCATAGCACGTGCTTCGCATATGCGTATCTGCGAAAAGAAACCTCTCTAAATCCTGGCACAGCCAACTATTCAGCTATAAATTACGAGTATTAAATCTATCTCGGGTGTCATAAACACTGTAAAAGAGCTGTCAAAACAAAATATGTTTCACCATTTCCCTACAGTTTTCATCCACCTATACTCTCACTCTATTCAGGGAAGGAAATTCTTCTTCTGCATGGTCCTAAGAGTTCAGAGACTGCTGCATTTAATGACATAATACGCATTAGTGAACTACTAGAGGAACAACCAATATTTAACCTTGAACCAGCAAGAAGCCATGGTGAAAAGGGACAAAGTCTCTGCCACGTGACAGGGTCATTACACACCTGACTGGGCCAGATCTCAGAGCTAGAACCAAGTATTCCTCAAAACTTTCAAAGACAATCAGAACTGTTTATTCTCAGAGTTAGAGGTCTGATTTCATGTTAACAAGATGTATTTTCTCTCCCTCTCTCAGCCTTGTTAACTGTCTCTGATTCATCAAGGCTAAAATCACCACTGGTGCAACATTCTGGATTAGAGCCACACTAAAAGTTTCATTTTCATTTTATGTCTGGAAAAAAGGCAGAATGGGAGAAAAACTTTCATCAGGAGATCACAAAATATGTTGTCATTACAAAAACCTTTCTTCGCTTGTAAAAGACAGTCAGTAATGACGCTCCAGTGGTAAGATACAAATTACTTATCTTTTCAGGGGTGACACTGCTCACTTTTTACAAACTGGCTCGCAATGGCTGTCAGACACATGAGAATTTTAAAATCAAACACCTCAAACATCTGTCACTTGTAGAGAAAAAGGCGTAAGTGGGAAAATTGATATGACCCGCTTTAAAAAGAGGTGAAACAGTAATTAAGTTTTTAAGCTTAGTGACAAATGAATTTTACACTGAAAGGAATGGAGCAAATTCTCAATTAATCAAAACTGACACAGCACTTCTCACCTCCAATAGCACTGCTCTGTATAGACTACCTGACTTTGTGATTTGGTCCATACATCTTCATCTTTAAATGCAAAGGAAAAGAAAAAAAGAGCAAAATGGGTGATTACAGTACATAGCCTGAGCTGTCAGTGTACACCATGTCAGTGTTTCACTTGGGATTGTGAGGGCA
>WAAB01022392.1:23499-50478 GCA_013389865.1 Piaya cayana
ATGGTATTTGGTGGGAAAGGAATAAATCAAAATCGAGGGGGTTTTTTTTCCAAAATATAGTCATTTCCAAATGTATTTAGTCAATACAGTCCCATAATAAGACATATTTTAAAAGCAGCTTATAGCGCTAAACTGTATTTTTAAAAGAGTCAGGAAAAACAGAGTCTTAAAATGTCTGTCTCTACCAAGGATTAGCAGAATCACTACTAGCACATAAAATCACTGGATCATAATGACATTACAATATATTCAGAATTGTGCTTTTTCCTTAATATTGCAGCTGTCTTGGACAGAAATTACACTTCTAGACATGCTGTGTTTTCTTTTTACTTACAGGCTAAGTCAGACAAAAATAATTTATGTTTTTTAAAAAAAAAATCATGTATCTATCCCAACCAGGAATTTTGGCATTAAGACTTTGAGCTGAATCACTGAGATAATATTCTGCCAAAAATGTTTCTAAGAACAGTGCTTGAAATTCCTTTAACGTATGAAGAGATCATTGGGAACGCTCCCAAGGACCTTGGGAAGCATGATAAAGTGCATTCTTCTTTTCACCCCCTATAGTAAAGGTCTGGGAGGTAGGAACACATCAATTATGTTTACAAATTTTTTCTTAAACCAGTTTTTATGGGTCAGACCAGACTGCATCCACATAAAACACATTGCTCGTCGCCCAGTAAGATCCCGCAAAGCACGCTGTTAAACACACTGTAAAAGCAAGGCAGCATGTGACTTGCGCTCCGTTTTAAAAAAGTACCACTCCCATCGAAGAAACTGCATTTTGCGATAGTGCTATGCGCTGTTTCTCCTGCTGGACAGACATCCCGTTGAGGATTGCCAAGCCAAGGCTCCAGAACTGGCTGCAATAGACAGTTTACTCGCCCTCCCAGATACAGCAAAAGGTATTTAGAAATTTGATTCCTCTGTTCCTTTCCTTCCCCCCCCCACCAGAGGGCCTTTTCTTTTTCATTGCCGTGAATAATTTCTTGCGACTGTAACAACTGGCACAGAGTAACTTCAGAGAAGTCTTACCTTCACAGTTTTTCCCATCAGCTGCCACCTGAAAGCCAGCATTACACACACAGTGAAAGCTGCCATCAGTGTTTATGCATCGTCCATTATTACAGATCCGACCATTCTGTAAACATTCATCAATGTCTGCAAGCCAAGAGAAGAAAAATAACGTTTTAGGGTTTTTCATTTTACATACTCAAGAGGAATTTTCCCCATTACTCTAGGTTTTTAACCCTTCAGGGAAACTATGTTCACTTGAAAATAACTTCTTTTGATTTCCATAACTGAACATTATGGATCTGGAAAATGTTCATCAGCTAGAAATTCCAAGTTGCTATTGAAAGAATTTCAGTGAACACTATCCAGCTTGCTCAAACAAGAATCAGACTCTTTCAATTGTTTGGGTGTTTTTCTGCATTTTTGTTCATCTTGAAAATATTTTCACTGAAGTCTAACTTAACAATAGCTAACTACTGAAGGAAAGACGGAAGAAGCTTGTCTTTTGCTGCTGTTTTGTAAGATAACAGGAAAGCTTGAGATTTTCCCACCTCAGAAGATATTTCTCCTGCTTATTTTGTATTTGAACCATCAGCTCTTCATTTCCCTCTCTCTGCAGGAGGTGCTTGGCAAGTGCTTTGGAGGACCTGAACGGCGATATCNCCCACCAGAGGGCCTTTTCTTTTTCATTGCCGTGAATAATTTCTTGCGACTGTAACAACTGGCACAGAGTAACTTCAGAGAAGTCTTACCTTCACAGTTTTTCCCATCAGCTGCCACCTGAAAGCCAGCATTACACACACAGTGAAAGCTGCCATCAGTGTTTATGCATCGTCCATTATTACAGATCCGACCATTCTGTAAACATTCATCAATGTCTGCAAGCCAAGAGAAGAAAAATAACGTTTTAGGGTTTTTCATTTTACATACTCAAGAGGAATTTTCCCCATTACTCTAGGTTTTTAACCCTTCAGGGAAACTATGTTCACTTGAAAATAACTTCTTTTGATTTCCATAACTGAACATTATGGATCTGGAAAATGTTCATCAGCTAGAAATTCCAAGTTGCTATTGAAAGAATTTCAGTGAACACTATCCAGCTTGCTCAAACAAGAATCAGACCCTTTCAATTGTTTGGGTGTTTTTCTGCATTTTTGTTCATCTTGAAAATATTTTCACTGAAGTCTAACTTAACAATAGCTAACTACTGAAGGAAAGACGGAAGAAGCTTGTCTTTTGCTGCTGTTTTGTAAGATAACAGGAAAGCTTGAGATTTTCCCACCTCAGAAGATATTTCTCCTGCTTATTTTGTATTTGAACCATCAGCTCTTCATTTCCCTCTCTCTGCAGGAGGTGCTTGGCAAGTGCTTTGGAGGACCTGAACGGCGATATCTCGCATGAGGCTGGCAGCTCTCCCTCTCCTCCAAACAAGGGGAGAGGAGATGCTGAGACAGACTGTCTAGACATTTTTCAGATTGCTCAGTGCTCTCCATCAAGGCCTGGACCATCTCCCAGAGATTCCTGCAGACAGGGGACTCTGCTCGCAGCAATCTCGACCAGCCCATACAGACCCATCTATCATGCGACCACATGGTCTTCCCAAATATGTTTGGGGTGCCCTTCCCCAGGCCCTCTCCAAGAGAAGGACATTGCTGCACTTCAGGAACAGGCAGAGCAAAGGGCACCTTCCCAAATGCCCCTGATCTCTAGACACCTGCCTGAGAGCGAACTCATGCCTCTTGAAACTGTAGACCTCCACGTGCCTTCTTAGCAGCACAGTAGTTCTGGGAAGCTGTTAGGAAACTCCTGAAACTAACTGTTTTACGTGATAAACCTCCCCTCATTTGATAACAAGCATCATTGATTGTCGGTGCATAAAAGTGAGTTTTCTCTCTGCTCAGTCCCTTTCCCTCACTTTTGAGGCACTCAGTTGTACCTGAGCCTGGCTTCAGCTACTCCGCCAGCTTTCTTCCTTAGGACAGGCAGAAACGCACACTATCTCAAGATTTTTCTGGCTTTTTAGAGTTCATTAGGAGTTGTACTTTTATGCATCTGATGCCATCTAAATCACAGTGTAGAAAATCACAGATTTAGCACAATGTTGTGGATTATTCCCTCCAACCCCCGGAGAAACTTACAAAAATCAAAGCTTCCCTCGTGCTGAAATGACCATTTATTGCTGCCATTTCCACCTAAGGTCTGACCTCATCCTCTCATTAATGTCAGCTAGTTTACAGTAAGCACTTCACTTTCAAAGCTTTGACTCCCATGCATTCATAGCTAATCACTCTAAAATTTCACCTGTTTTGAGATCCATTTTGCATCCCCGCTTCTGCAATTGAAAAGTAGTTTTTGTTCTGATCACTAATCATAATGTAACAACCTTATTCATTCGTCTCAAATTAACAGATTCGCTCAGCCAAACTCCTACTAGAATGATAAGGGATCCTAGTAACACTTGAATCAGTAGCTTGTGATACAGATTGCGATGTTCAATCACCTATCAGATTTATCATGCAGAAAAATACCCTCCTCTGGATCCTCAAAGCATAGAACATCTGGTCATTATGGCCACTTCATTTTTCAAGAATGGATGTAAGGAATACATTTGCAAAAGTGTATCAGCAGACATAATTGTTTACGCAAAAAACCAAACCCTCAACAAGTAGCCATGCAAAATAATTTTACAGCAAATGCTGATTTTGGCAGGCATCATACGCTATACGTATATTTTGCCAAATGCACCCCACTAGCCTTTCTCTTTTCCCTAAATTGGTCCTGAAAATTCCTTCAGAAAACAAAAGATTCTGCTCACGGTAGCATTTTCTGAACAGCCTGTCAGGCAAGCACAGTTCCCATCAACTGCAAAGGAACTGCTAAGTGACCACACTTTAATGGCATTAAGCTACTGGGCTTCTGACAACCATGTGTTTGTGTAATGAATCAGTCAAATTAAAAGCGTGTGACAAAAATGACTCATGACTAAATTCATCACTGCTCAGACTCCACTTCAGCACTCCTTCACCACTAGTCATCTCAACTATGAAGATGCTTCCGCAACATGGCTGTTTGGCAGCAATTAGGCCAAATGCTCCCAGCGACACGCTGCAGTGGCGTTGGCTCTGCATGTTCTCCTGGATGGGAGTAAGCCTCTGTACCACAAATACCTTTCTGATTCACAAAGGGAAGGGGAAAAAAAATATTAAACACTGATACAGATAGCTTTCTGGCCATTTAGAAAGTCTGTGCTTTAGAATGAGTTGCACGCACAAAGAACTCTTCTCTTTATGCATAAAGCAAAATATGAAGACAAGCTGGGACTCTGAGCATTGAAACATCCTGTTTCGCTCAGATGTTTTATTTCTTACGGAATATCAAAGTAGTCATTCATTCTCCTGCCAGGAGTTTCTCATATGACTTAACTATAAAGGATTGTATCCACCTTTGCAGTCAAATTCCCACGCCAGGATGGTCTGGGAGCCGCTGAACCCTGAGAGAGGGCTGATCAACTGAGGAGCTATGTATTTCCCACTGCCATGGGAAGGTAGGATGAAGACCATCGGAACCATTGAGTCTGGTCTTCAAAACATCAGTAACAGGGATTCTACAGCTTCCTCACTTAGCCCTTCCTAGTGCTTTACTACTTCTCCATACCTAATTTAAAGTTTTCATTGCTGTAATTTACGTCTCTTTCTGACAGCGAGCAGGGACAACACGCAGGCGCTGCACTCGTTTACCCACTGGAAGGCTTATCGGTGCCCTCACCTCCCTTAGTCTTTTAATAGGCTTCTATAGGTAAACGATTGCTCTAAAGAAACAATGTTTAATTGTCCTTGAGGTCCTCCAGAAGCAAAAGAAAAAAATGTCTCAACACTTTTAAAAACAATAACGAATAAATGAAAATATGTTTCTTCCACTTCAAAGACACAAATGGCGCCAAGATACTTTCAGCACAAGACAAAACATCTTTCTTCATAACTTAGTCTGTGAACAGCCAGCTCAGGCAGGTTAATCATTTTTACAGCCCCATATCTGATTTTCCTTCTTTTTTTTAAAGATCCTCATATTTACCAGATCCATAAAGTTTTGCTTAGAAACTATTTTCACACCTGGTGTGTATCAAATAGTAGAGATACGGCTGTAAAACCACGATTTACCTCGGCACTCTGTCCTAGTTGCTGTGCTCTGATACCCTACACGACACTGGCATATGTAAGATCCCTGGGTGTTCACACAGTCTCCACTGATGCACGGACTCTTCTCACACTCATCAACATCTGTAAAACACAGACAATATATTTTTATTAAGACGTTGGTTAAAAGGCATTTGGATGTATGGGGGGAAAAAAATATGCTTCAATCTGAAAGGAAAAGGGACACCAGACCCTAATGAGATACTCCTGATGAGCTGTAAAAGCACTTGTAAATCTTATTGTACATATATAACGACTGGTTTTATATCTTTTCCTTTCTTTCTTTGTTACAATACATCATCTGCACTCTCAGAGAGTCGGCAGTACTTTAAAGACGTCATTTTCAATCACTAATAAACAAATCACAGTCACAGGTTAGTAAAATAAGAAATCCTTCTGTAGAATTTCGTGGACTTTACAAGATTAGTTGAACACTATCTTAAAGGTAAAACTGCTGTAAAATTAAGTCTGCGGTTGAAAGCAATTAGTTCTTGGAAGTCTTATTTCCTGGGTGGGTTTGGTTCTTTTGGAGGGAGGGCTGTTTCATTTAAGAGCTCAGACTTATTACATTGCATGGAAAAGAATTTTTTTTCCTTAAAATAAAACTCCCCCTTTGCGATTTACAGCAGAAAACCACATACCAATGCATTCTCCTCTAACATCCAGTTGGAATCCTTTGTTGCACTCGCAGCGGTAGCTCCCAGGAGTGGGAACACAGCGTCCGTTAAGGCAGAGATGTCGGAACAGTTGGCAATAGTCAGTGAAGTTCACCGGCAAGATCACTGAAACCACAACAAATATTTTAATAGCTCATCATAATCATTTTTGGTAACTCGTCCAGCGTTTTCTATGAAAAGTCAACTTCTACCTTCCATCATAATGTGTATTACATAGTAAAATCAGAACTGGGAGAGAGAAAACAGCACTTAAGACTCTTGGAGATTTGTCTGAAAACAGCTAACAACCACTGATTTTTTCCATTGTGGCAAGGCTGATCCCATTTTCCTCTTCTTCAAGACAAAAGAGGACTGAGTCTGCTCACACCTAGTGGTAAAGCAGGTATGTGGCACTTCAGGGACCCCACTACAAGCCTAGAGAAGCAAAGAGCTGGCAGACGGGTCAGTTATCTCCGTTTTCATAGACAGCAGAGTGCAAGGAGGGCAGGGATAACCCTGGAAGGTGTGCCTATATGGTCCTTGGCAGGCAGACGTAAGCTGGCTCTGTACATGCTCTCAGCTAACATACTTTGCCTCTTAGGCTTATTAGCTCAGCTTGGTGCTGAACCAAGACTCAATAGTTTCAGCTGGTGCCAGCGCAAGCAGAGCCTGCTTGCATCAGCACAGACAATGGGTGAAACGAGCTTGTGTTGACTTGCAAAAGAGCATGTGGCTTTGCCAAGTGACTTCAAGTGGCATCCGCCTACTGCGGACTATACGGGCACGTAGTAAATTCCCTAAGGAAGGGACAGAATAAGGAATATATCAGTATTCTGCTCTGGCAAAATACCGGATCTAGAAAACCTAACCTATGCCATGCATATCACTGAAAAAGCCCTTTCTTTGCATTGAGCCAGCCTCAGTGTCCAGCGACAGTATTTTTATCAGTATGTCTCCTACTTGACCAAGCGAGAGTGAGGAAAACCATATTAAAGAAGCTGCTTTCTCACAGCCAAGCTGTTTAATGTTAAGTAACTTTCACAGCTTAGTCAGAACACTATTCACATTCCCCAATGTCGACATGCAGTGAAGTTCACAATAGCATTAAAATAACAGTAATGTAACTACTACAACACACGGGCCTCAGTATAGACATTAGGGAAGTAATTTTTGAGTCCTGTCTTGACAGGGAAAACAGTACCAATGATGTACACACTTGCTCTAAGATACACAGTAACCAGGTTATGATTAGGAAGGACAACCAGAGACAAAATACCAACAGCTGAAGGGAGCACATTGCTCCTGAGAACCACATTTTTAGCGAAGCTAAATGCAAATGCAGGAAGGAAAGATTATTTCTTTCTTACCATGAGGCGGTGGAACCCGAGATGGATAAACAATTTCTGGCTGTTGCGGAGGGTAAACACCAGGAACGTGTGGTGGAGGGATGATATCAGGACGGCCCGGAGGAAGGTCAGGTCGGCCTGGTGGTTGGTCATATCTGGCTGGCAACAGAGCGGCTACTGTGCACAATTTGCGATACTCATCTGAAACAACAAAACATGCTCTTTTAGACTCTTGTAGCCCATTTAATCCACCCCTCCTCCCTTTCACAGCGTTTCAGAATAGCAAAAACAAACCCTAAATAATCTGGAAAACCTGAGTTTATGTGTTTTCTTCATAGTAACAAGCTTTCGTCTGTGAATCAAGTCATTAATCCACAGGAGGATATCAATACTACCTGTCAGAAGGCTGCCAGTAAAAAGATAACATAAGTGACATTTGGGATATGAAACTGAACAGTGAAGCAGGGACTTGATCTTAATCTATTTCGTCTTCTTCCAGGCAAAATCTCTGATGAACTCAGTGGGAAGTTTACCTAACGAAGCACTTTTGGAGTTGAGTCCAAGTTAATTTAATACAAAGCTTGCCTCAGAGTTAGAAAAATACTGAACAGGGAAAAAAGCCCAGTTTCAACTGGATTTCTTAAAAGTTTGCCTCCTAAAGCAAGAAATATAAATATAAGCAATGAGGCAAAACCAATTAGAGAATGAATGCACTAACACTATTTCCCTGTGAAAATGAAGTTTGCCAATAAAAGCAGAAACCAAATGAGGTGCAGTCTAAGGAACATACAAATTAAAACCGAGTCAGATCCACATCGAGTTCATCCTTCCTGAGATGATGACAAAACGATCTATTTTGCTGTAAGAACAGTTTATGCCGAGTACTACACGTTCTCCTATTGTTTATCACTATGAGTGGCACCTGCCCTACTGCCCCACTTTTCCTCCTGCCCTCAAATCTTTTGTGTTCAGGGTGCATGGATTTGCGACTCGCGATCCAAAGAATGCGCACAGAGTATCACAATTAAAGACTGCAGTTCCAGCTGACCTAATTCATGTCCACAGCGCGGGTGTACACAAGTAGTTATTTGTGCAGCCAATACCTTTGAACTTCAAAAATCTTAAAGTTTATGGCACAACGGGGGAGAAGAATTATATAATGAAAACAAAATGCTAGAGATGCACAAATTCCTGAAACAATATAAAAAATGAAAGCTGAAAAATAAACTCAGTGTTGTGCGAACTAAGCTGGATATTTCAGCCTTCAACACTAGCATCTCACTTGTATTTCCACCTGTGAAACACATTAGAAGCTCTTCCCGAATCACAGATGATTTGTTAAATAAACATGGTAGCCTAAATTTCTGCTTTTCCTTATGATGATCTCTGCATTTATTTTAACATTCTTTCACGTGTCACTGCATTTCCCTCTATTGTTGCTTAGAGTGATTTTAATCTTCAAACCATTCATAAGAAAGTGCTATTGTATTATATGTTATATTTTGTCTATTTGATTTTTTCCTAGCATTCTATTTTGCCTATTCATGTGTAAGCTGAATCTGCTCTCAATCGGTGGCCTGTCTAACTGTGATATAACAGAGACATTCAGAAAACAAGTGTGTGTATCCACATACACAAATTCCAATATGCAAATACTTGTTAGCATTGGTGGTTTTAATTGCCAATTCCCTAATCACCCATTCTCTATGACCCAATGATCAGTTTTTGCCAAAGAATCTGTACTGTAATTCCTTTTTACTCTAGACTGGGGATACCAAATTATCCAAAGCCAATCCAACAGAAGCCTAGGCCTCCCATGCAANTCTCATTATGATTTTGCATTTATTTTAACATTCTTTCACGTGTCACTGCATTTCCCTCTATTGTTGCTTAGAGTGATTTTAATCTTCAAACCATTCATAAGAAAGTGCTATTGTATTATATGTTATATTTTGTCTATTTGATTTTTATCTAGCTTTCTATTCTGCCTATTCATATGTAAGCTGAATCTGCTCTCGAACCAGTGGCCTGTCTAACTGTGATAAAACAGAGACATTCAGAAAAAAACTGTGTGTATGCACATACACAAATTCCAATATGCAAATACTTGTTAGCATTGGTGGTTTTAATTGCCAATTCCCTAATCACCCATTCTCTATGACCCAATGATCAGTTTTTGCCAAAGAATCTGTACTGTAATTCCTTTTTACTCTAGACTGGGGATACCAAATTATCCAAAGCCAATCCAACAGGAGCCTAGGCCTCCCATGCAAAAAGAAGTCGCGGCCTTGGGGCGCACTGATTGAATGCAATTAGCAAATATTAAGAGATCGCTGAGGTGAGAAGAGACACACAGGCAGCTGGATGGATGCCCAAGATACCACTTCTAAAGTATTTATGGTATCAGTGGTGAAGCCTGTCATTCCACATAAACAATTATTGTCGTGTTATACAAAGGAATACAGCATAAGCCTTTTTTATTACAACTTTAATCTCCATGCATAATTTCTAGCAATAAACAGCCTATTTTATAGTAACATCTGGGTCTGCTGCCCACATTGAAAGTGCAACCATTTGGTTACATTATGCAGTTAGTGTTCCACTTTACACTGCAGTAAATTTCCATTTCAGAGCTAGAAAGACCTTGGGTCATCGACAGCTCTAAATTCCTCATCTTGCCTTCTCAGTATACATTAAGGAGTAACTGAACATTATTAAATAATGACAGTAATACTTAGTCCTTTGAAATAATTTCAAAGCACTTCTGAAAAGATTAATTTACAGCCTCAGTTTATACCCCAGGTTGGAAGCGTGGGGTGAAGAAAGAAAAAAAACCAAAAAACCAAGTAGCACATAACCATGACCTGGAAGACTTTGCATGGATTTATGAGTCAGGAAGCCCCAGGTTCTAGCTCCTTTCCACTACATCTCAGCCTGCGGTCCTGGCCAAATTACTTCACTTTTCAACCCAGTTTATTCACCAGTTAGATATGAATAATTAGAAAGTATGCAAAGAAAACAGGGACTGCATTAATACTGAAAGCTTTCTCCTTGTCTTCCTATTTCAGCTGAGCATCAGTAGGTTACATTACTTTGTTTGCATTTTTCTAGTCAGTCTTGGACATTAAACATGTTTAAATATTATTAATGAGATAGTGACAGAACCAGGAAGAGTCTTCCAAGACTTCTGATCATAGATCTTTGCTATGCTATTATGTGGTTTCACTCAAAGGATTAAAAACAAGAATAACAAACACTCCCATACACAACCTCAGACAATTTCTTCAGAGCTAACTGCTCTAGTGTCACGACCCTATTCCTCCCTAATCTCTGCACCTCCACTAACCTCCTCCTAATATTTCTTAAGCTTTTTGTGTTCTGCTTTTCTAAAGCATTTCACTGCGTCTCCAGTACTAAACAAGATCAAAACCATCCTTCCTCTACTCCCTTACACTTAGCTTCACAATCTGCTCACCATCTTCTCTAAACTCAAACCTCAAATTATCTGGGGATCTCAATACACAGGGAGGCGATAAAGTACAATGCATTTTGGTAGCAGACAGAAATCATGTCCTCTGTCAAACTTCAGGAAACAAGCAGCAGCTCAAAAAGCCAGATATCTAAGAAGAAGAAAATCACATTTTCCCAATGAGAACGAACTTGTAGAGAGAATTGGCATCTATTAGAAGGCTCTGGAGGACGTAACTTGAGCCTGAAGAGGATGTTGAGAACAAAATCTGCATCAGGTAAGGTCAAAATAACCAGGCTACAAAACATTAATTAGNACAATTAGCAACAGATACAATCCTTTGTTTATGTCTGATTGCTCCCGGGCTCCCAAGCAACCTGCCACGATTCCTTCCAGCCTCCACCATTCTGTGTAGCTCTTTAAAGAGAACATGACTGATTAAAAAAAATAAATAAAGAATGCCTATTCAGTCTGCAACCACACTCATAAGAACACAGGTGGACTCATACCGGTGGATCTGATGGGGCACATTTCAGGAGCGGTGGCTGGACTGGACGACCAGCACCGGCCGCTGTCACAGCAACACTGCATCTTGGACAAAGGCTGGGGGAGCTGATTGCCACAGCGCCCGTTGGTCAGAGAAGAGAAGCAGTATCCAGGACGCACATCTACCAAGAGAAACAAATAAGATATGTAATCATCAGTCAAACGAGGAAGGTGACTTTCACAAAAGGGAAAGGTCGAATTTTTCTTAGTTGATTATGTTATTGATGACATAGAGCTTGCAACATTTCAACAATCAGAAAACAAAAGGCAGAAAACCAGAAAAATCTAGGTGATATTTGGGCTGCTTTGGATACAGTTGTTAACACCTCCTGGGAGAAAGCTGAAGGGGAATACGGAACAGGAATGAATAAATAGAGGCAAAATTAGAACAAAATTCTATATTAAGTATTTAATAAAACGTGCCTCTGCGCTACCAAAGAAAAATTGCACTCATTGCTATTAAAGACAGTGCCAGATCAATTCTGTTTAAGCTCTGATTTGAAAGCCACTGATGCACAGCAATAAACACAGAGCATTACAGCTCGCAAAGCTTTAATTCATTTTTCATTAGTCATGGCTTCCCCAGCTGAAGTATGTAGTGATTTGACAAGATACAGCCTTGCAAGCAAGAAAAGAGCAACACAGCTTTAACTGGTGCCATCACGTTGTTTATGGAGATGTGCTGGCTTCCTGTCTGAAAGGGTAAGCACGTGCTGTACAAAGAACGTCTTGTACCCAGATTTCATATCCTCAGCTCCAACAACATTGTATAGAGTCTCCCCAGTTCAGAGAAGGGAGAGAAAACATGGATATAAATAAATAAACAAATATTTTTAAAATCTTGTGACGCAATCTGAAGCTCCGAGCAATTGTTTCACAATATGTCACATCATGTTAAACTTAATGTAAGCTGTGGTGTGACGCTGCCCACAAACTAATCCAAGATTTTTTTTCTAAAGAAGCAGTATCTCAGTTATCCAGGGCCTAATGCTTTCACTGGTTTAGTAACAGCGCTTTCCAGAGTTTCCTAGCTATTCCAGTGGACATTAGAAAAAGCAGGGGAGTTTCTTATTATTTGGAGGAAATTGATAAACAGGAATTATTTTGGGAGATCCTGTGATGCTTCCACCTTTTATTACCTGGATCCCTGAACATGGAAGGGAAAAGCTCTTCAAGGTGATTACTTTATTTCTCAAGTCCATTTGCTTTTCTAAATGACTGCTGAATTTAACATGAGCAAGAATATCAAGGAGACCCACTGAAGTTCTGTGCCTTTTAAGACAATAAACATGGCACAACAGAAAATCTGATATTAAATAAGAAAAACGAAAGGGAAGGTCACAACAAAGAGGGAAGAGAAAACACATCCTACAAAGAGAAAACTCATTTCAGAATACATATGTAGGCACACGAGGTACTTCTATGTAAAAGGATTTCAAAATCCCAAGCTGAAATACAGTGCGGTCGCATTCCCATTTTAGACATTCAGAATGGCCATGACAACCTACTGTCTTATTATTTACAGGATTCTACTCACCTATGCACTTTAAGCCATCAGGAGCTGTATAAAACCCTGGAGGACACTTGCAGAAGTAACTGCCAACTGTGTTTGAACACTCTCCTCCATCACAGATTCCAGGAACGGTGCTGCATTCATCAATATCTTCAAGGCAAAAAAAAGAGAAGCAGGGTCAGGTTAGCTAAACTAGTTCTGCCATGAGAAGAGGCATTTTATAATTACTATTAATGACCCAATTCAGTGTGGCCTGAGAACCCTCTTAACTTATGTACTAGGGGCATCAGCAGCAGTTCTGAATCAGAATCTCCTGGTAGGCACCTTATAAACACAAGTG
The DNA here is from genome assembly GCA_013389865.1 of Piaya cayana. Taxonomy (NCBI): domain Eukaryota; kingdom Metazoa; phylum Chordata; class Aves; order Cuculiformes; family Coccyzidae; genus Piaya; species Piaya cayana. The sequence goes on from WAAB01022392.1 coordinate 36,577, forward strand.
AAACAGAACCTAAGAAAATACTGTACCTGTAAATTGCAAAAAAAACAGAGAGCTCGTTTACCGCTTAATAATGATGGATCAAAATCTTAAATTGCAGAGGGGATTTACCAACTGTAAGTAAACAGTAACCTCTCCAGATTGAATTCTGAACACTAGAAGAAAACTGTCATGGGACCTGTAATGACTATTGCGATCAGGGGCTTAACCACTGTACCTCCAGCAACACAGCATCTCCTGGCATCACACTGAGGCAATAGTTCAATACTGACTCAAAGAGAAGTGTAGCACCTACTGAATTATCCAACCTTCTTACTGCATTTTGTTTTTATTTGGAATTCTCTCATATAAAAGCACTGTGCAGCTCGGCATTGCTCAATTAAGGCAACCCAACAGGTTTATAGCTCAAAGCAGGATGACTGCAGGCAACAAAAATTACCTTCTCCGTCTTTCTCCACTAAGCGAAGTTCTAAAGTTTCAACAGATTTCTAGACAGAAACCGCAATACCTACTGCCGAAGTCAGGCAGTGCCCAGAATTCCCCTTAATTTTTGTCAGTGATTTTAAAATAGAAGTCCACGTTGTGATTTTCTTCACTAACAAATCTCAATCCATATACTAACACACCGTCATGGATCTAACGCCAAAAAATTTTCAAAGTCTGCAGAAAACCAAACAACTATCTTCTTATACCTGATCATAGCCGCATGCAGGAACAATGTGAGTAACAACCTATGCCAGCCCAAACTGTACCTTAACTACCATCAGTAGCCTGCCTGTGATGTGTATTTATTTGCTTTCCCCCTGATTTCCAGTGACTGTCTTAACAATGCAGCTGTGTCTGCTTAGCACTGCACTCATCTTCTAGGAACCTGGAGTCCAGCTGAGCTTAAAAACAGCTCGCCTTTTTTTTCCATAGTACCTACAAGAAGAATCAGCAAAGCAAAGCAGAAATGAAGGTTACCCTCCAGTGATCGACGACAACTGCCTGTCACAACCATCTACAATCACCCGGTTGCTCTCCTGACATGGAGAATTCAGCCAGAAGTAATGGCATCACAGGACTCTATCCAACCTCTCCTCCAGAGATCTACACACAGATAGACACGTGGCTGTAATAATGACTTCACCGACCACAAAAAATTTCTGAGGAGAAACACTGCAGCACCACCCAACTGCCAAGGCAAGGAGTGAATAATACTCCAGTCATTAAAAACGATTGGAGGAATTTAAATGTAATGCCTGAATTGGGATCTGGCCCCAACAGATGGGGGAAACACCCAAACTCCCACAGGACCATAAATGAGTGTTTTAGCAAGTAGCGAGGAGCTCTGTTCTACTTCTGTGAAGATGGTAATACAAAAATTCAGTAATATAAAAAAATCCCAATTCAGTGTCCCCTAGGAAAGCATTGGATGCTCCTGTATCTTTGTGGGCTGCTGCCTTTGCAGGAAAGAGGTGGAGGGACATATAGATAACCAGACCTCGCAGACTGACCCACCCTAAGCAACCAGGGGCCTTGAGTCCCCCGTGCACACATTCTTCCCCAGCATCTTGCAAGCTGTCGTGATGCGGGTCGCATTCCTCACTTGGGTGTGTGAGGGGTGTGACTTTTTGTTCAGTGCTACTTCAAGGGTGTTGCTAAATCCTTGAGTCCGAGTGCCCTGGGACCACTGCTAAGAGACTTCTGGCTTCTGCTCCAGGTTTATACTCCACAGGAGTCCCAATAGTCTCAGTGACAAAAAATGTGGAAACTGAATTTTGGTCTGAATAGGGCCCTTAATTAACAGAGAAAAATACAGTCGTACATGGATCAGATTCAAGCATTTTCTGACTCAAATTCACCAATGTTTATCTTAAAGTCAGCGCTGACACTGTTTATATAGAGTCCGACCTTTTTAAAAGCAAAATCATCACTCTTTATTTTAGGGTTGAGCCTAACCCAAACAGTATTTCACTATTTATATTAGTGCAGACATCCACATAAGCAATATTACCATTGTTAAGTATGTTAAGGTAGAAATATTCAATGTAGTTGCAGACCTAAGTGTCACTCCAGAAAAAAACTCTCCCTGCAATCACCACAAGAAAGTATTTACCTCAGCATTAATGCAACTGGAAGAGAAATGGTGACATGAAGCAGTGACATACTGTAACACTTAAAATGTAATTTTCCACCAGCTATACTGATAAAGAGAAATTTGGCCAACACACTTTATTTTCCATCTTGTGTTGTCTCACTGTACCCAATGATTTCTATCATGATCTTATTTTAATGGGCATCCGCTGAAAAAACAGTACTGGTGATTCAGCAGGTAGCTCTCAGTTCTACTAAATCCGTGATCTAGGACACATTACACCTGCCAGAAGTCCTACCTGCTGGATAGGAAGCTAAACAATGCAGATTGTCAGATGTCAATCACTATGTAACAGAATTAAATTGCTATAAGGCAAATACCTTTAAACTCAGAGGAGTAATTTCAAAAAGCAGAATGGATATTCTGTTGTTAGGTGGCTACACTTCTAAATGTTGAATCCCTATCCTATTCCATGCTGCTGGCATAAGGATGCTGCTTTTCATTTTTTCAGTTGTATTAATACCTACACAGCTCTAACAAAAACTGTTTGGTACATGAAAAAATGAAGATGTCTTGAAATTAAGTCTCTGTCTCCCGAGGTTCAAAAATTTACAGGTACGGAATTAACAAAAGGAAGCTTCATCCTATCTTTGCAGCCAGGCAATCACTCCAAAGAGATTTCACAAGATGGGGCAGAAAATTCGTGGCAGGATTTGAGAATGAACCAAGCAATCCCAGATTCAGTGGGGGTTTTGTTCTTTGTTTGGGCTTTTTGTTTGGCTTATTTACATGATTCAGCAATCAAAAAATACCAGGGAAATGTTTATACAATGCAGCCTATGCAAGTCTCCAGTCTCCAGTTTTTTAAAGGCGTGTGTTTGGTCTTTCATATTCACTACCTTGGTACTTCATCCACAGAAAGCAACACTTACAACACTGTCCTCCCATAAAGTTGAGTTACATTAATTCCTGCTAAGACCACTGTCAGTCAATATGAAAACCATGCTGCGCACAATCTCTTCTCGAACTGCCTTTCCTAGCCTGCACTTAAATTATAAAGTTTTGCTTTAAATGGGGATATTTCTTTTGAAAGTCTAAGTTTTATTTCTTCTAAACTTACAAAAAAATTTGAGTGCTTCCTTAAAAGCACCTAATGCAAGAAAGGATGGGGTGTGCACACCTTACTCTCACAGTCGCACATCTTTGTGATATTGAAAGCTGGTGCTCCAAAATTAGTAACCATTTATGAAAGTTGCCTGCTCAAATTAATTTTTGTCTAATGACTGAAAGGAGAATCAGATGTAAGAGTTTAAAAACTGTCTGGACTTCACAGTAAAGAAGATAAATGAAAACTGTGCAACTGACACATTTGAGTGCTACGTTGCTTATGCATATCAAATTCTCTCAAAGCAAAGGAGGCATCTGTGCCTCATTATTATATTATAAAGAGAAAAAATACTATCCATTCAAACTTAAAAACTAGTAAGATTCCACAATCACGCACTGCAAATTTCCACACTAATATCTAACACCTGTTGTACTTCAATAAGGAAAGGTAAAATGTTTGTGCCTCTTCAATACCTGCAACTGTCAGATGAGTTTAGAGCCCAATCCTGCTGCCTTCGCACAGCAGCGTCAAGCTCCCATTAATATTAAATACAATTTACCTGAGCAGGGGGCAATGTGCTGAACCTTCCAGCTGTGTACACTTTCTGCATAAAAGATACACACTGAGTCTTCTGCCTCAAGTTAAAAAATTATTTTTAATGTTTGATTTGTTTCAGATGTACCTTTAAGTCTGTAAAGGGCTACACAAATAAAAGGCTGGGAAAAGCTGCAGGGCCAATATTTAAGATTCTCTGGTTTAGAAGGAGAAAGGATCATTATTTGTATTTGTCGTGAAGAACACTATTTGCATATTAGAGGCAAGGGAGACTGGAAAGTTTATTACAAACTTCTAAACAAAGTTGGCCATAAAAAGAAGACTTCCCTCCCCTTTACTTTCAGAATAAAGTTCTACAAGTTCTTACCATCACATTTCTGTGTCACTTCATTAAACTTGTGTCCAGCTGGGCATTTGCACTCAAATGATCCAACAGTATTAATGCAATTTCCCCCTTGACAGATCCCAGGGATGGCTTGGCATTCGTCCACATCTATCATATGAAAAGGGAAAAAACACCCACTTTTAATTCATTTCTCAAAAACAGCCATGATAATTTGTCTACAAAGAAGTTAAAGTAAATATGCCTAAATCCATCCTTCACCCATCATAATATTATGATACTTGTTTGCAAAGACAGACACTAATTTCCTAATTACTCTATGTAAAGTATGATTAAGTACAGTACTCTGAATCTTTTTTTTTCTGCAAGAAATCACGTGGTTATTATTGTTACAGACATTAAACATCTAACTGCTATTGCTTTATTTTTCCAAAACATCTGGGGAATGCTGTACAGAGAACACAGCCTGCCAAAACCCAGGTTCCTTTAAAGTATCTGAAGCTGGGCACTGAAAACTTCTTGCCCCTTTGAAAATCTTGGCAACTCCGTAGAGCCCAGCAGCACAGAGATGCAGGAGTGCAGAAGAGCAGTGTGCGATGTGCATGGAGAGGCATGGGGAACTGCACACTCATTATTGACGGAAATTATTAACTCTTCACTCCAGTAAGATCAGCCCCAATGACCTTAATCAATGGTTAGGATTTAATTCAAGGAGTTTCATAGCCATAATTGATGTGTCAGGAGGAATTACTAATGACTTGTTTAGGCGTTGATAAATTTGGAAGGGTTTTTTCCCCCTTTCCTCTCTTTGCTTTTTATTTCTTTCATTCAAGAGAATGAAAGAACAAAGATGACATCACAGGCTAGGTAGGGAGCTCAAGACAAACATTTTCAAGAGGCCCCAGTTTTTTGGCTTCACGGTTATTTTAGCACAACAACACGTGTGTCGTCACTTAGCTGCAAAAGTGTTTCTATGGCTTAGTAAGAGCTAGAGAAAAGACACTAACAGAGGAGGAGCAGCAATAGGAGACACTGGAGGTCTGGCTCGCAGTCCCTAGGGGCTGCCCTGTGTCTGCTGCTGCCTTTCCTTCAGCAGCAAATTGAGCACCCAAGTGAAATGCCTGCGTTTCCCCCTCTTCCCCAAGAAGTGGGTGCTGATAAAACCCCATTTCTTGAACTCCTGGGCTTCACACTAGGCTCGGTTTCAACACAGGGACACAAGCTGAAGGAGATGATGCTTTCAAATCTCCTTTTATAAAACCCAGAGAGACAGCTGCAATGTGTCTTGTAGTCTGAAACGCAAAGTATTATGTCTGTACAAAAGGCCAAGAGGCAATTTCCCTGGGAGCCACAAGTAGGAAGTTTCAGTAACGCCAAGGGGCATATCTGTCCCGCATCGCAGAGCGTTATGTAAAGATCCCTGGGCTGGGGGTGCAGCAGAAGAGCCGCAGCAGCGCTGTGCCCGAGCTAAACCCTGTGCTGGGAGGCATGAAGAGCCAGCACAGCCTCAGCCCCCTTTACACCATCACATCGCTGCTGGGACTCAAGCTACAGCAAGCAATACTCTGATTAATAGCAGCAATCAGCCAGACTTCACGGCATTGCACTGACTTTAAAAAACAATTGAAAAAAAACTAGAAATCATGCTCCTGAGTCACGATGGCTGTTTCAAAATCCCACCTTTTGGCTCTCATTTTCCTCCTTTGTAAGTTAAAAAACCTCAGCTGTGATATCAACTTTCAGCCAGACAGACAAAGTGTGGGCAGTGATATTCTATTTACTTTTTAAAATAAACTTGCCCCCCCCGCCTCCATTTCATATTTTCTGACTTCCCCACACAATAATAATGGTTCCTTTTCCTCTTCGGAGAACCTGGCTTTTATTTAACCTGCTTTCCTTTATTTAGATTGAATATGGATGTGAAATCCCTGAAATGTCTTCGGTCTGAATGGATGTTATCTGATTTCAAAAGGCCTGGATTTAGTACAACTGCATGAAAAATAAAGCTAATACGTGGTTCCATAGAAAATCTGCTGAAATTATGAACACATTACAAGAGAAGGGAAAACTGGAAAGTACAAGTCAAACACACAGGGCCAAAACTGTGTTGGCACCACATACAGATCAGCATAAATGTAGCTGTATGCTAAGAAACGCGCAGCAAGCAGAAGCAGCCTTACTCTGAGCTGCACAAACACATTGGAGAGGTCACTGCAGCTCTCTGTGACACAAACAAGAGGGATATAACTAGGTGTGGCACGAGCTCAGGGGTGTGGGCCACATTTTTATGCACATAAGATATCAGAAGCATCCAGAATCTCAATTCACAGATTTCTGCACCATTTACTTCTGACCTTCAGGGAGGAACAGAAAGGCTGAGGTCAAAATATGCACATATTAGTCAGCATACACAAACACGCTCCCCTTGAAGTTCATCGTGCCTGTCTGCAGGCACCAACCAGAACTTGGCCTGTGACAGAGGATATCTATATTTTTTAATGCAGTGGAATGCCTTGAAGTCCTTCGTAGGAATTTCACTATTAAATAAAATCACTCGCAGATCCGTAAACTTTATCTTCCCTATTTTCAAAAATATTGTAACTAATTACAAAATGTTAGACAGATTGAAATAAACTAGCCCCAAAGATACGGTCCTGGGAATTTATAATCCACATCAGTTTAATACATAGCTGCCCCTGTTAACTTTCTCCTGTTTCCTGCCAGACATCCAGACAATAAAAGAATTTATACAGCTGGAAGTATTAGAATAAAAGCCAAAAGCAGTGTAAGGACTTTCTATGGCAAGGCGTGTTCAGAAAAAAAGTAAGCAACATCTGGGAGGATTTTACAATTTGAAACAAATGCAAACGCATTTCCAAAATTTTATAAAATATATAATAGGGCATTTCAAATGACACAACATGCACTTTCCTCCACGTCGGAGCAGTGCAGTTCAATAGATAAGACACCCGAGATGAATCCAAAATCAACAGTTTTTAGCTAAAAAAAAATCCCACAGTGGATAAATGGAGCAATATTGTCACAGATTGATTTTAACATGTTTTGAGTGCTTTTTGAAACAGAACAAACTCCTCCACAGAATGATCGAGTGCTACACTCAGAAAAACACCATTACAGAACCAAGGGAAAGGGCTGCTGGCAGTGAGAAATTCATTAAGACGCTGGCTGCTCTCACATGACCTAAGTTACTAATGTACTCACTTGAACATCAGGCACTCACTGAATCATGAAGTAATGCTTCTGACAAGGTTTTTCCATCCTTCACACGTATAGCTGAGAATGGCTTAGGACAGGTTTTTCACAGCAGTGTAACTCAATTAAGATTAAACCAGTAACAATTTCAGCAGCTCTCGGGGAAGCTTTGCCGCTAACTTACCTTGACAGGCCCCAGTTCGGATGTTTGGAATGAAGCCCCTGCGGCAGGGATGCGGCTGGGCAGGACACATTTCACAGGGGTGGCCCCACGCTCTCCCGACTGTGGCACAGCAAAGGGTTTTCGTGCAGACGATTCCACTGAGCTGCCCCTGGCACATCTGGTTGGTTATCAAAGTGAAGCAAGGGCCAGTCCTGTAATCTGCACCAAAGACAGGAAACCTAATCAGCGTTGACAATAAAAACATGCAACAAAACTCATAATAAAGCAGAACAACAGCACATTTAGGCAAGCCTTCTGCGCCTAAACTGCCCACCAGCCCAACAATTTTACTTAGGAGTGATCTGCAGAGGCTTTTTCTCAAGTTTTCTTCTCATTCAGGTCCACTGAAAATAAGCAGCCCTATAAAAACATTTGTGACTATCTTACCAGGAGCTTACTGTACCTAAGATTCTGCAAGCCCCCTTTTGCTGCTTGGTTTAACCTCCAGCCCTACTCTTTGGGAGGTCCTTTCATCATTTTGTTTTAAATATTCAGTGCATTAATTAAAATAATAATGATAAAAGGGCTAGGATATGTTTATTTCCACAAGTGTTGTTCTCAAATGAGTCTCAAGGGACGAGAATACAGACTGCAGGAAGTTTTTTGAGAACAGTTTTCACTGTTATTCAGACATAGGCTGTACCAGATATGTGGGTATGTTTGCCTACAGCTGAATGGAGGGCATGTGGAACACATCTGCTTTGATTTGTTTATGGTAGGACAGGCCACTTAGCCAACAGGCAGAATTAAACTAAGATGTTAATAAAATACTAGTAGGTTTTATTTTGTTCCACTCTCCAAGGGCAACAACCAAACAGTGGTACTGCCAGCTCCTGCTGTCTCCTGTACATCCGGGGTGCACACTCTGCTTAATTCTTCACAAGTGACCCTAAAACGTTTTGTTTGTTCTTTTTTTTTTTTTGCTATGGTGCAGCAGGACAGAGACCAGCATCCTGTAAGCACAGCCTGCAAATTATGAACCTGATGCTTAGCCTATACTGGAAGAGTTACCAGATGCCTCAGCCAAGGTCACTAAGTAATTCACACTGCCTTATAGTCATGACGTTATAAATCCTTCCAATTTTCATGCCACTTCAAAACTTTGTAAACAATAATGTTTCCGCTAAACCATTGACAATTAATGTTAAACAGGGCAGAAGAAAGAACTCTTTTCCATCTTCCCTGTCTCTCCTCACCAGGTGCACCCTGAAATCTATCATTTAATTGATCTTCATTTCAATCCAGGGTTCTAGGTCTATATGCTATAATTCTGCTGATCAATCAAGCTGCTTTTTGATATAATAAATAAAAAGGACTACAGAAGTCCTGGAAAGAGCACAGTAGCACTACATTGTTACTATTACCTTCATCAGTTAAACGTTTTTGCTTAGAAAGGATATCAAGCTAGTTTGAAAGACCTACTTCTGATTATCTTGTACTAAACGGCAGTAAATACCATATATTCTTCATTCATGTATTACAACCTGTAAGTGCTATTTTATCTTTAACAGGTCTGTTTAACAGACCTATAAGCATCCAGATCATCTCTCTTCCTTTTATTGGAATAACAATAACTTCTAGTCTCTGGAAACTTGTCCTGTATTTCTATACTTATGGAGAAAAATAACCTGCATGATGTAAGAACCCTTCAGCTCACTTTTTTCAGTCCCCCTGGTTCTTGCTAGCTGGACTAGCTGAAAAGAATATGTAAAATGATATTTACTGTCATCCTTAAATGCCATCAGACTGCAAATATGTCATTTCTGTTCTATCCCCTCCAAACAGTACAGCTACATTTACTGAACGCTTCTGCCTTCTCTTCCATAGTAACTCTGTGAGCCTCATCATGAAATGGGTCAGAATCCTGATAATATCCCAAGATTAACTTAGTTACTTAACTACTTTTCATGGCCTTAAAATTGTTGGCTTAGTATTTCTCACTGTGTCCCTTCACTTCCCATATTAGTTCTCTACTCTGCAGCTTCTATCAAGTTCTTTTCCCATTTTTAAGCCTTTTTGTAGCTGCTTGCATTTTCCTGCTTTTGTCAAAACTTCCATTGCCCCCTACTCATTGTAGAGATGCAGCTTTGAAAGCATGTAGTACAAAACCAAATATCATCAGCTTTATCTTATTTCTTCAGCATACAAATGAATACAAATACATCATGATCAGTTATACCTATCAATCAAAAAATTTCAATTGATTCTTCAGCCTTGAACAAAATGACACCTAAGAGAACTACCTACTTTACCGTAGGCAAAACTCCAAATATCAGAACTCCTCATATCAGAACTCCCCACAAGAAGGATGTTGAGGCTCTGGAGCGAGTCCAGAGAAGAGCAACAAAGCTGGTGAGGGGGCTGGAGAAGAAGAGGAGCAGCTGAGAGAGCTGGGGGTGTTTATCCTGAAGAAGAGGAGGCTGAGGGGAGANTCAATAGCTGACAATTTCTTTAGAAACACCACAGCTTTGTGTTGGCAGCAGGAAATGGTCAGTGTATCTCCCCAGAATGAAATCCCTCATTGTAGACTGTCTCTATCCCATTTATATATAGACAGTTTAAAAAAGAAGTCATTTTGTCCTCTGTCACAGCGGGAAGTGTGCGCCAGACAGTAGTGAATAACCCATCTTATGGTAGAATATGAAAGGATCAGCATTTACAATTGTTTGCTTCCAGGCTATAAATGACTTCGCAGTGCTGATACAACTTAGAAATATGGTGAGCCTAATGAAGTCAACTTAATAATCTTTCCACAAGGTTTCAGTAACAAGAAGTAGGTCAAATATGCACTCAAAACCAAGAAAATCCAGCTCCTATTTGTTATCCAAATTCACAGCACTTTAGTGTGGAGAATTATACTTTATTTTTCCCTAATCCTTTGCCTTGACAAATTTTATTCTTAATATTCAGTTTTCTGCTGAGTTTTTCTTGTATTTTCTTAAGTAGAATCTTTCACTTTTTCACAAGTAAGATTCCTTTTATGTTCTTTACAAAAAATTCTAAAGGCCAGGAAATGCATAAGAAAAAGATCATTTGTATGTACACACTGACCTACAGCCACATAGAACACACTTCAAGAGACTTGATAAAGAGAGCTCTAAAATTAAAGCATTCTTAATAGTGAGTTTAAGATTTTTTTGATTTATCACATGACAAAGGCCTATGAGAAGTAAAGGGAATGGGGATCCCATTAGCACAATGGGAAAACAAACAGAATGGTATCACATGGAAAGAGATTTCCTTGAGTTACAGCATTTCCTTGAAGTTGTTCAATTTTATGAATTAAGCTAATTTCAGAAGACGCAATAAACCCTAAGGTCTATGCTACAAGGCACTGACTTGGGATATGAACTTAAAATTCCAATCTTCATTATATAACAGCAAAGTTTCCTTATACGTTGATCTCATTTGCAATTATTTAAGCTATTTCAATGAGTAAAGCTCAAGCAGTAGGGTCCAAGCGATCAGTCAGTAGTTGAAAAAATATAGCCAGCAAAGCAATTAGAGTTTGTTTTTGTCCCCAGAGGTAATCTCAATTTAACTGGAGAATGTTGAGACTTCTATTTATTTTAGTAAAATGATTTTTAAAGATGTGCAACTGATAATTCAAATGTTTTAACTCACTTCTAATTCAAATTTCAGCATGTGCAAGCGGTTTTCAGTAAGGCATCACTCACTGTTATCTAACAACTTTATCTGCTTCTTCACACACTTCTTAGCTATTTTGATAAGGAATAATTCCACAGGGAGCCTCAGACAACTGAGAAGACAGCAGAAACTGTAAAACCTCATTGAGTTCATACACCATCAAAAAGAAGGCAACAGAATGAGGCTGGTTTACACCATGCAAGAAATCCAGCTTATTAAGCCCCCAGGAAAGAATCAAGCCGCATTTTGATCTAAAGCTTGTTCCTGTTTCAGCCACAATCACTAAATAATTTCAGTTATCTTCTCAAAAGATCCTTTATGCTCCTAAAGGAACCAGAGAGGCTACTGAAATATGTAGTACTGGCAGGCTTTGATCAAAACCAAGCATAGCAATAAATAAAGATAATTGTTCCAAGTAATGCTGGACAGCACCAGAGACTCAGAGCACCAGGATAATGCAAGATTTTCAACACCAGATAGACAGCTTAAGCCCTCAGTTCATGTTAACCTCTGCTTTCAAGCACAATGTAGTTGAACTAATGGAACCCAGATTACAAAATTTTGCTAGTGCAAGAATGCTGGATGAAATTCCGATCACTTTTTCCTCCAAGTTTCCCTCCTTATGACTCTCCTATGAAGATTCTTTATGTTTCAATTTAACAACCTGATAGGCACCTGCTAGGGAGGCTGACAGACTCTGACACACTTGTTAAAATAAATGGAAACGGAACGGGTGCAAAGGTTGAAGGACGGGACCCTCACAAACCAGCATTTATCTTACAATGATCAAGAACTCAGTACTGAAAACAGGAAGATGCCATTTCTTGACACCATCAAGGAATGGATAAAGACAAAAGGAGTGCTGCTTTTCCAGCTCTCAGCAGACAACATGCACAGCTCACAGTGCTGCGCGCTGGCTGAGCAGCAAACCCAGAACGTTGCTTGAAGGGAGGAAGCATCCATACAATGTCCTGAGTTGTAAGGGACCCACAAGCATCATCGAGTCCCACTCCTGTCCCTGCATAAGACAACCCCAAAAATCACACCATGTGTCTGAGAGCTTTGTCTAAATGCTTCCTCTTCACAGGGGTAAATTCTGCATGAACCCTCAAATCCAGCTGAGACGGCTGTGTGACTGAAACCACCCTCAGCAACGAAAACTGGCAACCTTCCCTTTCTTTAGTACAGGGGAAAAGGGAAAGAAAGGAATATTCCATTATCACACAAAGAATGAAAGAAAGGTCAGAAAGGGCTCTAAGGCAAGTGAAGTACCTTTAAAGCTGATCTTTATTACAACTTATTTTCCTGCCTAGCAGCATTTTTGTTTTGTGGGTTAGTTGTTCAGGAGGGTTTTTTTGCCAACTGGGGATAAAAAAGAACATTGGAAGTGAGACCGCAGAAGGCAGAAACAGAGTCTTGTGTCTGTAAAGCCCATGCAGCGCTGCTCACGTGTGACCCACTGCACTTGCTACCTTATGCCAGCCATGAGAAAAGAGAATTGCAACCAGTTGCACCTGAGAAGGCTCTTCTAGAAATTGGTCTCACACGGCCAAAGAATAACGCTAGCTAAAAGGTTGGCAGTCTGAGTTTCAAGTAGCAGAAGTCTTGTAACACAGGCTATGACTTCAGGCAATTCTCAAGCATCCAAAATGTGTATTTGTAATGGGAAGGGAAAAAAAAAAGGAATTTTTTGCAATTCTGTTTTTCAATGGCATTCCTAAAGTGCAAAGAGGAATTCTAAATGGTGACAGAACTAGCAACTATGTGGTTACAAGCTGAAAAAAAATACTTGGTAATTAAAATGCAACGCAGAACAGTATGAGAAACCAAACTTCCATCCTTCCCTGACCTGGAAGGGTAGGTGCTGAGAATGCTATTGATAAGAAAAAATATCACACCTCTGTTACAGAGGGGGAAGACATGCCTTAAACACAACTTTTAAATTAGCAAAAGTAGGATTAGGATTAGAAAAACAGGTGATGGGATTTCCAAAGGAGTTTCCAAAAATGTCCAATGGCTGGACACTTAGATATAGGAAAAAATGGCGGGGGGGGGATATTGACTTAAACATCACCAATAAGAATGATATGAGAATAACATCCAAGCAAATTATGGTTTTGGAATGAGTATAAAGACAGTGTTTTAAGAAATTAACTTTCGCTGGACCATGAATGAAGGCTCTTAAATGAATCCTAAAAATACGCAAATATGATCATATTTACCTAAGCTGATTCAGATGTATGTGCACAAACAAAACCCTTATCGCTCTCCCTGAGCTTAAAAACCAGGAATGGAAGAAATATATATCAGATATTCTGATATAAAATCTGAAATATTGGATTATAATAAATGGTGACACAATGGCAGTATAGCTACAAATAAGAAATGACAACTCTTAAAATTTTAGTTCTTTGAGAAAGCCATGTTTCTTCACACTACTAGAAACTACCCAGCATCTCTCACTTCACAAACTGTGCTGTTAATGGAAAGACAGTTTACATCAGTATGTTTCATTGTACCTCAATTATTTCACTCTCTCCAGGAAGACAGCAATACATTTCGAGACAATGGAGAAAACCATTATGTGCCTCATGTCAGGAGGTAGAATGTGCTCTGCCTAAAATGAGAATTTTTGCAGCGAAATCCCAAGAATTACAGACAATTTCAGAACTGATGTAAGAGCATGGCATGACCAAGCTAACTGGAGCAGTAAGAACCACCATAGCACAGACAGTTAC
>WAAB01022393.1:0-126518 GCA_013389865.1 Piaya cayana
ATGATTCTATGATTTCTTCTGAATATTTTCCTCAGTGAGCTCTCGCCCCTTTGGGTGAGTGGTTCTATCTTCTGGGTACCGTTATGAGAGAAATTTCCTTTTGTGTGTGTGTGTCCACATTTTGGGTCATCCTTATAAAGGACTGTTCGCAAAACCTGAGACTTTTTAAGGCAGTTGTGTAATAATATTCCCGACTGACATCTGAACATGTGGTTTATTTTGTTTGTTGGAGAATGAAGTAATTTTGGTTGGAATGAATATTCACTTTGAGTGGCTGATTGTCTTTTTTGTGGGTGACTCTGTGATTGTCTGTAGTCTAGCTAGAGCCTAGAAGCTGTGGTTTTAGAGCAGAAAATCTTGAGTGTCAAATCAGCGAAGATGTTCTTGCCCCAGCTCCAAATCCCAGGCACCTGTGGCATGTTGCTGCCCTTTCAGGAACAGTAGTCCAAGAGTCTGACTATCTGTATCTGCCCTAGAAAAACAACTCCGGGGAAAAATAAAAAAGAGACATCTTTAGTTTATTATTTTTTAAAGGGAAATCTGTTCCTTGAAACCATCTGGCATGGGGGCGATGGCCAGTTTGCCTGGAGTTCTTTAGGCACTATTGCTACCAAAGCCTTATGTTATAAAACCTTGATGTGAATTTTCCTATAGATGCCAGAATGACCATGATGTTGTGGTGGATAACCATACTGCTTCTCTGTTTTAACTTAATCATTATAAAAACCTTCCGTCTTCACATAAACTTCCTTACAGCTACAAAAGCGCTAATAACATGTTTGAATAATTACTGAATGGCAGATCAGAAAAAGCAGAGGAAGACAGGAGCCCAACAAAGTTTTCTACAGAATTCAATCCAAGATCTCTTATGCAATGTTTGACTTTTCCCTAATGCTATCATGTTCAAAACACAGAAGTCTTGAACAGTCTTCTGCTTGCATATGAAACTTATACTTCACTGAAAATTTTACCATCTTAATTATATCCAGGTTCTGAGAAAGCCCTGTGTTTACAGAAACTGCTTCATAAGTAAACAACTCTAGAAGTAGTTTTAGTTTTTACCTATTACTTTTGTTATATTTTGATAATCTTTGTCTAAACAGAATTTTGTTACTGACTAATGCAGTTGTCTGCTATCTACTCTCTCCCTTCTCCTGACAGCTGCTTACGCAGCCTTTGGGCATGTTCAAACAAAGCTGATGGTGGCATAATAATCTTAAAAACAGCAAGTTTCCCCAGGTGTGAAAACACTATGTTGTTAATAACTGATTTTTACTTCCTCTACTGATGATGTACGCACTTTCCCCAGATAAATAACCAAAGGAATGAATATTCCTCTGGGTATGAGTGTCAAGTAGTTACACAAGCAGCAGAGTTAACTGCATGCTGGTCTTGTGGAGTCAGGGCTTGTGCCTCAATTCCCCAATGTCTAATTTACGTAGCATCCACACTGCAGCCCTTTCATCATTATAAAATCTCCCTTCTCCTTGCTTGTTTTTCTGCAACCTGGAGAAGAGATTTTCTTTGGTTGGTATCCTGTTGTTAGGGTTGCTTGAAATTGGTCAGAGAGTTAAAAGCCATTGGGAAAAGGAAGCAATAGCATGAAAGACACACAAACTACCATGCACCAGTGGAGTGATCACGTAAACCTTTGTGTTGAGTGTGACAGTTTTACTGTCCTGTGATGGAAAAAAAGAGAGGGAGAGTGCAGCAATGGAAGTGATGCAAGGAAATTCTTCAGTCCATACAAAGCCTGCTTTGGATGTCTTTCTCCACTGAAGAAGACAGCAGCATTTATAAGCTGCCTGCATGTGACAATGTCTATTAAGTCCTCTTGGATAGGTTGTGACTATGGACTGCAGGAGCAGCTGCCCTGGCATGCAAGTGGCACAGGGTATTCTGCCTTTCTGTTTGTGGGGAGTCCACCAAGTACTGAGGAGTTCTCATCTGCAGGAGATCAGGAACCTTTAAGTCTTTGCTGCTATAAAGAGGGGGGAATGTTGGTGTCACAAAAGTCTCCTGACTTTTCCTTCTACCTTTTTCTAGGTATCAAGAAGCTAAAGGTGCCTTCCTAGAATTTCTCCATCCTCATGAGCCCTTTCCCTGGGCTGATCCGTTTTTGAGCAGCATTAGCATGGTCATTCTGAATGTCTGTTCTCTCTTGTCTTTTGATGTTTTTTCTTTAAGATTAAAGAGCCTATTGCTGGTGTTTGGCTGGATTTAATATGGGCAGAGTGGAAGAAGTCAGACTTCATCCTTTTATGTAACTCTAGCCTAGATCTTGGAAAAACTTTGAATCCATAGGAACTCTGCTGGCTTCTCTTCATAATTGGTTCCAATCCTCTGTTTTGTTATTGTGCATGTATGAGGTTAGTAAAAATGAAACACTGATTAAAAGTTTTCTGACAGGAGG
This sequence comes from Piaya cayana, assembly GCA_013389865.1. Classification (NCBI taxonomy): domain Eukaryota; kingdom Metazoa; phylum Chordata; class Aves; order Cuculiformes; family Coccyzidae; genus Piaya; species Piaya cayana. The sequence goes on from WAAB01022393.1 coordinate 2,414, forward strand.
AACTGAAAAGGCAGTGCAATATGTAGAAATATTATTTCTTAATCCACAATTTTTTTTTAGCAGTTTTTCTTAGTATCTGTTTGCTTCTCTGCCATATGATCTATAGCTCCTTCTCTTATAAGTGTGCACGTAACATGCACAGAGGATCTGTGGAGATCATCATAGACCAGGAAAAGCACACAGAGCACCTATAAAAGCTTCCCTTTGAAAGGGTTAAATAGAAGTTGTGGAGAAGTTTCACCATTTGGTGTCAGAATAATAGCTAATACCTAATGAATCTTCTGTTGGCAAACAGGCAGCTGTATGACCCTACACACCACTATAGATGTTATTGCTGCCTAAGTTAGACACCATTAAGGGCATCTTTGAAGAAAAATACTTGAACTTTTTTTATAATTTCAATACGTTCAGACCAACTTGCTGAGACAACACTATGCAAAAAAACCCAAAGAGTTATGTAAGGTTAAAAATTAAGAAGCCTGCAAACTATAGACACCCTGTTACCTGTGCTAGCATTTGCAGACTGTTAAAGGATCCTGGCTGCACAATAGATTCAGGAAGGTCTAAAGGTAAAGTTCTGGGCTGTGCCTCTCAGGTATGCAAATCAGAACTTCAGGCTCAGTGAGCTGTGGGCTGTGTGAGGCCCATTCATGTTCTTCTGGGAGCTGAAGGAGACTTGGGTGTAATCCAGTAGAATTGGGTGTTTATGTAAGTGGTGACTGATTTATGGTTCAGAATAAAACCTGAGCATTTCATTGTACTGTCTGATGCGCAAATGGACTTCTCTACTGGACAGCTATGTTCCAAGGAGCCAGTGCTGAGGAATCCTCACTGATGCAGAACTGGGAAATATTTCTGAATTTTGGCAAGGAAGAGGAGATGAAAATTTCTCTTCCACAGGTTTTGAATGCTTTTTGAAAATTACTAACATTTAAGGCACTCTATTAAAAAAATTATTCTTCACTAAAAATATTTTATTTTTGCTTATAATTAATCAAAGTAGATTTGATTTACTTCCACTTCCAGGCAGCCTCATTGCATTACTTCCATTGAACTCAGTGTATATAAGATCAGACTCAACTGGCTGTTCCAGAATGTAAAAAACATTTGTTCTTGATGAGACTTCCTGATCAGGTGATTTTATTTGAGATAGAAAACTTATTTTCCAGTTACAATTCCATTTGTATCTATTAATTTGCTATGTCAAAGTTCCTATGTAGCCCCTGTTGCTTCCTGACCTTTGACCAAATGTTCTGAGAGTTCCCCTGTTAACAGTAAGTAGATGCAGAATTTCAGATGGTACTAATTTTGCAACAAAGATTAGGTTTGAGTTTTTTGTTGTTTGGTTTATGTTTTTCTCCTCAGGGAGCATTCTTACTCCATGCATAGAGAGTTTCATGAGAGAAAAGTCGCGCAGAAGATGAGTTACTACATCAAACAACAAAGACAAAATGATGACATTAATAAACCACCAAAAATTGTTCTTGAGAGTCTGAGCTAAGAACACACCTCTACAGCATGAAAGCCCAAGTCACTGAGACTGCTCGTTGCAGTTTTTTAGGGATAACTGTGTCTAATCTGTTCATCATGATGTTAAGAACTAGAACATTCTCAGCAGTGGCTGGACAGAGAATTTACATTTAGCTTCTGATGATTTAGATAGGTGCCAGCTCACAGGTTTAAGCAATATAGGCAGCAAATTTTCTCATGCATCAGTGTGGATGTATTGAATACAGCAGAGTTTCTCCCATTTAATCAAATAGGAATTTAGATTCTTCTGAATTTTGAAAGCTTTGAATTAGTTTCGGGTTTTGAAACACACAGCAGATGTCTGTGATCCTTGGGGAAGCATTGGTACACCAGCTTCTGGTGGGAAGACAATTCCAGCCTTCAGTGCAAGGAAAGCTAGAGGGGCTTGTTCAAATCAGCATCTGTGGTGCAGGATTTTACTGGCAGATCCTTGCTGAGTCACTGAAGAAGAGCTGCGTGGGTGTGGCAGCATCAGGCCAGTGCCCAGTGCCTTCGTGGTGAGCAGACTTGTGCAGATCTTGCCATACCAGGGGCTCCAGCAGCTTCTCTGGGTGGACAGTATCCAGGGCAGGGAGCTGGTACACCCTGCAAGAAGGTGAAATAAGAAGTCTTGCTTAGCATGTGATGGGAAGAAATAAAGCAACTGTTCCCTGACTTTGAACAGCCTTATATAAGGTCAGTTAAAAACAAAACAAAACATAGCTTCTTGTACTGTTGAGATGACATTCCACTGCAGTACTTTAATGTTCATATTTGCACCTGACTTTAAGAGTGTTCAGACTAGGGAAAAATCGGATGAATCCCATGCATGTTTTTGTAGTGACCAGAAAAAGATTTGTACACCACTGCAATAAAACTTTCGCTTAGGATTAGAGTTTAGAGTGGAGAAAATAGACAAAGAGAGCATGTAAATGACAAGCAAACGTTCAGACAAAATCAAACCACTTCCCTATAAACACTCCTGGGAAGTGCAGCCAAGTACATCATGCCAAATTCAAAGAGGGAGTACATGAGATCTTCACACACCGGTTCCATGCATGGTATCTTACTTCCCTTTCCATTTCAGTCATATGAAGTGGAATATCTGGGGGGCTGAAGAACCTATACCACCAGTGCTGTGGAACATGGGGGTAATTATAAAACCCTGCTCCAGAGGGGAAGTGAGAAGTAGTGGAGTGGGAAGATGGGAGGACTTAGCTAGCTCTGGTTAGGCTGACCAGATGTTTGTTTACTAAGGGGCAAAGGGGCAAGATCCTGCTTACATCTGTCTAAAGAAGAGAAAGATGTACTACTGGGTCAGATGAGCAGTGGAGAAGCTTGAGTTGAGATTCAAATCTTCTGTTGTCTTGAAATAAAGATGAAGGTAGAGTAAACATGCCTGGAACTGCCATTTAATGAGTGAATGTTCTGCATCTTGTAGGCAAAATGAGAAGACACCACCACAGAGCTTTTTGTCAGGACAGCATGACAGTCTATATGCTCTAGAATAGTCCCAGTCAAGGGGTACAGTTAATCCTTCTTCTGCAGTGGTCTGTCCATTTCTAGAGCATTTTTGTTAGCTACTGTCACAGAAACATTATGTGATCTGCTGCTGCTGCTTACTCAACTAATTTTCTCCCCATCTATCATTCTGACGCTGTTTCAGCTGATGTCATCAACTGGAGCTGCTCCACAGACATATCCTGTCTTTTATTTCATCTCACTTGCATTTGCCTTGTTGCTCCCACTTAGCACAGACCTCTTAAGACTGCTTTACCAAGAAAGCAGGAAATAAGATAGTTATGATCCTGTGGAAATAGCCTATTGTTTCTTCTCCAGCAAACTCCCTCTGGACAACAGTACTGGGAATAGACCCCATTTGGAAGATGCATTTGTGGCATATATGATGGTGAGTTTGCCAGTCACTCCCTTTCCCTGGAGGGAGAGAGCAGAAAGGCAGAGACGACTATGGAAAAACAACCACTTAGAAATGCTCCATGAAGGTGCTTGAAATCTGGTCTATTCCCTTTGGTAAGGGTTGGGTGACATGGGAAGCACTGGAAGCAATGTGTCCTGAAAGTCAGGATTTCTTATCCCTCCTGGTAAGTAAGACAGAAAAGCTGTAGACTTGATAGAAATTATGCTTCTGCCCTAGTCACTGTCCTGGAGTATACATGTAACAGGGGAGAGAAAATGGAGAACCTCAAGGAATGGATGACAAAATTCCTCTTCTTCCAGGGGCAGTCTTACAAGACCAGTGGAAAGTTTCTGTGCAGAACAAGATCTTTGGCAGGGTTGCACTTCTGCCAGCTGAGAAGCAGATGTCCTCAAGAACAGGCAAAGCATCCTAGGTTTTCTTCCTCTTCACCTCAGGTATATCTCAGCAGATTGAACAAAGCTGGGAACTGTCTCCTTGTTTGTCATCCTAAACTGCACGTCGTTGTTTCCAGGAAAGAAAAAGATGGGCATCTATCAGATAGGAGGGGATGACAAGCTCAAGGAGGCCAGTTTCAAGCTATTTCTGTTGCCAGAACAATTCTTTGGCTTGGTCCTTGTCATTGTGTGCTCTCTCCTGAGGAAGAAGGTGGCTGGCAGTAACTTGCATCAATTATGCTGGCAGTAACAGTGTGTAATTTGCTGGTGTTTTCTTAGACACATACGCTCTCCACTGGGTGGCTGGACATGCCTGAACAGTGGCTCCAGTGCTTTCAAGGACAATCAAGATGACTGTATGTGCATTGCACACCTAGTCTGTGTGTGTGCAACAAATCCAGATTTCTGTAACAGCAACAGACCTGCTGTTCTTACACAAACAGGCTGTGCTGTTTCAAGTGCAGCCAATGCAGTTGTGTGACAAAGGAGAGCGGCAGATGGGGAACCAGCTTGGCACTGCTATGCTATACAGTGATGTTNGTGACAAAGGAGAGCGGCAGATGGGGAACCAGCTTGGCACTGCTATGCTATACAGTGATGAGGTGTGGCAAGGAAACTGAGGACTAGACAGCTGCACCTTAGGGAAAAGGCACAAGGTTAGCATAGGACTTTGTGGGCTTTAATGAATTGATGACCCCTAAGTAACATTGACTAAAGAAGCTTAGATGTTCTGGCATTTCTGTCCTCAACACTAGGAAAAGAGATAGCCTGAGACTTAAGAAGATGTAGGTGAAGAATAGGGAGAAAGGTTTATGGCCATATATGCAGTTTGGCTATTATTTTTGACACCTTTATTTAACAATAAAGGAGGAAGCCCAGATTTTTGCAGCTGTAGCCTATGTTGTGCCACTGACACATTGTTTATCACAAAAAGTTTTATCTTCCACTTGAAAGTGGTATGGCTGCAGCTGTTTAAACAATGTAGCTTTCTGAAAGACAGTAAAATCTTCATGCCATTTCACTTGGTTTGTACCTTTAGAAGTGGGGAGACTAAATATTGGCATTTAACCGAATAATAAAAGCAAAGCCCAAATATATTTTTCTATTTAAATTTAGGTACTGAAAATATTTCTGGTCAACATCTCATGAAGTATCATACTTGTATTTATTATTTCCTTTTCTTTTTTCCATCTATATTAGGTTATAGGAAGTTCTCTTCGTGTGATTTACCGTGTTGCAAGATACCGTAGCCCTTGGTTTGGGCTTTTTCCTACACATCTCAAAACCAGAGTTTTCTTCAGTTCCCTTTTTTTATTCTGTCCACACATGTATGGAACAGAAAGTTTTTGCAGCCATTGCATAATGCTGTGGGCAGCCTTTAGGTGCTGCGAGCTGTCTGGAAGATCTAGTTTGAGTCCTGTGGTAAGGAAACATCATCCTATTACAATTCTACCCTAACTTAAACTGGTAGAAATTAAAAGTAATTCTATCAAAATGAATAAGTTATGCCAACCATCTAAATTGGAGGAAAATTCAAACTATTAATTCCAAGGGACTCCTGCCTTTAATAAGTTTATGTTTTATCTAGTGCCAATTGTAAAAAAGAAACACTTTTTCTGACTGTAGCTAGATAGCCAAAATTATTTGCACTTATGTGCATTACCTACAGCAATGGCTTGGGAGGTCCCTTATATTGACATTGGTCAGGCCAAGACAGAAAGCTAACAAGTAAACATACAGGCAGCTATAAGACCTGCATGTTTCCTGCTGCTGTAGCATCCCTTACTTTATTTCTTTCATTTATATATATTTTTACATAGATGTATATTTTTTAATACTTTACCTACTTATCTATGCTTTTCTTCTCATACAGCCTCCATATTCCCATGGATCAGATATGAATATATGGCACCCGCAGCATTATCTGCAATTTTTCTGCCACATCTCAAAGCTGCCATGCTCTGGCCAGATGACCCACTTGTCTAACTCCTCACAGCAGGGTAACTGCCCCTCTTCATCCTCTAGGTACTCCATGTGGAGCCTCCCTAGGCTAGGACATATGAAATTGTAATAAGACTTGTGAGTGTAGGGCTGCTGAAAAGTCCACCTTACTGCAGAGTACGGCTGATGGTATCTGCAGTTACAGTGCAGTTACAGTAGTGCTCTGGGTGCTTGTCTAGTACACTGATGAACAGGGCCTTGAAATCTTGAAATGTATGACTTAACTGAAAGGAGACAAACTCCAGGATGCTCATGGTGATCCTTATCCTCACCTTGGGGAAGGTGGTAGTGTAGATACAGGGGAGACTTCCCCAGAGGAGATCAAATTGCTACTATCAGGCTCTGATGTTAAGGTGAAGTTGAGAAATGTCCATCAGTGAATTTGGGGTACTGCAGTGGGGTGGGATTTTAGTGTGGTGCTTGTACAATCTCCTCCTGGTTGTGTTTAGTCAGTACTTAAAATCTGCAAGTGACAGGACTGCATGTTCCCATGAGAATACGGGCCTGTCTTGGAAAGGTGTTGGGACTGCCCTCTTCTGTATCAGTCTCTTTCTCAGCCTTGTTTCTGGTCAGGTCCTTTCCTGCTTCATTGTAGGTTCCTGCTAGCATCCAGTATGTAATCAGTGGTGATTTCTAGCTAGTTCTCTACCATGTATTTACAGTTCTTCCTAATTATCAGCAGTCTCCCTACAGTGTATCCTGTTTCTGCTCTATCAAAGTGCAGCCTTAAACACCCAGAGAGAAACCTGTTCTCTGTCTGCCTAACAGTCACCAGTGCTACTAATCCCAGGGAGAGGTGGGGAGTCATTAGCTTGGTGTCATGGAACCACTGAAGATGTTTACATCAGCGATGCACCATCATCTTTATTGATTTCATTCTGGAGGTGCCCTTAGCTTTTTTTTTTTTAATCTGGCATAACTAAAAGTAACAGATGTGCAGATGGAAAAAAAGCCCAGATTTCTAGAAGAAGAAAATGAAATTTAATGTGTTGCTTTTTTTCCAGACATACGTAATGTTGTGGCCATGTAAAATGATTTCATGTAAAGGGCAAAATATGACATATCATATGACTGTGGGTACGGTCCATTTACAGTAGTGCTCTGCACATTTTAACATGGACGCTTAAATGCTGCCTCAAATGTAGAGCTTTGGCAGGTTAGTGGGTGTGTGGAGAGGCAGCCGAGATGAACTTCTATTAAATGCCATCATATCTAAAAGCGCAACACACCAGAATGACTTTTTAGGTGCTCATCAGATCCAGTGATTGACTATTTTGCTGAATTGGACTGTGTTTAACTTATGATAAACATTGTGACTGACACGCCAGATCTTGCAAGCATTTTAGCTATGTGACCACTAGCAGCCTTCTAGCACTCCAACCATTTTCCTATTGCTGTGGCACGTGCTGTTTGCTTTATTTACATTCAGATAGGCTTTCTGTTACACATTTCCCATATTTCTTTTTCTCCTCACTTCTTCAAAATGCAGCAAAGCTGACTCCTAGTGTAAGGAAAGGTGTAAAAGGAGCCGGTGCCTAGTTTGGATCACAGAGCTTACTTCAAGCAAATGGGTCATGGAGATCTCAAATGATGTGGATCCAAATGGCAAATTAGATCCCTGTCTAGGTTTAAGATTCAAACATTGTTTGGAATTTGAAGTCATAGTGGTAACAAACTCCTTCACTGGTGCCATCTGACAACTGGATGCTGGTCATCTTCAGGGCAGAGATAGACCACAAAATAATTACATCTGTACGGTCTTAGTCATGATCAATACACCAACAATGCTGACAAATCTCTGGCACGAAAGGTATCCTGCCAGTAGAGGACAGCATACAGGACACATTGATATGTGAAATTTAGACAACATGATGCTTTTTCCCAAGGAGCCTCTTTTTTTTTTTGTTGATCAGATTATCTCACAGTGCCAATTTATGTGCTCTCATAATTCATTAGAATATATTTATGTTGGGATTGTTTTTCTAAGTATCCTGGCAGGGCAGGGCTGAGAGTTTTGATGGCTCTGTTGTGTTATGTTAATGGAGTGGTTTGCAAGGGGCCAAGAGCTTTTCAGGCCTGCTGGGGCAGGGAGATTTTGGGATGGGCGGTTGCCATGAGAGGCTGGTTGCTAGGGCAGTGACCAATAAGAGTCTACCTGATGTGTTTGGCCTGCTTGCCCTATATAAACGGGTTAACCCTAAATAAAGTTGGACTTCATTTGAAATCATGTTGATTTGTCCGTGAAGCTCTCTGGCCCTCGCCGCGTTATATTTATACACAAAATGATGCCTTTGAGTTAGGGACGGAAGTACTTATTTACCTCGCTTAGTTTAGTATTATCGATATCCCATTACCTAGTTTATATTAAGATTTTATTTTACCGATAAGATATTTTAAAAAGAGTTTCCTCTGATGAGTGTTCACACTGAAGTTAGTATCTGTACACATCCTTAAAACTTCTTTGAACAACAGTGCTTGAATTTGTGTGTTTAAGAAAGGGAATTTTTCTAGGATGTTGACTGTTTATTACCAGTCTTCAAGAGAAAACTCTAATTTTGAATCCAAAGATATTTCTATTTCATTTGTTCTTTTTTCTCATTTATTGTTACTGTCTATAACTATTGTTTAGTCTCATGAAGAGAAGGCTGAGGGGAGACCTTATCAGCCTCTACAATGACCTGAAAGGAAGTTGTAGCATGGTGGGTATTTGTCTCTTCAACCAAGTAGCAGGTGATAGTGCAAGAGGAAATGGCCTCAAGTTGTGCCAGGGTGGAGTTAGATTGGATATTAGGAAAAAATTATTTACTGAAAGAGTGGCAAAGCATTGGAACAGGCTACTCAGGGAACTGGTGGAGTCACCATGCATGGAGGGGTTAAAAAAACATGTAGATGTAGCCCTTCAGGACATGGTTTAGTAGGTATTGGGCTGATGGTTGGACTTAATGCTCTTATATGTCTTTTCCAACCTTTATGATTCTATGAACTACCACAGCTGTGCTGTTGCTAGCAGAGTACTGATATCTAGTGAAGCGTGGTGTGTTGGCAACCCTGTGGGGACAGTAGCTGAGGCAGGGCACACAAGGAGCTGCACCTTTAAAGAATGGGTCGGTACCTTTTGTGACTGCCTGCAATGTCCCAACAGTAGAGTAGGAGTTGGCTAATTATAATGACTCAGAAAATTATTACAATGATTCAGAAAGAGATGCAGTCACAAAGAGTGTAGGAGTTATGCTGAAGTTAAACTTTAAAGAATAATTCCAGAGAAAAATGGATATTGGACAAGTCATCATTACATAAATTTTTCTGGTAATTGTCCGGTTGTATCATGTATTGAGAAAATGGGTAAAATGGCAAAGATGCCACAGCAAGGGGAAGGGGTCAAAGGACTCTGCTTCGTACAATATGTTAACATCTTGTTCTTGTAATTTTGAAGTCATAACTCCTGACATTTCTAGGGGTCAAATGATCCCATAGAATTTAAGAAATGCATTTAGGATCTGACATAATAACATAAAAGGGCATCCATTTAAAGAAATAAACTGCACGTTTGTGTCCTTGTTACAATAAGGAAGAAGGAGGAAAGAGATAATTCCTCAGTAGGTGTTTAGCATGACAGCAGAATAAAGGAAACATGTATAGAATTATTTTAGATTGTATGTCTAAAATAGGTGAATACAGGCTTCATCCTGATGAAAGCAGTTTTTCCCTTGGAATTGAAAACCAAAACACTGTAACACCCAACAATTTTGTTCAGAGCCCAACTCCATGGGGCTCCTCAAAGATCAATGTTTAGAGGATATGTGAAAATGAGTCAGAATAGGCCAAGTTCTGGCTGTGAGAGCAAACTTGGTCCTGTGTAAAATACCTTCACACTTACAAAAGTTGCCTGGTTAGGGGCCAAGCAAATTCATTTCAGCCATTGTATTTTTGCCAACTATTTGTGGAACTAAAACACTAACTGCATAAATTCTGCTTGCTTTTCTGAAGTGTTAATGAATACAGGAAACTCAGCAGAATTAGATTGCAATTTTTTAGCATTATATTGTCAAAAAGAATACTGTGGTAGACATTATATAACCCTAAGCACACATACTGCTACGTAAGGGAGAGTTAGAAGTCCCTACTTGTTTAATTCTGGATTGCAATACACAGAGAAATGTACTCCTACTTTGGGGGCTAATTAGCAAGTTTCAAAGGTAGAGAACCAAGGGAAATTCAAGGGTAACCAAGTTATCATACTTAATCATGCTAATGAGATGGTGCAGAAAAGCAGAAAAAAATGTTCTTTTCATTTTTGTGAGCTTGTCATTGTGCAGAAGATGAAAGACTGAACAAACTGGTGATGTGTAGCCTATAGGAGCAAAAATGATGAGGTGGGAAGCATGATAACAGTGTTCAAATATGTAAAAGGCTGTTGTAAAAGGAAGAGGACAATCTCTTCCTTATGTCATAGTGGATATGGCAAGATGTAGAGGATTGAAAATACACCAAGAGTTTATTTTGATATTAAGACAAATTTTTAAAGAGTAGAGATCGTGAAACATCAGTGTGAATCCCCTAGAGAACCTGAGAGTCTCTGCTTTGGAGATACGACAAAAATATTTTAGTTAATCCTGTCCCAGGGAAAAGGGTTGCAGTAGATGACCTTTAAAGTCATTTCTAGTCTTAAAACTCTCAGGAACTAACCAGTCACTTCTAAAGCAGAAGGACTGTGTGCATCTATTTTAAGGTGGCTGGTAGTTCCAGTCTTCTTTTAAAAAATAAGAGCTCTCTCTGGAGTTCATTGTTCAAGAGGAAAAATTCTTGAGTTTCACCTTAGTTAGGAGACTAATTTCCTGTTTGGTATTATAAACAGTCCTGTATTCTCAAAGAAGAAAGCTGCACATACCTTACTAGGAAAAAGAACAAAACAAAACAAAACAAAATCCCAAAGGACAGGATAGTGTGACAAAGTAAAAAACTTTATAGTATAACACTGCCTTCTCAGCATGTTATTCGCTCTTGCTGTCTCCTGCAATCTAACCCAAATTAGTCTCACAGAAGAATTTAGGTACTTAATATCTCAGTAGATGTCAGTGTCTACAAGTGAGTTCTCAGTGCTGAACTGCTGAACTTCTGTGCCTTTGCTGAGTTCACAAACTGGACATTTGCTTGGCTGTCTTTCCTGTGGCAAGTGGTCCACTAGATAATTAATATGAATAACCTAAATAGTTTAGACATCCTCTGGAGCACGGCAAATCAATTTCAAACTTTACACAGCAATGAGAATTAATTATACATAGTGGAACTTCTTCAACAAGAGTGATCAGGAAAGAGATGTTGTCAAATAGCACAGACTTACGCTTCTGGGAAGTGGGAGACTTGCGTGCAATTTTCTACTTCAGACCAGAAAAGGGGATTCCAGCTAGGTTCTGCCACATCTTCTGAATGTTAGCACCTATTGTGCCAAACAGTATGTGTTTGTAGTGGAAGAAGGAGGAAGAACATCTGACTTGCATTTCTGTGTCTGATAGCGTGGCAAGACACTGAAGACATAGGCATCATCCCATTTTGAGCCATGCCTTTAGCTCCAAGAAGGCTGATGTAGTATTTTTACATTTACAAGGTCTGCTTTGCTTTTTGGCTCTGTCATGGACTCCCTTGTAGACTTATTGGTACTAAGACTGTCTGTAAACCTGCACAGATTTGTAAGTATATGTTTATGGCTGATTAGGTCCTCAGGTGAAACAATGCCTAGAAAAGAAACGTTTTTGCTTTCTAGTGATTATATCTTGCCCTTTTGATGCCAATTGTTTACTAGAATCCGAGAAAAGCAGGATCTCACTTGAAGTCCTGTTTTGAACTACTTAGAGCTTCTAACACTTCCTTTTCTTTGCTGAAATGTTCTGGACCTAGTTGCTGTCCAGATAGAATGTATTGATTTAATTTGACCAACAATTATTTTCAGTCACATTTGGAAGAAGCATTTCCTCCATTTAAGTAAAAAACGAAGACATGGCTCTCTTTCTTTGGAACAGATCCACAGCTGACAGAAGACAGTAGGAAAACAGTATTTCTTTCTGAGAAATGTTCTTGCATGTTCTTTTGGTAGTTGCTTTGGACTTGGATGAGTTAGGGGATGTTGAAAACTGCATTTCCTGAAGAATCTGTGTTTTTACTGTGATGTATGTAGGAACGCTTTTGGAGGAGGGAAAAGAAAGATGGTGTCTAAAAGATTGTTTAACACCAGCCCTTACACAGTACAGAGCTTTTAGTTTGTGTACAGCCCCAAAATTCCAGACCAGGAATTTACTCATCTGTTTTCATTTACAAATAGAAAGAGCCCAGAAATTTGCAGTGACAGTAGGTTAATAGAGTCTTACAGTTGTAAAGGCAAGCAATAATGATAGGAGAAAAAAACATGAGTTCTCTATGCATCTCCTTGCCTCTTTCCTACAGTGTATACTCCCTAAAGGGTGCCTGTGATACCTGCCCATGTAACCTATTATTAATTAAATTGCATTGAGTGACATTGCTCTTTACTTTCCTTATAGCATCTTTATGGGGGGCTCTTCAGAAGTTCCTCATGGCAGCACCTGATGTCAGGAAAAGGCTTTAGAATGCCCTAGGGAGATCTGAGTAGAAGTCCTACAGTAAGAATCTTTCTCATGAAAGTTCTCCCAGTAAAACAGCCACATATGTTGCACAACTAGTTGCTGTTTTGCTCTTAAACAGAGCTAACAAAAAGCATAATACACTAAGTATTTTGCAAGCTCTGATGTCTCATGGTATAGCGTTGTATATTTTCAAGCACTTGTGATGGTTCCAGTTTTTCTGATGGAAGCAACAACCATAGATGTCATAAGATCAAAAAATATCTTGGCAGCAAGCCTCCCAAGGTGGTCACTCCCAACATTTCTATGTCTAGAACAGAAGTCAAAACTGCATTTAATGTATAGTTATTGAAGATGTTATGTTAACTTAGAAGCCTGGAAGAGAAAGAAGACAAAACCATTTACAAGAACATGTTGTAGCAATTAAGGGTATTATTCATAAACCAGTTCCTCCAGAAAGCCTCTAAGCTGTTACCACCCACTCCTTCTCCTCCCCTTCTTCACCAGCTGCATTTTCACATGATTATGGTGATATAACGACTACCCTTTGGAGGGTCAGACTTCAGGGCAGCCATCCTGTCTTTCCTAGACTTTCTCAGGCACTGCTAATGCCTATCTTTGATAACTTGGCAGTTGCACAACTAGTGATCAAGTGAATGTCTGACTCTCAACTGTTTTATTTTGAATGTGAATGTTTATTAAGACTTTACTGCAATGTACACTCATGTTGGCACAGGTAGTGTTGCACGTACTTCAGTAACAGCGCCAATTCCAGATTTCAGAGTGTTCAGTTTGCAGTCTGATTGTTTTGTTATGACACGTTTTTTCCATGTGGTGTTAAACTTAAAACTGGTGATGCCAAGTCATCAGCTGTGCTGCAGCGGAGTTTGGCATCACAGCATGGGCCTTTCTTGAGCCACATAGTCCCAGAGCTAGTTCTTGATGGGATTCAAGCTGAGCTCATCCTTGAATCTGAGGAGAGTGAACAAAAGTTGTCACACAATATTCTGTGATATCCTAGGTGTTGTTTTCAGTTTGGTGGAACGTGAATTACGGTGTAGATGTGAAACTGGAGCTGGCTCAGCATGATGGCAGGCTCAGCTCTTGCTCTCTATACAAGTGTGTTTATAAAACATCCTTTACCCTTGAGAGCGCTCCATCCCTCAGCAAGCCAGCCAGTTGGAGAGTTTGGGAAGGAGTGGGGAGGTGGTGAGTACGAGGCTGCCAGCTCTTGCTGAGCCCCTCAGCAGGCACAGGCTGGCCCCTGCCAAGTGGGCTGGGAGTGTTGGACTGTGGCTGCTGCTTCCGTGCTCCCCAACAAACACCAGCTTCCCAGGGGATGTTCAAAGGAATTTAAATCTGAAGGGATTTTCTTGAGAGATCCAACTCCTAAGAGCACAGAACCAGGCAATTCCAAAATGCTGAGAGTCAAGCAGGGGAGGCAGGAGGATAGCCTGGCTGTAGGTGGGGACTCTTCTACTTGAATTGGAGCATAGAAGAATGGTGTGTGACCAGTGGAAACAAGGGCAGGTGACATGGGAGAACTACAGGGACGCTGTTCGCCACTGTAGGGCAGAAATTCGTGCAGCCAAAAATCAATTAGACTTGAAGCTGGCCAGCACAGTGAAGGACGACAAAAAGGGCTTTTTAAAATGTGTTAATAACAAAAGGCAGGCCAGAATTAACATTGGCCCATTGCTTGATGAGCATGGACACCTCATAAACAGGCGTATAGACAAGGCAGAGACATTCAATGCTTATTTCACCTCTGTCTTCAATACTGATGTAAAGAGAAGGTCCTGCCTGACAAACTTTATTTCCTTTTATGCCAAGGTTACTGAACCTAGTTGTCCAAGGAAAACCAGATGTAATTTTTCTGGATTTCAGCAAGGCCTTTAGTACTGTCTCTCAGTATCCTCCTGAACAAAATGTCTAGGATGGATAAACACATAACACGATGAGTGAACAATTGGTTGATGGGTTGGTCTCAAAGGGCCATAGTGGATGGAGCTACATCAGGCTGGCAATTAATCACTAGTGGGATTTTGCAGGGATCTATCTTAGAACCAGCACAGTTTAATATCTTCATAAATGACCTGGATGAAGGACTCAGAAGGTTTGCTAACCAAGTTCGCTGGCAACATGAAACTTGGGGGGAGCTGTTGACACTCTTGAAGGCAAAGAGGATCTAGATAAATTGGAGAGCTGGGCAATCACCAGTCGCATGAAATTTAACAAGGGTAAGTGCCAGATTTTGCATCTGGGACATGGCAACCCTGGATATACATACAGTCTGGGGAGCAAGAGGCTGGAGAGCAGCCCTGCGGAAAGGGACCTGGGGGTTCTGTTTGATGGCAAGTTGAACAAGAGCCAATTGTGTTCCCTGGCAGCCAAGAGGGTCAACTGTATCCTGGAGTACATCAAGCACAGCATCGATAGCCAGTCAAGGAAGGTGATTGTCCTGCTCTGCTTCACCAACTTCACCAACTCTGCAGCCCCACCTTGGGTATTGTGTGCAGTTTTGCATGTCGCAGTATAGAAAGAATATCAATCTACTGGAAAGTGCTCAGAGAAGGGCTACAGAGTTGGTGAAGGTTCTAGAGCAGAGATTGTGTGAGGAGTAGCTGAGGTCACTTGTTCTATTCAGCCTGGAGGAGACTGAGGGGAGACCGCATCACATTTTACTGCTTCCTCAGGAGGAGAGGAGGAGGAGCAGGCACTGATCTCTTTTCTGTGGTGACCAATGACAAGACCTGAGGGAATGGCAGGAAGATGCGGCAGGGGAGGTTTAGGTTGGATATTAGGAAAAGGCTCTTTATTCAGAGAGTGGAGGAGGCTTCCCAGGGAAGTAGTCATGGCGCCAAACTGAACAGTATTCAAGAAACATTTGGACAATGCACTCTGACATATGGCGTAAATTTTGGGGCTGTCCTATGCAGGGACTTGATAATCCTTGTGTCTCTTCCAGCTAAGGACATTCTATGATTCTTTGATTCTATGATTAATTCTTGGATAAATGGGGTGCACTGTATGGTACATACATAGTTCCCCTGCTGTCCTCTAAAGTACAGCAATAAGTGTTGTCCTCATGTCTTAGAGACAGACATTGAACTTCAACACGCTTTGAGACAAGCCCAGATCACAGCTGTTTTTCCTACCACAGGGACAACTGCGGTGCCCACCCAGAAGAGCAGATGTACAACCAGTCCCAGCAGGGACTGGGGCTCTCTCACCATAGGACTGAGAGTGCATCAGAGTAATTTGAGGGTTTCTTAAATAATTCTCTATACCTTCAGCTATTCTAGAGATATGACTGGAGAGGGGTCTTCATACAGTATAAAGGAAGGACCAGAAAAAGACAAAAATACAATGTAAATCTTCAGGTGTTAACCTAGAAAACTTACCTATCCTGTTGGTGACTGTAGGATAAATATGCAGGAACTGACACCAGATACTTCTGCCTCATCCTTTCTCATTGATATCCCAATGACACACATACAGGTGGAGAGTCAATCATATGGACACCACTGTGGGAAGATACATGGCAGGCAGGGTCAGTGACCTCTATGTGCTCTATGCCCCTGGCATAGAAGCTGAGGGCTAGACTCCAAGAACTGCACCTTTGGCTTTCTCCTGCTATTGTTTTCCATCACTAACTCCTCCCCTGGATTTGTTCAGGACCCCCTTTTCAGCATCCCTGTGATTACAGACGTTCTTTGCCAATTCCCTGCTGTGTTGCCTGCTATGAAAATAGCACTTTTTTACAGTTGCTGATTTACTGCAGGAGCAAGAGACCTCTGTTTAAAGCTATGGGAAAGGGCCCTCTAGCTCTCTGTCTGCTGTAAAAAGTCTTGCTTTCAGTTTGGAAAGGAACTTGACTAAAACCACCAAAAAGCTATCCAGAAAACACTGACTCCATGTTAATTTTTTGTGATTATTCCCACATCCCTTGTAATTCTCAACCACAGCTCCATCCTAGAGGCTAGATACACATGGTAGGCATTCTTCGTCTTGCTAGCAGTGGGATAGCAGGAATGTGAACTTCACTTTCAAGTCCAAAATCAAAGTATTGACAAACAGTAAGAGAGGAATGTGAGTTTTGATGTTGCATCTTCCTTCAAAACAATAAAACTGTCTAACCTCAAGTTTCCCAAACCAGTTGTGTTCTTCTCACAAATTCGCTTGTAATATTTTCCTTCCCTTTTCTCCATGCAGGAAATAAGCCTACAGCTCTCTCACACTTTAATGTTCTTGTCATGCTATCCGTGCAGAAGCATTGCAGACTCTGTACTCAGCACTTCAGTTCTCAGCCATGCCTTTTCAAGAACTGGCAGCCAGCAGAAAAACTTAAAAAATAATGTACTTCATATTGCAGCAGTGCTGTATACTGGAGTGGTCTTGAACCTCTTGTGCTTTCTTCTGGTGCCAAACTGTAATAGTGATCTTGTTTGTCTCCTCGCAGGTATCTGATTTGCCTGCAGGGCAGTAGAAACTACTCTACAGTTTGAAGTGTGCATGAACAAAAGGGGAAGGAGCGTGCAAGCAAAATAACCTGTGGAATTTCTGAACAGAGCCCTGGCTTGTGTGGTCACTTTCGATTTGCAGGAGACTGAGGTGAGATCATCTTTATAGCCTTGTATTTCTGTTTTCATGTTCTTCTGTTGTTGTTATTTATAAATAACAATTGTTCTGGTTTTACTATTTAAATAACAAATACAACTGTTTTGCAAAGTTTGAGCATCTTGTAGGGGAAGCTTCTCTTTTGAAATTTACTTTTCCAAATGTGCCTAGTCATTCCCTGGGCAAGTTTCTGTTTCAGTTTCCACTTACTTTTCTGATGCTGGGTTTCCATAAAATAGAAGAGTTTTGGTTTTCAAAGTAATTTCTGCTGCCTTCATTTTTATTACTTTTTCGCTTACCCAAAGGTGAGAAAAGAGTTATTTTACACTGCTCATGGCACAGCCTTGTCCTTCTGGTGAAAGTGGCTGGTCATTTCAAGTGTGCAAGGTGCAGAGCATAAAGATGCTGTTGAAGGAGTCAGGATGTGTGCAGTAGGTGCTGACAAGGAGAGACAGAACTGAGGATTTAGATCATTAGCCCTGCAAAAAACTAGATAAGAGAAACACTTGCTTATTCACCAACTGCTGAAACAAGTAGCCCATAAATAACCTTTCCTCATTAAAATATAAATGTATTGTTAAAATCGACACCCCCAAATATGATAATGAGTTCAGAGGTGCACCCCAAACCTATAGGAGCATGCATAGTGTGCTAGACTAACTTGCAAAACTTTTAGCCAATACTGTGTTTGTCTTCCTTGGTATAAAATGTATAAAAAGCAGTGCTTTGCTAACCTGGATATGCTAGCTTCGTGGAGTGACCACCTAGCACTCATTTCTGTGTAGACATGAAATAGAAAAATATCCCAGTTTTGTGACAATTGGCTCTTTGCACACTGGATGAAGAACACAGATTTAGGACAACACTACTAGAACTATATTTTAGCAAGCAGCTAAGGTAGTGGCAGTCATCTTGCTTATCAGCATGATTCTCAGCACGGGCTTCACTTCTGAGAAGAATAGGTGAGAGCAAAAGGCAGAACTGTGCTAATACAACCTGATATTGGTACAATTTTCTTGTGCAGCCCTAGTTCGAAAAAGAAGGTAGAAGCAGGAGACAATGGAAAGCTGGGTGTATTACCATGGGTCAGCAGAATTAAATTACTTTCCGTTCCTGGTCCAAGTACTTTAAGCTTGATCAGATAGCTTTTTGCTGCACTGCTGACTACAATGTCACAATGACACGTATGCTTTCTTTTGGAAAACTAACCACACAATACATTCAATCTTACTTTATGCACAGTGTTCTAGTTAGGAAAAATAGAGTTAATTGTAGCCTGGGTTCAGCCTTGCAGACATCTCCTAAAGAAGTTATGACTCATTGCTCAGGGACTTTTTTTAAACCATTCTCATTGTACCAAGGTTGGGGAATTCCAATGT
Source organism: Piaya cayana (assembly GCA_013389865.1). Taxonomy (NCBI): domain Eukaryota; kingdom Metazoa; phylum Chordata; class Aves; order Cuculiformes; family Coccyzidae; genus Piaya; species Piaya cayana. The sequence continues at coordinate 20,889 of WAAB01022393.1, forward strand.
GATGAAGTTAAAAATTCACATTCTATTTCACTGCCACAAATTTGTTAAGTTTTGGTCCCTCCATTTTAAGATCTGCCTGGTTCAGATCAGTTGTACTAATTGACCCACTGAAGCCATGAGAGGTATACAACCTTAGTTTCTGGTGGTCAGACACCTCACTGAGATAAGGCCAGAGGCCAAGAAAACCCAAGGTTCAAGTCAAGCACCTGCCAACATACCTTTAAGCTACATTTTAAGTCTTCCTGGGTGGGACATGGTACAGGGAACAGCCTGTCTACTAGGGCTTGTGAGAGCATGGAGCTTTTCCTTCTTTCGTGTCTTGGCTCTGCTTCTGTGTAACTGCAGCCTAAGTAAAACAGCACAGCCTACACTGCAGCTGTGATGCTTTTCTGGTGTGTAGAGCCTGGCCAAACCATGCCAACAAGCTTTATGCTGCCACAGCATGTCAGATCTGTACATAGCTGGTGCTGTGCCTTCATCAGGCAAATAGGTGCACAAGTCTGGTGTGTAGCTACAAGCAGCCTGTAGGTTTTCCTTTGAAAAGTACAGTGTGGGGATTTTAGCAGTACAGGAGTGGCAAGCCAGTTGTTCAGACACCTAGAAAATGAAATGTAGAAAGGTTAGAGGCAAGTGTGTCCAAACCAAGATGGAATGTTTTTCTGATAATTTAGCACCTATATGGTGCTTGAGACCTGAAGAAGAGCTATACAGTCTAAATCAGAACAGGGCTTGAAAACAAAACATGCTCTGTAGCCTTTAGACCTTCCATGGATCCAGTCTACGAAAGGCTTAAAGTTTTTGAAGATAATCTAAGCTCTGCCTTTCCTTTCAGGTTCCTGCTTAATGCTATATACAGGTATCTAGCTGTTTTCAAGGGTCACACACTACTCTTCCAGGCACCTCGCTTCTAGCAGCATGATATTTTGGAGCCACCCCTTGTGGCTCTGAGCACAGCATTACCTGGGGTTCGTTTGCCAACACCTGGAACCCTTTTTACAGATCTGCTGCCCTTTCCTTTCCCCACCTTGAGGCCAGGTGGCAGCAATTGGAACCTACTTCACACACAGGTTCATCCTAGCTAGCAGCTGGGCAAGCCCAGGTACATTTTCTCATGTTTTGCCTGAGTCTCGACACTGCCTGGAAGGTCTCTGGTGGCAGACTCAAAGAAGAAAGTTTTCCTGCTTACTGTGTGACCTGGAAAAAACAAACAAAGGTCTCCTCTTCTGTTGAAAGGTTTTGTGAGACTGGTGTGTGGGTAGCAAAGGTCTCACTGCAAAGCAGCCCCGCACCAATGGTTCTATGAATTTAGGAACTGTACTTTCTGTGTTCTGTGATGGAAGAAAGGTAAGGTGTTTTTATTTTTTGGGAGAATCATCTCCCTTTTTGTGGTTTAGTGACCTGAGTGAAAGAAAATCTAAAAGATGACATCTATAGGTTGCACTGTAAGAAGGAAAGAGACAAGTCATGCCGTACATGGTTTTTTAATCTTTTTTTAATGACAATGATATTTTCATTCTATCAGTTCCTGCATTAGAAAAAACAGTGTTGCACATATGTTCCTTATGGAAATTTCATAGCTTGTGGTTCTACTCTGCTACAGAACAATTTTACTTAGCACTGGGAGCTTTTGCATAGAAAACTTGTACATAGACACACACATATAAATACACACACACATATATTTAAAAAAACTATATATGTATACACACAGGTGGTTTTAAACAATTGAGAAATCTAATTTACAACAGAGTGGAATTTAATTACATAGCAATATTTACATTCAAAATTATTCAGGTATATATTACATAGTTTTTTTGTTCAAGTATTCCTAGTACACTTCATAGACTCTTACCACCACAGTTTTCACTTTGAAAAATGCAACATCCCATTGTTTCAATGTAAGCAAAAGATTACGTTGATTAAGTAATGCAGTAAACCTTTTCTTCAAATACTATTTCTTCTTTCTTCTTGTAGCAAATCCTACAGCTAGACTCTTATATTGTACCACTCAGTAAATAAACCATAAAACCTATCCTCTCGACAACTAAAAAAAAAAAAAAAAGTTTTTTAAAGGAAAGATACTGTTACAAAAACTATAAGTATTCTTTGTTCATAAGAATTCCCTGATTAAAATGCTGATGAAAATGGCATTCAAAAGCTTTTTTATTTCTATTATTAGAAAAATACTAATTCAATCTGAAATAATTTTCAAATACCTCTGTACTATGTCTCTTCCAAACTATGAGAGCAGGATTTACTTAGGTCAGCATTGTCATTGCAGGAGTTTCTACTTTCCTGAGTGTAGGTTTTGCTTTGCTCAGTGTCATCACTATAAGACTGTCCCCGTTCCTGACAGCTAGAAATAGCTGCCTTCAGTTTTTTGTCGATTTTATCAGCTGTAGCACACATTTTAAGCTCTCTCAGGCTGCTTATTAGGGTTACATAGGCTCCTTTTATCCCATGTCCTTGATACCAGACTTGAAACAGCTTAATCTTCTGTTCAGATGTATCATTAGGATAATCCCGAACAGTTTGATCTATGACAGGTTCTGTTACTTTGTGATGACGAACAAATGTCTTGACTTCTTGGAGTGTCATCACATCCACAATACCAGCAACATGGCTGCTCAGGTCAACATCTAGAAGCATAAAAGACAATGAATGCTCTTGACACTTCTATCTTACTGTTTTGTGTCACCTGTGCTATCCAAAACAAATTACATTTCATGTATTCATGACTCGGTATGTTTTATATGTGATTTTTTACAATATATAGTGGATCTGCTTTTATATGTTCCTATCAAATCCTAGTAACTCAAATATTTAGAGCTGCATCCTTGTTGCTTTCTACCACTTGAAACAGAATCTCAGTTCCCCCTGTAACCTGTTCTGTCCTTCTCTATCATTAAAGTCTAGTCATGCCTCATGTACCTGTTTTGCTCAAAATAGCATTGAGAAAGGTCCTGGAACAGGACAGGTTCTTTTGTTTTGATACAGTCTTGAAACTTACGTTTTCTTCCTATTGTGTGTTGCTACTGTGGATTTGCCCTTGAACATAAGGTAAGTTTGTGTTTCTGCAGTCTCACTGCCATGTGTGTGACTACTATTGTAATTATCCATAATTCTAGAAATCCAGCTTGCTGCCTCCTAGTGTCTGTACCATGTGCAGACAGAAATTCACCTATTGTCAATGAGTAATTGTTTCTTATACAACAGAAATTTGTCCTGAGGCAAAACTTCCATGATGCCACTAAATGTCTCAATAAACACCGTATGAATTGACATTTCCTTAATAAGTGTTCACTATTGTGCTAGAATGGCAGCTCTAAGCACTGCCCTAGTCTACACAAAAATATCCTGGTTTTACTGTAGGATTTACTTGTTAGTATTTTTTCTCTTCTACTGACTTTTGAGAAATTACTTGTCTCTTACCTGTGTATACGAGAGGTATATTCTCCTAAAATGAGAAGCAAGAGAGAAATATGTAGGAACATGTTTAGTCAAACAATAATCTTGTTTATGAAGACAACCTTGTATATTTCATTACACTTGACTTCTGTATTTCTCTTTTAGTTTTTTTATGTGATTTCCCTGTTCTGTAAGCAAGGGAATCGGATGGGACAGACAGACCTCTTTTGTCTTGGGGAATCATCTCACAACTGATATTGCCTAGATGTATGTGTGGGGACAGGTACCCTGAGTCAGTGGAGGCCTGATGATTTATAGAGTTTTGAAACTGGTCATGGAACTTAAGAAGCATGTCAACAAATCCCAAAGAAATAAACCAGAGTTTCTCTTACTTTTCCTAAAAGAGTCTTCATAGTGAAATTTACTTCATTAATGTCAGAGTAGAGAGGCACGTATATGCTTGGGGAGTCCCAGTGTAATTTAAATGGAATAGAGTTCTTTGCATGAAGCTGAGATTGTGAGATCTAAGCAACAATACTTACATAAGAACCTTCTTGTTTGGAGGTGACTACTTCATTTTCCTTACTAGTAGAACCCTTCTGTTTTCTCTTGTCTAAAACAAAAAAAGCATTTTTAAGATCCAGGACAGAGTATATCTCTCCTCTAGACTCCAAGAATATAATACATCTGAGTAAGCAGCTGAATATCTTATTCAGAGTATGACTAGAATAAGGAATAGGGAATTACTTACAGAAGAAGAATCCTCCAGCTGCTGCTGCCAGTGCTACTAATACAATAGTGAATAATATCAAAGCAATGGCCCATGATGCAAATCCTGTTTCTGCTGGAACATTGGATAAGTTACATGAAAGTTAAGCCAAGAAACACAATACAGCAACACATTCTGAATTTTAAGCAAGATTGTATCTGATCATAAAAGCCTTCAGTTGTCTCCTAATGGTAGACGCTCTCTTTCTTAAAGCTTTACCTATGAGAAGTCGCCTGTAAAAAGAAGCAATAGTTCCTACAGCTATGCAGTCATCATGCGAAAAGAGCAATCATGCTCTGCAGGTCAGTACAAGGCCCAGTAGATACGATGTCCTTACCTGTCAGGAACCACTATGGGCCATTGTGTAGAACAATACAATCGCAATAGCATCTCAAAATATAGCATATGCTAGACTGTACTAGGTTTTGAAATATTACCTTTTCTTCCGCATACAGTGTCTGAAGTTGATGTACATTGTTTTTCAATTAAGCCACTTTCACATCTGCAGAAAACATAAACAACAAATATTATGGAATTTGTTTCCCTCTTTAGAAATTCTGGCAACAGCAAATCAAAATCTTCTAACATTTCTTATGAGCTAAATATCTCATATATCAAGATGTTGGAGTTTGGATTTTAATAGGTATGACAATGGTACAGAAAGCTATGGGAGTGGAAAAAGGTGTGGAAATTATTTTCTAGATGTAATGGTAAATCAAACAAAGACAACAGGAAAGCTCTAATACTTAATTATATTTTTTGAAAAGTATATATAGTCTTGGTGGACATATATCAGTTTATCTGTGAGCCTTTGGAAAGCCTACATGGATGAGCCTACATGGGTTGATTGAGCTAAGTCAGCTCAACAAGGTAAGTGGAAAGGAAAATGCTTTCCTTCAGGTTACACATTACCTTAATCCCTGTCTTGAAGCTGACTGGGAAAAAGTGTGGTAACACATGATATTAGCAATGTCATATTTAACAATGAAGTCACAAACTTACATGGTACACGGATCACAGTGCCTACATGGTACAGGAGGATGGCAAAAATAGTTCTTTGCACAAGTGCATTCCGTGTTTTGTACTGGGGTACAGTTCTTTGCAACCTCCAATCCTGAAATAAATTTCTTAATGTTTGTCAGTTTGAAAAGGTAGGGTGTAAAAGTTTTCAGCTCTGCCACTGATGAGGTTTAACTTTAAAAACAACAGAGTTTTAATAAGAAGCCGTGCTGCCAGAGTACTGGAAATAAGGAGATGGGAGAGAGACCTCTGCTGGCCAAGAGCTCAAAAACCCGATCATGCAATAAAGCATTTGCTAGAAGAGGACTCATCATGAAGTCACCCCACTGCTTGATTTCAGACACAAGTTCTTTACTCTCCCTGACAGAGAAGTTTGTCTTCTTGAGGACCTTCACTGGTGAGGAATTACACTTTTAGCTAACATTCCCTACTTAAATATCAAAACAATTAATCTTCTGTTCTCAGTGTATACAATGAAGTTATCTCCACTTATCAAAACTTATTTCTGCATTAAAAATTACTGTAAGTACCTACCTACTATCAAAACATATAGGAATAGAAGTGAATTTTAAAGTTATCACATTCAGTGGCCTGCTGTGACAGGAAAACACGCTTTCTTTCAAAATTCCATGAAGCTCTACTGTAAAACCAGTGCTGAAGCCATTAATGGAAATCATAGAACCATAGAATAACAAAGCTGGAAGAGATCCACAGGATCATCGAGTCCAACCATAATATCAAACATGAATATCATAATATTAACCATAATATCAAACATGAATAACCCCAAGAACAGTTCTTGTGGATCTTCAGCAATAATTTTCTTCCTGCCTTACATTTTCTACTGATTTCTCCTCAACTGAGTTATTGTTCATAGGATAATATGACTAGTCATCCCATTACCCTTTTTTTTTCTTCTTCAGTTTATCTAATAGGTTTTTTTGTGGCACTGTATGAAATACTGAATTGCTGTACTTGATTACCCACCCAAAGATGCTTATCATATTTGTTAGTAAGGGGAAAAATTTTTATGCATATGCTGGTGTTACAAGATTCATATTCCAGCAGGTGATCTGAGTACAACCATACTGGAGTTAAGAGCGGTCTCTCTGCTCGCCAAACTCAATTTTGGGTATGAGAGATGCAGAGTTATCAGTCCCTAAATCTAGGTATTCTAGAATTACAGGATGCCTGGTGGAACTGCTGGGAGATTAAACTGGATTCAGTGGATTTTTTTAAAAAAAAATCTACAATAGGTATTTATGCAACAGAATTTCTGAAATCTTGGCATTCTCAAGCAGGTTCATGGAAAAATGGTTTGTAAATGGATCCTAAAATGATCAGGCAGGGATGGAACTTCTTATGTCCTTCCCACAACTGTGGATGCAGGTAGACTTTGCAGGAAACAGACGACAGAAAGGTCTGTGTGCATTTTCTCTAAATAGCATCCTTTGCTTCCACTGCTGAATGTAGAATATTAAAATAGGTGGATGACTGATCTCACCGAGTAGGGCATGCCTCATAGTCTCATAATTTCATCCTGTTTCTCACACAGCATCTTGAATGTGTCAGACACTGCTCTACCAGCTCCAGCAATTTCAAGTGACATTAGTAATTACATGAAAGACCTCAAGAGAAACCATTGAGAATTCTCCCATCCCTGCTTCTCACAACACCTCTCTTCTTTTACACAAAGGGCAAAGAAGAGCGAGCTTTCCTTGATTCTAACCAGTTGGTATAGAGGCTGCTTCACAGGGACTACTATAGCTGAGCAAAGGCAGATACAAGGAGAAATAATGGACCAACACAGCTTGTTCTTCTTCCTACTCTGTGCTTGACAAAAGGGGATAAACTCACAACATTGTCATAAATTCCTTCATGTACTACCACTAAAACATTTTAATCTGCATGCTACCCACTACTCAGAGACCGTATAGACTTTTCAGTCAAATCCTGTATCAAAAAAAGGGTCATTGCTGTTTCTACAGACTTACTGAATACACTGTCACATGAACTGCACCTCAAACACTTGTCAAGAGCATTGACATGATCTGTGTACTCCTTTCCATTTACACATGGAACACAGTGTTCTCTAGTATCTGTTGGGCAATCGGTATTTTTAACAAAACCTGTAGAGACAGAAAAACAAGAATTAAGATTTACAATAACTTTGGACAGAACCCATCAGCTCTAAGACCTATGTCAGGCTTTCTTTTTAACCCTAATATTTTTTGATTTGCAAATACAGACAGAATCTATATTTTTTACATATACATTCTTCAGAACTACAGTATACACAAGAACCGATCAGCCCCCTCTTCCTCCAATTTGGGACTGAAGGAGAATACACCAAACAAAACTGTACATACAAAACTGGAAAGCCCACTAATGTATGGAGTCCTCCAGGCAAAAGCCTGTGCTTGTACTTTTTAAACTTCTTTTAAAGATGCATATGTCATTCTTATTTTATTTATTATATTTATTATTATTATTATATTTATTATTTTATTATTATTTATTATTTTTATTATTTTGGGACAAGCATGTAAGAACTACTATCTATAGTAAAAAGTTACTGGTGCACTGAGATCAAGAAATACTTTTGAAGTGCCTGATGTTCTGTAATAAGATACAGCTAGAATGAAGCACTGCATCCAGGAAACCACAGAAGACAACTGTGCATGTTGTGGTTTCCATGTCTTGATGCCTTTTCAACACAATTTTATAATGATACTCACCACGTTCACATTTCTTGCAACACCTGACACCTATATTGTATTCATCCAGGTTACACTTAATTTCCCTCTTGGCGATGATCCTCCTTGTAATTAATTTGTTATACGCTATGCGTATTAGAGCTTCAGTATCATTTTTGGACTGTATTTCAATAATTAAGACAACCATCTAGGATTAAAAAAACAAGTTATAGAAAAAAAACTGTAAAGGACTGTAGGCTTGTTTTACTACTAGCACAGAACTGCATCAGTACTGTTACTCTATTGCTAAACATGTTGATATTCCCCCTATAATAAAGTTGTTAATTACTTCAGAAGGGTTAAGGGACAATGACAGCACATATTAGATTTAATGCTATCCACTCTATGACCACAAGTACTGATCATTTGAAAGTTAGTGCTTGAGAACAGGCCCATACAGCTGAGTAAGAGATGACATCATATGCTTAATTATAGTGCAAAGCAAAGGAACTCCCATTAGTTTCTTGGAGAGTTTTCTCTGCCTCAGAGCGCCATGCCTGTATCTGCCCTTTCTTAGTCAGTAATAATAATCTTCCATTGAGAACTTCCTTAATTCAAATCATATCTTTAATTTCTTGCCACCCTAATGTTGCTTGCAAATTAATAATATTAATGCATCTTCAAAGAATAAAAAATTGGAATGTTTTAATCTTGGCCAAAAATACCTGATTTCTAAAATGATCTTGTTCTCATTTTGTCTTCCAGTTCAATTATTCTTCTCCTTATTAGCTGATGCCTATATATTCCTGAAAGAAGTATCACTCTCCTTTCAAATTAGTTTACACCCTGATCCATTTCTTTGGATGTGATGTCAAGTTAAATTACCTAGTGCTTGGTTTTGTTGTTTGTTTTTTTTTTTTCCCCTTGCGCTAGTCAGTAGTATATTTCCTAGCTACCACTGTCCTGCCTCTTTCCATGATAATAAGCAAGCACTGTGGACCACAGGAAAAACTATGCCTTTTTTTTCCTGTTTCAGGAGTAAGGTGGGAAAAGAAGAAATACTTTCCTTTTAGTTACGTTTTATGGAGCATTCTCTATATACTTTGCATGCACTAAGTATGTAATGCTCGTATAATTGTGCTATGCAATGCTTGTTGGCTGGAGAATCATTTTCCATCCTAGAAATATTATTGTGCAGTACGGCTTCAGGACAGTCTGCCTTTACTTAACCCAGTTTGTGCTGATAGGCTGGAGTGATCTGAACATTTTCATGATTTATTTTACTTGAGTATTACCAACTGTGTAGATCTGTAACAGAAGAGTCCTCATCTTTAAGAGTTTGCAGTCTTAACATCTAAGCTGATCTCTACATTCAATGCTCTTGCTCCTCTTTAATTAAAAAATTCTTTTGTATTTTACGAAAGACTCAGTGATATACACTCTGAGGGACAACAAGGAAGGGGGGGAAAACGATGCCTGTTGTTCTTGGCAAAATGAAAGTGTAGGCGAACTTGTGAAGGAGAGAGATGGCACGGTGAGGAGATTAGTGGGGAATTATGTGCTATACAAAAAACCTACCAAATCCACACACCACTGGTACACTGCATGGACTACAGAAGTCCTGCCAGTCACAGATTCACTCACATTTTAAATCAGCATACAAAAATACCTTGCCTTGAATAATTTATTTTTATTTTTCCTTGAATATTTGAAAAAGGTTAATTCTGAATGGTTGATTACCTTTGACCACTTTTGAATTGCGGCTTAATACACACTTAACTGTATCTGTGAATGTTAAAAGCAAGGGACTCTAACAACTTAAGGAGTGGTAACTTTTAATTACACTTGGTTTTTGGTTTGTTTTTTTTTTTCTGCCAGAGTGTGATATTTAGCGGCTGATGAATTCAGTCTATGTGATTTTGTGTGAAACTGCTTGTATGACAACCATAATTTTAGTTAGATGCAGAAACCTCTTTAATTATTGTAAATACTAATTTACTGAAAAACAGACTTGGATTTCAAGCTCTGAAGTGAATGAAGTGTTATCTGTGGCTAATTAATCAAAGTAACCAATATGACCACAGTTTGCTGAAAAAGAAGTAGGCACTTGTTTCAATCCTCTACTCTTTTCAGAGATGGGAAGGTGAAAAGCATTTTATTTCCTTGGCAGTCATCTGTTTTAAAACATATGTAATGCAAGCTATTAGACTGAAGTTATGAAGGCCTTTCTTTGCACAAGGTGGAGAAGATTCAGCAGCTAAAAAAGCAGTTTAGCACTTGAGAAACTGTAGATATGTATGTTCAGCCTGTCAGTTTCCCCATTCAGCACTTTGACTCCGTTCCTTTGCTGCCAACACTTTGAGGGTGCTCTTCTCCAAATCCCAGTGTAATGACGTTAGAAGGTTAACTGTCAAATAGATGCGCCAAATTAACATGATTTGATTTCCTTTTGCCTGGGAGAACAATCTTACTAAAAACTGGGATAGAAGGTCCAATTAAAAAATAATTATTAAAAAGTAGCTGGGGACATATTTACAGTCTGGTCTGGCTTTCCATGAAGCAGGGTGAGGCCCTGCACTTCCATCATTCCTCTGTTGCTTCTCTGCAACATGTCGGACTGGGCCAAGGGAGAGTAGCGTCCTAGGACAACACTGGGGGAACATGCATCATACCAGTTTTCAGAGCTAGAAGATCATGACACCCTGACCAGCCCACCTGCCTGTCTGCCATGAGGTGTCGGCCAGCAGAAGGGTCCAGAAGTGAGGCAGTCACTGGAGCAGAAGGCCCTAGGCAGCACAACGATAGATATTTGGCTGCCCCAGGAAAGCTGATGGTGCAAGAAGGCTTCCAGCCCTGGAGGGGGGCAGCGTGGCTGGGGTGCTTGGTGGACCAGGGCAAATGCTGTTCATGCCGTGAGGAAGTTGGTGGCAAAATGACTTATTTGCCTCCCTGTGCTGACTGAGAAATGGTGACTCAGCAGGGCGGCCAGCTCTCTGCTGCGCTTGCAACACTGCAGCTGACACTTTAACCTGTCCCAGCTCGGCAGCACTTGCCCTGCTGTAAAGGCTTGGCTCCCTCCTCCTCATCTGTCCCCAGAGCCACACCTGGCCAAGCTCTGTGCCCACAGTGACACCCTACGTCCTGCTTTTAGCATCCAAGTATGTCCTTTCTGGACCAGAGAAGTCCTATTATGTTTTCAGGAGAGGCAAAAATATAGAAGAACCAGGGAAGTAGTAAAGAAAGGAGGCAGAGTGAAGGTTACCGCACCCACAAACAGCACCTGGGCACGGCAGAGAAATCAAGCAGCGTTAGTGAAGCGCTGAGCACACACAAAAAGAGAAAATGTCCAGGGAGTCATGCAGAAAATGGGACACAATGAAAGAAGGAAACAACTTTATAAATGGCGAATATCAGTAAAATTTAGCTAAGTTTCTTTTTCTCTTTACTGAATGCCTGCAATCACAGTTCATGTACATAGTCTTCCCTCTTGCAAACAAACCTCTCTGCTGCTTGCTTATGCTTTTATACAATGCTGACCCAGTGAAGGTGGAAAAAACAAAACTTTCTGATAGAAGGGCTCTGCTGTCTCTCAACGAGATGGACTTCCTGGTACACTTACAAGAAGTGGGGATCACTTCTCAGAATATGCAGCACCAAACACCTACATTGGTTCTGCTCAATAGGATGTCTTACACTGCCTTCCTGTACAAGGAATAACGAGAAAACTGTGGAGATTTTATAGGTTTCAAAGCAACACCCTAGGTTTTTAAATTTTTTTTCTCCTCCTAGATTTGCACCCTCTTAACAGCAGTCCATTTGCTATAGAGAAATTTTGGTATGTGTTATAGAAAATGAAGTTAATAGCCACTTAGCTTCCTATGCACACCTTAATTGCTTTCCTTGTCACCAGGCAGCGGGTGCTAATAGTGGAAAGGAAGCACTTTAGGGACTTTCACAGAGGCAGGGGCGATAGGTACTTTTTTCTGATGTGTATATTCAAACAGCAGCTGTACGTTTTCAGCCTAAAATGACTCACAGAAGCTCTCTTCTACCTTTCTCATATTAGCCTAAAACACAGCTGTCACATCTAAATCAAAGACATAGATTGAGCTGAGGAGTTAATGGGAATAAATCAGTTAAGGACAGCTAACATTAGCAGCAGCCATAAAAATTATCAAAAGCCCCAATTTTTTCATTTCTCTTCCTTTTGCATTGCTCATGCATTTAAGAGCCCTTTCGATCTCACTCTCCTGTGCTCTTACAGAGCCCTCCAAAATACTTTCACCAATAGGCATCTGCTAAGGAGACTCAGAAAACCTCTGATGTGGGGAATTCACAGGCTTCCAGTATCAGAGTATTCTTCATATTGGGTTAACTTACTTCAACTGAAAAATCTCAGCACACCTACCTTGTAGGGATGTAAGTGTTATTTGTATACAGGATCTATTAAAATTTTACAGCTTTTAACCCTGAGAAAGAAATTGCCTCTGCTTTCTTCTGTTACCTTTCCAATACCTTTTGGTTTCAGCAAACCACTTCTTTCATTTCTAATCCATCAATATCTAGGGATGAGAAGGCCTTCAGAACTTCATGGCCTTTTTTTACACCCTGAATCTGTTACATGGGGCAATGTGCATGAGCTCATCAGGGGCTTTCTAGGTATTAAAAAACAAGGGGAGAGGGGGATTTTTCTTGCTTTTTTTGCCTACTGGGAGCTGAGAAAAACTTTAATTCATTTTCTGAGTTTTGATTTGCTTCTGGTGCTTTTGACAAATGGTTGCTAGAGTTAGCTCCATATTAATACCATTTTCTATGCAATTAATCTCCCTTGTGTTAAACCTGACAGAATGGCTTTTTCAAAGAGTACTTTCACACTACTTGTTAAGAGGATTCTCTACTCTAGAGCTTTTACCATGAGTATTTCTGCTTCTAATACCTCCAGCATCATTCCCCCCCTCTTTTTTTCCCCATGAAGGCAGGAGCTAATTGCACCAAAATAACCATTAAAAATGGTATTTTGTCTTCTAAAATCTTACAAGGAGGACAGAGAGAATCCAGTTCCATTTTCTGAAGCCTATCAATGAGAACTGGTATATCCCCACTAGAAGCACCTTGAATTTCTTAAATTGTGAGATGGTTTCCGTGCCTGTGAGAGTAAAAAGCCTCAGCTACTGTCCAGACTCTTAAAATATTTGCTGTCCAGATCCAATCCATTACTATTTCACATCTCAGCTTACTCACATGCAAATTACGGCAATATACTGGGAGGTAGGCCTGTATGGTTGGTTATTTTGGGTTTTTTTAATTTTCATTTTTAGAAGTACTCTACAAGTGAACACCTAATAAATACTATACAATTTGGAAGAGTTGGAGCAATACTAACAGCTCCCACCTCACTTTGATGATGTTGTGGCTAAGGATGAATAAGAGCTGGACAGCACAGAAAGCTAGCAACTCTTCCCTTTCGTCCTTCTGTAACACAATACAGTTTTCTTGTCACTTTCTCTTTGTTCAGAGGAGCCTCAAAGATAAAGGCAGTTAAGTGTGGAAATGGAAGCAAACAAATGTTTCTAGAATTGTAGTCCTTATACTTTTCACTTGAGCCTAGAGTCATCCCATGACTTCATGGACATTTATACATATACATTTAAACATATGAATTAGTTGTCTGGGAAATGAGAAAGAATGTAGTTGTCCTGTTTTCAAAGGTGTGTCTTCTGCATTTCCAGAAAACTGCCTGCTTTGTAGTCATATCAGATGATTACAAAGTATTTACACAACATACAGTCTCTTAAGATGGCCTATTCCTTTAGAGTGCCTCAAGTGGTATATGTTTTGCAGCTTGTTTTACAGGGTAAAGTTAGATGTTTTCTCACTACATAGGCCATTACTATTTTTCATGACTATCCCTGCAACTGCTTCTACTTAAGTGCAACTTCAAGTTGCTTACAAAATTGAGGTCTTGTTCAACAAACTGCTTAGATGTTCTGGTTTGATCAAATTAGCATGTCAAACACTGGTCGGATTTACTGATTTATATGTGGTGGAACAACATCTTAATTACACCCCCCACCCCCCACCGCCCCCCCTGAATTTTTTAAAAATAGGAACTATGTGAGTGTGCCACATGCTTTCCAAGGGGTACCAAAACTTGGAAATGAGTGGAAAATAAGAATAGGAATTCTATTTATTCTTCATGAGCACTGTGATAACAGTAAGTATTTTTTACCTTAATTTATACTCTGAATAGTTCTAAGATACTGAGCTAGACTGACGTTTCTATACAGGAATAGAAAATAAACACTTCTGCCAACAGATTAAAATCCTTCTTTGTATTTAACTATGCTCTGGTGCTTTGTGTAGGGGCATGGATACAACCTTCTGAATCGCTTTTGACAGTTTACCGCATGCTATACAGTAAATCAGATCAGGATTTGAATAGCTTTTACCTTAACATCTGGTTTTAACCTGCCAAACCCCAAAGCAAACTGCATTCATTAGCAATGTAACCACTCTGTGAAGAGATTTTGAACGTGAGTTCTCTCTGAAATAGGTGAGAATTTGGGCTGAGGAAGCAATGCATACCGCATCGAAACTTCCAGGCAGGTCATGGCTCTGCTTGTGGTAGGGCTTAACGCCACGTGCTTGATCTCCACCATCCCAACTCCAGGCTCTTGGGTAGGGCTGCCTCAGGGCAGCTCTGCCAGAGTACAGGTAGACACAGTCCATCTGCACCTCCACCTGCCTAGGTCTCCTGTTGAAGAGCTTGCTGCCACTACAGCTTGTTGACCGCAAGCACCCACCAGCGGACATGGTTGTGCTGCAGACACGGAAACACCTCCTTACCCTCCTTGTTGACAACAGCCCTTCAGAAGGAGTGTTTGCAAAGGTAACTGTGCTGATGACAGAATCACACACATGACCTCAGCTCTGGAGCTGCAGAGACATAGTGTGCACGGGGAGAGGGGGATGATTCAGGCAAGAAAGGAAGGCCCTGCCCCACTTCCAGTAAACGCTGCACTTCATGCCACTGGGCTTGGCCCACTTCTCTAGCTGCTCCTCAGCCACCGCCAGCAGTAGTTCAAACTCTTCTGCCGCAGGCATTCTCTTTTATGTTGGTTTGACAGTTAACGTAGTGATGGAGCCCAATGTGCTGTGCCAGTCAGCTTGCACCAACGCAGCCTCTGCCTGGGCAGACACCCACCTACGGACCCAAGGGTGCTGTGTGCACACAGACACCGGGCACCAACAGCCCTGGCATGTCCCCACAGCTCCCTGCAACCACCCTCCTCCTTCCCTCCACTTCTCCACCAACACCCTAAGGAATGACTGAAAAACCATGAACTGCCTGAACTTGAAGGTGGTGTTTTGTTTCTTTTTTTTTTTTTTTAAAGGAATAAGGAAAAAATCGCCTGAATGAATTGGGTGAAATGAGGTTGTGGAGAGGAGGGTGCTGGCCTCTTCTCCCAAGTGACAGGGGTCAGGCCGACAGGGAATAGCCTCAAGCTCCACCAGTGGAGGTTTTGGCTGGACATTAGGAAAAGATTTTCCACAGAAAGGGTCATTGGAACAGGCTGTCCAGGGAGGTGGTTGAGTCACCTTCCCTGGAGGTGTTTAAGGCACGGGTGGACGAGGTGCTGAGGGGCATGGTTCAGTGACCGATAGGAATGGTTGGACTCGATGATCCGGTGGGTCTCTTCCAGCCTGGTGATCCTACGCTTAGCTGAAATCGACGATAAAAAGCTTGTTGCCAGAGAGCCGGCACCGCCCGGGTCCCCACTCGGCTCCGCTGTCCCGGGCTTTGCCCACCCTGCTCCCATATCCCCGCTTTTCCCACCCGCCGCCCCCGTCCCAGCTCCGCGGGCGGACACTCACGAGCAGCAGAAGAAGGAGCCCACGGGCCATTCCGCCGGCGCTACCCTCCGAAAAGCGAAAGCTACCGGTCCCGCCCCACCCGGCTGCTCCCCTGTTGGTAAACACGGAGGGCGCCGCCCCCGCCAGGCGCCCGGGGGGGCCGGCCCGGGGCCGTGGCCGCAGGTTGGTGCCTGCCACGGGCTGGCTCCCCGCCCCCCCACCGGCGCCTCATGGAGGTCTGGAGTGCTCGGTCTGCTTGGGGTAGGGAGTTGTGAACCTGTAGCGGAACATACTGCCTTTTACAGCCCCGTTGAAAGGGCTGCGACTAATCCGTTGCAGCTGTTTGCAGTCCCTCCGTGTGTGTTTCCTGTAAGGGTTCAGGAATTTGGGATGCTGGGAGCCTGGCCTCCTCCGCAGTGTTAGAAGTAACGTGATGGTGTCAGCTATCCGTGCGTTTCCATCTTTCGGGTTTTGACATGATGCTGTTTCCTTGGGAAGACCGTGTTGGCAGCTGAGCTGGCGTTTTCATTTTAAACAATTTTTTTCCCCCAGTGGTTTATGACTCAGTTTTTCAGAAACCCTTCAGAGTTTCTGCTGGTATGGCTCTCAGCTGCCATACACAGAAGCCGAGTTCGTAATGTCATAAGACTAGTTGCTTTTTATCCACTTCTGGCTAATACAAAACGTACTGCTGACACAGTTTTAGAGGTGCTGCTTCTCAGCATCCTTTAACAATGAACTTTTTGCCTTCCCAGTGGCAAAACTGAGTGTGACGGATGAGAGTCGCCTCTCTTGGGTAGGTTGCCTGTGCTACATGCCTGTAGTTACTTCTGGGCAAACGCAAATCTGTGTGTACCCAAGGTTGTTAAATTTAGCGGAAATTTGCGTGTGGGCAGGGGGTGGAATAGGAACTGTGAGCAATGTTGTCTGGATCTGGATGACTGCAGCAGCAGAAAGCTCAGTAGACTTGTTTCCAAATTGATTACCTGGGGGATTTGGTTTGTCCTAAAACCAAAACCTGATGGGACTGGGCCCTCGACAGGCATTGCTTTGGCTTCATAAACACTTAGGTGTGCTTCTTGCCCTAATTATCCAATAACTTTCATCAATGTGGCTAACATCTCTTAGGCATATGTGGTTTATGCTCTTCCCCACCCCCTCCGGACATGTGATGACTGTATGTGTGTATCTTTTTTGCGGTGGAGTGTTTTTGTCTTGGTAGGTAGCTTTGAGAGTTGTTTACAAAGCCACCAGATTCTTGTCAAAACAGTAGTTTCTGCATATGACTTGGAGTCATGTTATGTCGTTAATAACTTTAGCTGTTATATATGTATTATATATGTATTTTTGTGTGTGTGTATATATATAATGGGTACAAACTAAGAGACAGCGATGTGTTGGGAGGGGGGGTTGGTTGTTTTTTGACTGTCTTGAGTTATTATCAGTGGGCACTGTAAGGGCCAATGCTTTCATTTTATACTGTTCCTTGGGTTGCAGCAGCTTTTTTTTGGCTAGTACAAGCGGCAGTGATGACTATTTTCTTTACTCTCCTTTCATCTAAAGCTTAATTCAGGTGTCAGTTGAGGAGAGCTAAGCAGGACTACAGGATGCTGCACTATTTTTCTTACTAGCAGATGGCCTTGCACCTTTTGTAACATGCAAAAGGAATCAGACTGTAGTGGGATCAAACTTTAGAACAGTTAACACACAGGAGACTGACTTTTTAATTCCTTTGTGATTCCAGTTTTTAAAATATAAAGGGTTTGAATTCAAGTGAAGGGTGGGTTTGTTTTTTTTTAATTTACTGTGCTTTTTTTTTCCTTGTTATTACTGTTATATGTACACATACGTGCATTGTGCATTCTGTTCAGGATAGCTGCAAAACTACTGGAAGACTAATTCTGGACAAACACAAATGCAATGTTCTGGCTTTGAGAGACACTGAGTCTCAGTAGACACAGTAGAAACAAAACAGAGTGAAAACTGAAACTCATAGCAAGTCACTTGTACCCTCTAGCAGTATTCCTCCAGAGAAGGTGACCAAGGAGAATTGGGAATAGTCCCTGTCACTGTAAAAGAAAGCTGAAACAGATGTGTGTTCTTTCTGTTGTAATTTTCTTGACACAACCCTAGGTCCATGCTTTTGTTCAACAGACCAGTTTGATGATGTCAATGCATTCTTCACAGCAGGAAAAAAAAATCCAAACATTTTTCAAACAAACCAAGCATTTCCTTAGACTGGAAAAGCAAATTGGCTGGATGCCTGGTGGATCCTACAGCCAATCAGTATAACCTTACCATAAATGTAGATGTGTTTCTATCTTAGGGTTGATTATTGACTTTATTTTAGCCATGGGACCATTCTGTCCCAGTCCTTTGTGTGTGTACTCTGCCCATGAGTGCCGAGATCCTGAGTGCTGCATTATTTAGCAAATATTTTGCACATCACAGGGGCTCACTTAAAATTTGGGGTTTTGACTCGTTATATTGTAAACACAGCTCTGAAATGTTGTGCAGAGGTCTGTCTGCATCTGGAACTTGGAACAGGCAGCTTAGCTTCAAAGGATGGCTGATGCTCTCTCTTTTTGCAGGCTAATTGCTCTTAGATGGTATTTAAAGATAGTAATACTAAGATTATGCTTCATACTTTAAAAACTTGTACAGCAAGTGCTGTCAGATTTGTAATAGATGAACTGTAAATGCTCTTGAGATAACTTGAGGGTAGATGCTCTCCAGAGGTGGGTAAGAAAGTGTTCAAACCTTTTCTTTTCAGGCACTCCCTGCGTAGAGCACAGCTGACTTAGTCTGTGAGTAGTATTAGCTTCCTGCATTTGTGAGTGAAGTCCAAAGCTGAATCTTCACACTGAGGATAAAAAGAGACTGTAGAGAAATGTCTGGAATGAAAAGGCAAATGTGAGTAAAAAGAAGTCTTTACTTATGCTCTTAACCTTTAATCTGAAGATTGCAGTAACAGGCACACCAGTTGGCTTTATTTCCAATGTTGAGTAAATGACACCCAAACAGTCACCCTTCAAGGAAAAAAAGACTTCCTAATTGTTTTAAAGTTAGCTAAGACAGATTTTCTTAAGGGTGGCAGTAGTGAGGAGAAGCTAAAGGAAGCATTTCAAAAGAGCATAACACACTAGTTGAACAGAATTTCTGAAATTGTAAGAAACTTGTCTTTTGGGATTTAGTTCCACTGGTTTGCTTTGCTCTGTCATGCTTCTCTTTCTGCCATATCATCTAACAAGTGAGACCTGCACACTTAGATAAAGCAATGCCTAGTGGCTGCAACTCCAGACTCTAGGTTATTTTTGGGTATCAGTTAACCTTTCAAATTCTTTGTGAGAGGGTGGGGACAGTGGTGTGAAAAGTTTATCTTTCCCACTAACGTCTCAGATGCAGTTCAGCATCCTCTGCAACATCAAATGTTCTCTAGAGCAAGAACAGGATGCAGTGATCTCACTATGAATACTTGTCTCCTGGGCACTGCCATGCACTTTTAATTAGGGCTTGTGCTTCAGATAGATGATCAAGAGCTAAATTCTGGTAGAGAGGAGCTGTTGTGGTAGGAGCAAAGTCCAGAGGTGGTGGGGTTGTCACTGTTCCCTGCCTTCACCTACACACCCACTTACACCACACATCTGCATAAACAGACAGAGGCCTGAGTAGCTCATGCAGCTACAGCAGTGAGTCATACCTTCTCTGTTCAGCTGCACAGCCTACTGCATACTCGAGCTTTTATGAGCATGGAGCAGATTAGATGAGTACGTACCACAGACTAATTTTTATTTCTATCAAGAAAAAGTTAACTGTTTTTTTTTTTAGTGGTTCTCATAAGTAATTAAATGATGGGCTTATGAAGTTGTGCATCTCCAGGTGTGGTCATAACAAGAGGGAATACATTAATGTTTGCTATCTGAAGCAGGCTGTTAAGTTCTCAGGGAAGACGTTAGTGGTGTTTTTCAGCTGAATAATTTCTCAAATACTTCTTTGAAGCCAAGTATTTCAGAAGAGGCATCTTTTCCACACTGTACAGTAGCTGCCTCTCGTGCTGTCAGTCAGCTCAGGCTGTCTCATGCAGGAGCAGGAGACTGGATGGGGAGCCACAGAGGGATGAATAGCACTACATGCATTTCTGGTTTCCAGGGATGAGCAGGAGGGTCTGGCCAGAGCAAGCCATGGCTTTGATGGTCACAGCTTTCCCATGCATTTCTCCTAGCTCAGACGTGCTTGGAAACCCTTCTGTCTAAGATAGCCTGCTGAGAGGAAAGCAGTGCCTCAGTGTGAGAAGTGAAGAGGGACTCACATTTCTTTGCTATAATAATGTAAATAAATAATCTTACCTTCTTGAAATGGAGATTTTGGAACAGATTCTCAGTTCTCATTGAATAACTTCAGTGAGCCATGATTTTACTTGAGATTAATGGTAGTTTTGCTGTTGTTGTGAGCTAAGATTTCACTGCACATGCACAAAGAGGATGTAAAGATATGTTATATCAGTAACTGGGTGCGGCTGGCTGCCAGCCAGTTCTCCATCACCACCACCTCCCCCCAGAAGGCACAGTGGGGTGTGCTCTGCATGGCATGACCTGAGTATATTGGCTTGGTGCAGTGAAGGACTGTTGATATGTGAAGCTTGCTCCTTGCTTTCCCAGCTACTGTTCCAGTATATCCATGTTTTTGTTTAGGGGACCTTACTGAAAAACACAATCTGACAAAACCAAGTCCACAGAAGAATAACTATAAATTATTAAAATCAAGCTAATAAGGAAGGTTTAGCCCTCATGAAAACAGTAGTTTGTATTGTGCAAGTAATAAAAAAAGAAAATAGATGTTAGCTTAAATTTGGTTGTCCCCTGCCCCCCCAACCATTTTTCTGAGAAAGCTGTTTGCAGTGCAAGTGGTGCTGAGTTTTTAATGCTATAAAATACTACAGCAACACTGTTTTATTTAAATATGCTTCAGAAAGGAGAACATGTTTATGCTGAAGAGCTGAATTTGCATAATTTTCTTCTTTTATTAAACTGTGTGTTCATGCTGTGTAACAGACTAATCGGAGTGGAGAGGAAAGATTTATTTATGTTGAAGAGGTCTGAGCACTTGACCTTGTAAATGAATTCCCAGAGACAGCTAAATACAATGAAGTAAGTAACAGGTTCTAATTAGGAAGCTGGAAGAGTAATATATATAGTTCTGGTATCCTGATGTGGAAACTATCCAGGCATTTTAAAGATCCTTGGGCTGCAGTGTTCTGCAACAGAGAAAGTTGCTACATCTATTCAAGAAGTTACTAGCAAGGAACTAAGAGAGAAACTTGAGAAGTACTTGCAGCACTGATGATGTGATAGAAACCATAATTCTGAGACAGAGATATACAAATGCTTGTCTTTTATTTAGTGCTGTTACTGACTTGCAAGAAGAATAGAACATGAATCAGCAGGCTTTTGCATTTCCTGCCTGTAGGTACCAAGGGTATTGTTGAAATCCTGAAATCCGCAGTGAAACAAGGCAGATGTTAACCTTCTGTCCATGGAATGGAGAGCTGTGTGCAGTGAGAGTGCACAATCTGTACCCATCAGTGTAAGTGCTCTGTATGTGTGTGTGCAATACAGAACATTATGTGTGATCTTATCCCGGTTAAGAAATGGATTAATGAGCAGTTGAGGTTGGAGAAATCTCCAGCTGGGCTATAGACAGATTAGACCTGAGGCCTGACAGTTTTCATCCCCCGTGAAGCCAGTGGTACAACAGCTGATCTTGGAATGGGCTGGAATGAACAAAAGCTTTGCAGAATTCTATGCTTTTCCTTATTTCTGAAGGATGTTTATATTTGTTTCAGAAATGTGTGTTAAGTCTCCCTTACAGTAATACATGGAAAAGAACAACACATTGCTCTTTGGTCTGATAGAGAATTTGAGTAAACAGTTAAAGGTGGGCATGTAAATGGAATTTAATGGAAGAGGGGGAAAATCCCTTACCAATCTAGATGGAAAATACCGGCACACTTACAGAAAACCAACCAAATTATTTTTTTAAAAAGTGGCACATTATCTGTACTTTTCCATAGTTCTTATGATTGTAAGAAAGAAGAAAAAGAAAGTATCTTATGTAACTAGGATGCATCCACAAAGCTAAGGTGAAAAACCTGCCTGCTTCAATCTTCCTGTTAAACTTGAGCATCATTTAGGGGGAGGCTTATGAACTGAATGTGCTAAAGGATGAATAATAGTTGTGTGCTGAGTTCCTCTTGACTAAGTGACCAGCCATTGTCAGCTGTCAGTCTCCTGGAGCACCGTGGTAGATAACAGGTGGGTCTTAGAGGCCCAAGCAGGAGCCAGGATGTGCGCCGGAAGGTCTGACTGAGGCAGGTTGATACTGCCTGCAGGGCAGAGGAGAACACCAGTGAGGTCCTGTCCTTCCTGCAACCTGCAGTGAGTTAGGCACCACTTTGCTGGGTGTGTTTGTCTGCACTTTGTTTTCATCAACCAAAATGACATTCTGCACAAGCGTGATGGATCAGGGTAGGGATCCTTCTCCATAGGTCAGAGGTGTAAAATGTTTTCTCAAGGCTTCACATTATGAACAAGATTCTGCTAGTGAGGACACTGTTTTATTCTAGAGCTGTAATGTGTAAGTGATAAAAACACATCACACTCATTTTATCTGTAACTTATGTTATTGTTCAGACCACTGCTAAAGGGGTTAAGATACATCACTAATGATGGGTAGGGAAGGTCCCACAGAATCGCACCCACTCAGCAGTGATTTCCCTGCACTGATGAGGATTGAGATCTCAGCTCAACAGCTGGCATGGTATTCTGCATAGGTTGACTCTGTACTCACCATATTTTTAATTATTTCATGGTTTAGAAAGTAAAAGGTCTCAGGGGGATTTTACAGCTGAGTTTGTAATAGTTCTCTAAAGAAGTTTGATAAGAAGTCATTTTTATAAAGCCTTAGTGATCAGCATTATTATATTATCTCCTTTTTTATATTACTTGGCTTCTATATTGGAAGCTGTGATAATTTGACTTGGAGTGATATGTACATCTGGCCAGTCTGTAATTAGCTGGTTCTTGCCATTTCGTGTTGAAATTGTTGTTAAACTGCCTTTCTTCCTGTTTTGGCAAAAAAACTTAAGCCCTTTTAGGGACTAATGAAAATAAAGGTTAATTGTTCCAGAGACACTTTGGCCTGTTCTCTAGAACACCTGGATGGATGCAAGCTATCCAAACCTGCTGTGCTGTGCATGCCCAACTTTACTAGCTCTTTTCACGCACCCCTGAATTGGTGTTGAGATGGAAAGCCCTAAACTGCTTTGCAATCATTTAAATTGACATCTGATGTTTTCCTGATCCAGAAAATGCACACATATTAAATATGTTTGTATCTGCAACATTGTTTTCGACCATTCCATATAACGGAAGATATTTCCATGTAATAGCATGCCAATTCAAAATCATAGAATCACAGAATAACCAGGTTGGAAGAGATCCACTGGATTATCGAGTCCAACCATTCCTATTAAACACTAAATCACGCCCCTCAGCACCTCATCCACCTGTGCCTTAAACACCTCCAGGGAAGGTAAATCAACCACCTCCTTGAGCAGCGTGTTCCAGTGCCTAAAGACCCTTTCTGTGATTTTTTTTTTCCTAATGTCCAGCCTAAATCTGCCCTGGCAGAGCTTGAGGCCATTACTTCTTGTCCTGTCCCCTGTCACTTGGGAGAAGAGGCCAGCACCCTCCTCTCTATAACNGTATTTCTTTTTTAACCTAAGGTATTTTTTAAAGTATGTGGTCACTATAGTCTTATTGGTTGTAGATTTCACCTTGTATTTTTTGTCCATTCTTCAGTTTAAGTTATATAATGCTCGTTCCTTCACTGTGATGCAGTGGTTCTCATGGAGGTTTAAAAAAAGACTTCAGCTGTGCTCTCAGGAATTGTTTGTTTATAGGTTGCGCTGAGTGGCTCATACAGAGGAAATTACAGAAAGACCATGGGTCCTTGTCCTGCCTGGCAGCGACACCTAACTGCCCCAAGTCCGCCAAGCCCAGGTGCCAGGAGAAAGGGGCTGGAGGCCAGGAGAGGTAAGTGCCTTCTTGTTGACATTTGTGATGAGAGGAACTCCGTCATCATCCAGAGCCCACAGGCAAATAAACTGTGTTGGTTGCAAAAAAGTGAAACTCTGGCCTACAGAAAATTATTAAACTTAGTAGTGAAAGAAATTACCCTGTAGATGTCCTTTTCCGTGGTGCTTGCTGGAGGGCCAGCCAAGCTGGCTGATACAGGCTCTTCAGCTGGGGAAGCTGTAAGATACAACTAGCCATGCAATGACTCCACAGTCTTTACCTGTAATAGTCCTGTGATACCTGCTCCCAGTATATTTCTCTGGTGGAAATTGTCTGATTTCTCATACTGCACAAGCTCATCTTGAAACCTTTCTTTTAATGAGATGATAACAGGATAATCATTTCTGAAAACATGGTGGGAACTTTATCTCCTAGTTGCTGTCAGTCTGGGAATATGTTGGTTGGGGACCTGGGAGGTTATTGTGGAGAAAGGACTTCTGTGCTCTGCTTACCCCATGTGCCTGCTACGTAGTTTTGACTTCCTTAGGACTACAGATCTTATTTTTCACAGTGACGGGGCAGAAGATTTCATTTACGTATTGGCAAAAGTAAATAGCACTTTACTGGAGAGCTTCTGATAATTGTCTGAGGGAATCTGTTCTCTCTTAATTCTTAGAAGATACACCAATGTAACATTATCATGGAGCCTTGTCTGCAGTGTCATTTAGGACAGATACAGCTGCATGAACTTTGAATAAGCTACTAAGGTGCTGCTAAAAATTTACACACAGTCGGACCTTGTCCCATGGCCTGAGAGCTTATCCAGGATCTCTTGTGGATCTGCAGCTCTTGGTATAAATAAAGACAGTGTTCCTTTGACTATGCTTGTGATATATTTGATGTTCTTTCTAACATTAGGCATGTCTACACCAGCTATAGAGTGAGCTGTGGGTGCTGCCTTGCAGATAAAATGTAAAGCTTGTTTCCACAAAAAATCACAGAGGGCAATCTTTCTCCAAAACTATGTGTTTGTTAGGCAAATTCATGGAGGAAAAACCTGTCTGCTTCTATTATGCATAAAGATGTAGGTACAGACTCCTGTCTCAAGAAATCCTTATGCTGCACATAAAGAAGCAGGAAGGATATAGGAAGAAAATTATCATTGTAGGCATCTCATTTCTTTCCTAAGCATGTGCTATCAGGAAATCTTAGAGACAGGATACAGAGCTAGATGGATATCAGCCTGACCCAGCAGGGCTTATTCTTATATTCTGTTTATTTGTCTAAGAAGGATAGGGAGGGAGCTGTTAGCTCATTTTTACTTTGAATACGTTCCTTTGATTTTGAATGAGGGATAGCTTTTCCTAAGATTACCATGGAGAAAGATACCTTGTCAAGAAGATGAAGTTTGTGAATTAACATTACCCTGACTCAAGAGGCTCATGGGCCAAACATTGTATCCTCTAGCTCTTAAACAGCTCTGGCAAAACTATTTTCCAGATTTTTTAGGTTGGAAACTGCTATATTTGAGATTGAATAGAACCATCTTGTCTTAGTTGTTAATAAAAGACCAGTCCAAGAGCCTAATAATCATAGAGAAAGCTAGTGTACAGGTCTGACAGTGTATGGCTGATCTGACACTTTACAGACACACGCTGTGTGACAGCTGCAATGAATCAGGTTATTAGAAGCACTTTCTGCTCCCTAAAGCTAACTTATTCCTGACTTTCTCAAAAGGGAGTATGGGGAAGTGTAAAGCCTATCAATGAGATAGAGGAGAGGGCCTGAAGCCAGACAAACCAAAACATTTGGAGATTCTGCTAATGCTACGAAGATGAAAGGAATCCCCAAATAAAAAGGAGCCAGAGACATATTTAGCAGAGCCTCATTCCTAAACAGCCAATTGGTTGTAGGCAGGAAGGTCTCCATGCATGTCTGAGAAGTTGTTTTCCCTTATAAAGTAATGGCTTGTAATGAGTAAAGAGGTTACTTTATTCCCAGTTTTCTGTAGCAGCTGGGATAAGACTATAGCTTCTGCCCTCCTTTACCAAAAAAGTATGGCATGTACGAGATGGTGCATGGCCTCTGAGCTGGTGTATTGCATGCCAGCGGAAGCCCATTTCCTAGGTATGGTGACTATACAGCTTCTGTTGCAGAGTCCCTAGCACATTTTCTATCCATAGAAAAGCCTGCACAAATTACTGAAAACCAAAGAACTTTACTTAAGGAAAATGCAGCTAAGATTTTGTACTGGTATTTTGAAAGATGTTTGAAATCAATAGGGAAGTTCCCAATGTGCGTGGGAGTTTTGCTAGGATCATTATAAAGAAAGCAGGGAAATGGGTATGAAAGAAAGAGGCAAAATTACTTTTTTCTGCTTATTTTCCTTTCTCTAATCATACTCTGAACATACTGCTATGACAGAGACTGCAAAAGGGTTTAGCATGAACAAACAAAGAAGTTTACAGGGGAGGTCAAATAAAACCCATATTTTTTGGCTATGGATACAATGAAAGAACTAAAAACTCAGGGCACAGACACACTTGGCAAATTGTGCTGTGGCAGCTTCTATGCAAATAAGCTGAGTAAGTACTGAAAGATAGGCAGCAGAAAGTAGTGATGGAAGTGGCCTCCACAGGAGAAGCTAAACTACTTTCAGGAATAGTTTTGTGTTCTCTTTTTTGAAAAAAAAAAAAAAAAAAAAAAAATTGGGCTAAGCTGGTACATGGCCATAGAGGAAGGTTCACAGTCTGTGATCCTAGCATTTAGGCTTGTGTTTTTCAGGAGACTTGTTCTGTTTGGTTCTCTTCAGGTTCTTATTCTTGTCTTGTGCCAAGTACAGCTTCCCCTTCTCCCTCTAGCAAGGACCTATATTACTGAGAAGAAAGGTGTAAAATACTGATGTGATTTTTTTTCCCATGTGTTTTTATCTGTAGTAATAACTATGTGATCATAACTTGAGCATGCAATAATTAAAAAGAAAAATACTTATATTCTATCTCAAGCTGGATTGACCTAACTTCCTTGCATAGTTCACCTGTTTGCTTGCCTTCCTTCCTGCCCCAGAACTTTCCATAATGTAATGCCCCAGGGATGAGCTCCTTGCTGAGCACTGGTTCTCCATTGTGTGCTGGAGACACAATTACGTAGCATGCCTACATTCTTGCTGTGCTGTTCCTGTGTATCCTTCCATACTACTCAGTCACCCTATGGGCTTTCTTCTCCCTTCTAGTCTGCATAGCCTTGTGTCTATCAAATATCTTTCACAAAGTAGGATGCTCCAAACAACTGGTGTTTCTTCTTTATCACCCTATCAACAACTGCCTGCTCTGAATGAGACTCTGTCAGCCATATCTTTTTCATGAGCAGCCTGAAGGATGCGGTTCCCGTATCTTTGGTGTCCATGGTAGGCGAGGTTATGTGTGATCCCCACATAAATAACCATTTCTCACAGCAGCCAAGGGGCTGCTGCTGCGACCATTGCACCACTGGTAATTGTGGTACACTATGGGCTAAGTTTACAGGAACTGTGATGAAGCTTAGCAGAGGTAGAAAGGTGTCTGTGGCAACTGTGTGGCCACTGCCTACTGTAATATCCAGTTCAGCTAAAGAGTTGTTTATTTGGCTCATCAATCTTGTATGTGGTTCATCCACTAGAGCATCACCAGAAAGCTTTTTTTTGAGAGCGTAAACCTCTTCTCATTGAAGTGGAGTGTTTGAATTCTTTAGGGTATTTGTCCTGCCTTGGTATCTCCAAGAAGAATGATACTTCTGAAAAATGTTTGCTTATATTTCCTCTAATCCAGGAACTAACTGATGTTTGTATCAAAATCAGACATGATACTGTGGTGAAGAGTTCTGCTGTGTGAAATTCTCTTTCCCTTTGGCCTGAGTTTTGTGATCTCATACCATATGTTCTATGTGAGCTACATAATTTTTCTCAGCTATGTTTTTGAGCGTTGTTTGAAAACAAAGAATGTAAGATTGGCTGTCCTTTGAGTATCAACTGGAGATACACAAAAAAGGATCTGTTTATATCCCCTGTTGTAGGTGTAGGTTTCTTTCCTTGGTGTTTTTTTTTCTTTTCTCTCTCACTCTTTTTTTTTTTTTCCCAAGTATCTCTTATCTTTTGCCCTGATGCTGGAAGTGAAATAAATAGCTTTTGCATGGCTCATGTTCCAACACTTGCTAGCTTCTGTTTCTGACCCTCAGAGGGAGTTGCATTCCTTAAAAGTTCCTTTCCTTAAAAGTTAAATTCCTTTTGGTCTTCAGCCCATAATTCTGCCTATCTGCTATCTCTACTAGTGGTCTAATTCTTAAAATCTCTACATCAGAAAAATTCCCCTTGCAGTTATATGGGAGATTTTCTTGCATCAAGACTACTCAATTACGCAGCAAACATTCTGTAAGCAAACAGATGGTGCACGTTCTCATTGTAAGAAGACTTAAAGCAGGGGCCTTTCCTGAATTCTCACATCTTGGCTTGTGTGTGTAGAACAGTTTTGAATTTGTAATGGAATTTAGTTTGTATTTGTAATAGTATTGGAGTTCAGAGATACTGGTTTCTGGTCTTTAGTACAAACTTAATGACAAAATATTGTTGGCTATGAAAAGCCTACTTTGCTAGAATCAGCTTGTGCAGAGAACAGCTGGCTTCAGCTGTAAAAATCCAGACCTATGCTGAAATTAACAGTACAGTGAAAATCCTCGCTTTATTTGCTAAAAATGTGTTCAATGGAATAGCTAGATAAGAGTTATAACATGTAACAACTTTATTAGGAACAATTTGAGATGAATTTATAACAGTCCAGACTTGTGGCCATCAGTGGAGTAGCACTAGGGCAAAGTTAGACCACAGGTCTATGCATTTTGAAAATAAACTGATAGGGAAACAGAATTGAATCTAACTCACTGCAGTCCACAGGGGATCATAGCAGTTTTTTAACAGAAAATATTCACAACTTTCAAAAATTTCACTATGAACCCTATACAACAGCAGGTACTGCTCTTACATCTATGAGTAATATTTAGTATAAAAGCAAAATGCCAAGCTTTTAAAGAGACTTTGGTGCAAAATTCAGCAGCTATTTAACTTGCCAGAATTTTTTTCTTTTTCTTTTCTTTTTTTTTTTAATTGTCAAAATCTTTAATGAAAGCAAAGTGTTTCTTTAAAAACATCATCTCTGTTATAAATGACTGCTTTTCTAAGTTATCTCTCTGCCTTTTGAGTGTTACAGTGGGGACCTGGACTTGTCTTCTTTGAACACGTGCTCCTCCTGCCAGAAGGCGACTATTACAGACACACTCCATCTCTCTGTATTTTAGCAACTCTCCTGCAGTTTTAAAGTGTTCCTCTTAAACAGCTGAAAGCCTCCTCCTCTTTCATGAGCACTACACTGGAATGTAGTGGAAGAGACCCAGGGCCTGCGGCCACCCAGATTAGAGGTTTTTGTACTAAGGTCCCTATATGGTTTTGTTAGAGACTTCAGCTCTGTCTCTGTCTGTTTCTGCTCCTTGTTTGGGAGGCTAGTGGGAGGAGAAGAGCTGAAGGGGCTATATATCCTCAGAACTTCAGATACAGAGTGCACCATCCCAGAGCAGCTATCCCCAGCCAAGCACTGCCAGGGTAAGTGGCACTGAACCAAGAGCATAATTTACAGATTGCTGGAGGACGTAAATTAATAATGTCAAATGGAAGCTATTCAGGAGGATGTACTGCTGTGCTGTGGTTTGCTTAAGCAAACTTACTTACTAGAATTGAATAAAATACTTGTAATATCTATACTGAGTTGTTCTTGGTTTATAGCACTTCTGAAAGGGAAGTTCTACCTGATGATAGTACTGATTCCACCAGCACTCCAGCAATAGCATAAGAATAAGACACAGTCTGTGTAATGTCATGGTTGGAATGATAGCTATAGTAATGTTAAAATGAACCCGTGTGACCCTATGGTGTTAGCTTAGTACAGAACAGAGTTCCTGAAAAGGTGAATTTGCCCAGTGTGCAGTAGAGTTTCTCAGCAGTTTTGCTTCAGTTCTCTTAATTTAGTATAAGGTGATGTGAGTGTTTTGGGGAATGTGACTGCAAGAAGAGCTGGAAGTATGCAAAACAGCAGTGTCTAATAGGATAACATGAGGATTCATGTGTATTTGTCCTTGTCTTTGTTCATGTGAAACTATTGTTCTGTATAATGCCATACATTTCATTAAGAAAAAGGCTACACACAGTATTTCTTGTGGGGCTTAAGTTCTCTTGTAAGGTGATTGATTATCTTTAGGTATAAAGCAGGTAGAAGAAAGAGACTAAATACTGTGTGAAATACTTGGGAGAAAAATTTCTTGTCTTCTGCAGTGCTGAGTGGCATTTGCTGCTCTAAGATGTTACTACTGCATGCCATAGCAGTCCTGAGCTGTAACTCGCTGACTGGCAGCAGAGCGCCCTGTCTGAAATCATTCAGCTTTGATTTTTCAAGTTTTTGTTACTAAATATGGTTTTCATTTAGAGTCCACTAAGCTCAGAAAAGTAGCCTTTCCTGCCCCCTTCTTTCCCCTCCCCCAAGTGATTTTTGGCATTGCATTAGCTGCATGGGTTTGACAAACCCCCTGACCTCAAACTCTGTTCCAAAAACAGACGATGGAAAAGCCTATTTCCTAATTAGGAAATGGTTTGTCCAAACCAGTCTGTTCATTCATGTTAGATAACAATTGTACTCCATTCAGTAAATGTTTGAATATAAAGAGCCTATTTTCCCAGGAGTTTAATAAACACAAAATTTGCAACCTACTTTTCTTTCCTAATAATAATAAAAATATCTGGAGTACATCAAGTGAGGATTTCCCTGTATTTGCCTGCTCCTGGGAGCAATGCCCAAGTAGTCTGCAAGGAGTGGGGCTGCAGCTGTCTCATGGCTGCCTCGCTGGGGAGAGACGGAAGAGCTCAAATGAATTTGTGAAAACTATCTGTGCTTGTTCCATCTGATGTAGAGGCTAAACAGATTGCAGGATTCTTTCCTCATTGGCCATGGTTCTTGCTGACTGCATTCCCACTTTGTCCTGTGCTTCCACTATTCCTATGGCAGAAGGTTTCAGAGATCGCATATGGAGCCATCTGGTCTGTGGATAACAGCTGTCTCCTTTAGCTATTAACATGCAGCAATTTGTTGAACTCTGCATTGAAGCCCATTCTCAGACATAGCCAAGTGGTTCCCTACCACACTATAAACTGCGAGCACAAACTTCTTGAGTCCTGGTATTCAGTGCTTGTTTCTGTAATTGACTTTAATAGAAAGCCTTCAAAGCATTTTTATTTCCTTTTGCTAGAGAAAGAAAAGTTTCTTTTTACTGAGACTAGGAGCCAACATAAATTACTCTGCCACTCTACAAAGGCCGTTTATTAGCTGCTTTGAAATGATGACAGACCATATGCTATGACCTGTTTTTAAAACACGTACTGTCCCTGACTCCATTTCACAGGCAAAGTTTTTTTTCTGAGTGACTAAAGGAGACCTGGAAAAGGCTTTTTTACCCCTTTTCTTTTTAATTGGGATCATTTCTTCTCTTTTAAAAGATATCTTTAAAAGGCATCTTGACACAGTGGATTAATATCTGCATCAGGAAAAGACCACTAGTAAAATGCCTGTAGTATTTCATGTAGTTGGTCTTTGGGAAGTCCAAGACTGGATGGAGAAGGCTGAAGTGCTCTTACCTTTGACAGCTTTCCACGTGTCAGGATTTTGTCAGGGTGATAGAGAAGTGGGGAAGTGGTGCTGAATCCAATGCAAAGGGATCTTTGAGTTTGCAGCTGTCAGCTCAGCGTTCTCTTTTACCTCCCACCCACCCCCAGCTGTGGATTTCTGTGACCAAATTTAGATAAATATTTGCTGCTCTGTGATCTGTCTGTCCATGTTACAGAACTACAAGTTTCCTTTGGAATCCACTGGATAACCCCTAGTGCACACAGCCTTCCTGCAGACCTGGTTGAAAGCTCTCTTGTTTTCAAAATGAAGCCCGTTCCCTTGTATGGCCGTGCAGGCGTTGTGATTGCCAAAGTGGTGCCATACCTCTCTTTCCTGGTGCTGGTTGCTTTCATACAGCTGTCTGTCTTCAAGGGTGGGTCTGCTACCCGAGTAAGGTTGGTTTTGCTATTTTAAATTGTTTTCTGCTGTTTTCATAGGGCCATTTTCTGTCTGGACGGCCCAAGGACGTGAACATAGAAGATGTGCGAGGAAGAGGACAGCACTGCCCTTGTTTGTGACAATGGATCAGGGCTCTGTAAAGCTGGCTTTGCTGGGGATGATGCTCCAAGAGCAGTTTTCCCCTCCATTGTGGGTCGTCCCAGGCATCAGGTGATGAACTGTATTGGTTATTCCACACTGGGTTGGTAGAAGGCTTTGCTGCTCCCTTCCCAGCCCTCCACCCCAGAGCCACCTTATCCTGTGTTTGGGACTAGCCCAGCCCTGGGTGATCTCTATAACGCAGCATTTCTAGAAAAAATTAGCCCAGCAGTGTACTCACCTGAGTCAAACAGGTCTCTTGCCTTGTGAGAGGAGTCCTGCTAAGATTTTTCACTGCCTTATATACACTCTTCTCCTTGTCCCTTAATTTTAGATCACCCAGAAAACTTGGGTGAGTAAAGGTAGTTTAAAAAAACCACATAAGTCCAACACAGAACAATCTGGACATTTTTACTTCCCAAAAAGCTGAAGATTGGTAATGTGTGGAAAACTAAAGGAAGTAGTTTTCAATCAGCTTCCTATTGACCTTCCTGACTCTGTTCATTTCGCTGTATCACAAACGGGCACCTGTCTAGGGCAGAGTTTCTTTAGCTTCAAGTTCTACATTTGAGTATATGATGTATTACAGTTGATTTTAATAGTTTGCAAAATATGTATATTATCTGAGTGTTGAATATAGAGAGTTTCTGAGCCAGATCCTCATTACATGAACAAGAACAGCTTGGCTAGGCCATGACAAACTAATCCTCCTAATTAGTAGATCCACCTAATTGTTCCTATGCCATGTAATGACCTAGTGAAATAGGAAGAGGTCAACTGGTTGGAAGATGCAGCACTTCATATACCTAGCAAATACATTTTAAGCTCTTCAAGGCAGAAGAATTGTGCACCTAATGGAGGTGTTTGGGCATTAACATATTTGAAACAAAATTCAGCTTCCAGCTTCTGTAGATAGTGTGACCAGTATTAATTGCTCAAAAGCAAGCCATACAGTCACAGTGGAAACAAATACAGCAGATTTCTAGATCCTTTCTTTCCTGATCACATTATGGATAGCATTACTGCCCTGAAGGAAAGATCTCATAAGCTGCAAATCCAGCTTGCTTGCTTCTGAGACAGGGCAGTTAAGAGATGCCAGGTTTTGGAGGTGTAATGACTAAGTTCTGATGAGAGCATTATGCACTCAAAGCATCCTGCTACTATTTTTTTTCCAGTATTTCTAACTTTAACATAGAGGTTACTGTGTATCCAGTAGTTTCCAGATCTACAGGATCCATGAAAATGCCTAAAAAGAAGCCTGTATCAATAGATTTATTTTTTTCTATCTCTGGTGGAAATATTACAGTGCTTAGGGAAATGTAGAGTAAATTGCTCCATTTTGACCCCTAGTTGGCACATCACTTTCACTCCACTTTGTTATAGTTTAGCAGTTAGTCCCTAAACAGTAACAAACATTAAAACAACTGTGTTTTTCCACTTCATCTTGATGAATTTATTGTT
Source organism: Piaya cayana (assembly GCA_013389865.1). Classification (NCBI taxonomy): domain Eukaryota; kingdom Metazoa; phylum Chordata; class Aves; order Cuculiformes; family Coccyzidae; genus Piaya; species Piaya cayana. The sequence goes on from WAAB01022393.1 coordinate 54,445, forward strand.
TTGCTTGGCTGTTTACTTAAACTGTAGTGGAAAAATGAATTCCAGAGTTTTAAGTGAAGTAAATTTAATTTTGGAAATTAAAAACCAGTGAGTAATTCTCTATTTCATATTTTGTAACTAATATTAATGGCAACTGGGTTTATTTCACAGCTAATTTTTTTTATCTACTTTGTGACACGTCTCCTTGAGACACTAACTCCATTTGTGTTATTTTATAGGGTGTGATGGTTGGTATGGGTCAAAAAGACAGCTACGTAGGTGATGAGGCTCAAAGCAAGAGAGGGATCCTGACCTTGAAATACCCCATAGAACATGGCATCATTACAAACTGGGATGACATGGAAAAGGTATTTCGGCTTTGAAAAGTTGATGTGTGTGGTATGACTGGTAAACAGAAATGCTTGAACCAAATGTTTATAACACACCCACTAGACTTTAGATGAACGTGTCATGCTATCAAGGCTTGACTATGACTTGACAAGAAAGTTACTAACAACAAAGGTTAGTTTTTGGGAAAAAAAAATTAAAAAAAAGGAATATCAATTTCTAGTAAAGGAATGGAATATAAGAAGGTATGTGTTTCTGCAAAGATGCAAAACATGTATTTACTTTTGATGTGAAAGGCACTGTTTACGCACATACTTTTTAATGCTTGAAAGATTAGCAATACATCCATTTTGGAGCCAGTACTTGGATGAAAGGCTTCCAGAACTATGTTTACAGTTGTAGTCTCTATGGCTGATTAAATTCTTAAGATGGCATTTAATACTGTGCTGTGGAGATAGGGCTACTTGGAACAGCTGGGACATCACAATGCAGTGCAAGTGTGTGGAGCCACACAGGACTTAATGACTCCCATAGTGTGTTTTACTGGGAAAGGCAGTAAAAACCTTGAGATGCCTAACCTATCAACCAGTCTCTAATCACTACCAGCTTGAAAACAAGCTTAGAAAAACATTTTGGCCTTTAGAAAGCCTCTGGTGGTTTTACCTTTATTAGTGTATCAAGTTCCTCATTGTGGTTCACTTGGCCACAGGTTTTTACAGCTGGTGGGAGTAAGCCATAAGGAGGTGTTAAACACAAGTTGACCTTCATCCTTACAAACCGTTGCCTTAATTTCTTTTTATGAATTCTTGGGCTGGCATCTACAAACCAAAAAAATGAAACTGTTTTCAAGAGATCCATTAACTATTAAGCTTTACTGCGTAGGTCTGCATGTGTTCTAGAGTTGTTCTGGAACTGTTTAATTTTCAATCATTATTGAAATAGCATTGCTTGAACCAAGTCTGTCCTCCGTCTTTTCTACTGCAAGAATAACGTATTTACTCTTATTAACTTATGTGTCCTTAATGGGCACGTGTCTTTTACAAGCAAGTAAAACCTGAGGATAGTGGTTTTCTTTCTGCAGTTATTTTGGTAACCTCTATGAATGCAATAAAAACAACTGCCTGAGAAACATAACCAGCTTATCCCTAGGGCTATAAGCAGAGTGCTGGAGCACAATACTTGTCTGGAAGCAATTCTGAGCTGCTGGTTGACAACATTTCTTTCCTTTCTCCCATTGCTCTCAGATCTGGCATCACTCTTTCTATAATGAGCTCCGTGTTGCACCTGAAGAACACCCAACTCTGTTGACTGAAGCACCATTAAATCCCAAAGCCAATCGAGAGAAAATGACTCAGGTAAACTGACACTGAAGCTGTGGAATAAGTCAAACTTTGTGAATTCAACAGGATGTAAACTCCATAATTTCAGTTAGTCATGCTGTCCAGTAGTCTGTCTTAGTTATGGAAGATTGACAGTGCATTGTGACCACCTATCATATTTGCTCATTACTACATTTACTTTAGACAGTGTATCTGCTTTGAATGTGAGTAGTTCAGTCTGCACAGGCTTTGTCATCTTAATATGTTTATTTCTAGGCTTATTACAAAATTATCTTTAACACATGCATGTCTCTCTGTTGTATTAAAGATATAGGCCAGATACAGGCCAGATTCAAGGAGATGTCCCATAGGACAAATATTTTTTAACTTAGATTTTTTATTTTCCTTCCTGCCTGCCTGCCTGCCTGCCATCAAGAAATACAAAAATCTTGTCTTCTCCCTGTCTCTCAGCATGTTGCTTCAACTAAGCTAAAATCCCTAGCATTAAGGCAATTATTTTAATTGCATTTCAGATTATGTTTGAGACTTTCAATGTACCAGCCATGTATGTAGCTATTCAAGCCGTTCTGTCACTCTATGCTTCTGGACGTACCACAGGTAGGCCTCTGGGGGACATGGCATAGACAGTCAAAATAGTTAAGTGTGTTGATATGCACCTCGGATTGACTAATGTGTTATCTTCACCAAGGGATTGTGCTTGACTCTGGGGATGGTGTCACCCACAATGTGCCTATTTATGAAGGCTACGCCTTGCCACATGCCATCATGCGTCTGGACCTAGCTGGCCGTGATCTGACTGACTACCTCATGAAAATCCTGACGGAACGGGGCTACTCCTTTGTGACCACTGGTAAGGACACACTGCTGACTAAGGAGGAGAGTTCTTTAGTGTGCAATATTTCTAGTGGACTAGCAGTGGTTCTGCAATGAATTAGACTCAAGAAGCAATCCATCAGGAAAGTCCCCTGCAAGACTACCAGAAGATGTTTAAAAAATGGGGAGGGGGCGGTGTTGGAGGAGAATGAAAGGGAACAACCTGTCAACATATCTGAGTCCTTCCTGAATGCCATTCTAAAGACTGAATCCTCTTGACAGCGGAGCGTGAAATTGTCCGTGACATCAAGGAGAAGCTGTGTTATGTGGCCCTGGACTTCGAAAACGAGATGGCCACTGCTGCTTCTTCCTCCTCTCTGGAAAAAAGCTATGAGCTTCCTGATGGTCAGGTGATCACTATTGGAAATGAACGCTTCCGCTGCCCAGAGACACTCTTCCAGCCATCTTTCATTGGTAGGTTAAATGATTGCTCTTGCCTTGGTAAACTGCACTTAAATATCAAGTCAATGTTTACTGTTGGTTTTGTCCCATTGCTAACTCATTTAGACGAATGAATGAATATGTCCTAGCACCTATTATATAATAATCTTTTAAACAGTAGTAATATTAATGTGGTGGAAAGAACTTCATGTCAAACAATAAGGCAAAATGCTTTCCCTAAGTAAACTCTGAATGTTTATTCCTGGCATTGGGCCCATGCAATTTGGTATGTTGTGCAGTTGATTACTACAAGAAGTATGGCTGCAAAGCCACTTTTCTAAGTAGAATTGGAGTGTAGTTTGAATGTACTTACAGGGAGGTGGTGTGTGGGGAAGCACTACTTTTATTTTTCAAAAATACTGCGCCAAATCCTGAATCCCTGTTCCATCATATCTGCAGAGCAAAGCCAACACAATGCATGCTAATCAACAGCAGGTTATGCAGAAATCCAGTGTCAGTTCTGCCAATCAGCAGAATTTCAGCTAAGAAACAGATGAACTAGTTGCATATTTAGAGGTATTAGGACATTTTTTCAACGTTCTCTCTCAGAGTTGGCTCAATTTAAGAAAAAAAAAAAAAAGAAGAAAACAAATGATTCCAAGACCATATAAGGAATTCTTAGGACATTTGAGATTGCCTGTACAAGCCTAGTGGAAACTTCACTATTCCACATCCCCAGCTTTCTTTTTAAGAAGGAGTTGCGTGAGTAAGGGGGAAAGCAGGGCTGTACACCAAGGAACTCCTCAGCAAATAATTTGTACAGCTGCAGAATGACTTTTCAGATTTCCACAGCTATGAAGACTGATGTCTTCCAAAGAGACACTAAAATTCAAGGTGTCATTTCTGAGTTAACGATTTTAAGTCTCTGTACCGAGTTGCTTTCTAAGTGTTCTTCTGTAACTTCCCCAGGCATGGAGTCTGCTGGCATTCATGAAACCACTTACAACAGCATCATGAAATGTGATATAGACATCAGAAAGGACCTTTATGCCAACAACGTGCTGTCTGGAGGCACTACAATGTACCCGGGTATTGCAGACAGGATGCAGAAGGAAATAACTGCTCTGGCTCCCAGCACCATGAAGATCAAGGTATGATGCAATTATTTGCAAAGTGTTTGAACTGGCATGTACAAAGTCCTCAGAAGTCTAATGAAACATAGCAACACTTTACAAACTAAGTGCTTTGTACATATCTTGAGTCATGCCTGTACCTTCTAGCAAAGTCACCCTGTGGTAACTTTGTTGCTGGAAGAAGAGAGCCTTCTCAACTCTTATCTCCTTGTTCATGGTGAATTCTGAAAACTGCCCCAACATGGCCAAAGAAAAAGTGTGGACCCACCAGCATAAACTTTCTCCTGGAGTTAGATGTGAGATTCTTTTTGGCTGATTTAGATGAGAGAGATGAGACGATGGTTTTGTCTTTGGCCAACAAGTTCAGAAAATGAGTCTCTAACAATCTTCCTCCTTCTTCAAATCTTCTTTTCCTTGCTTTGCAAACATTTTATCAGCTATACCAATCAGAGTGCTCCATAGGTCATTCTTTTTCCCAAGTCCTCCTGGGCTATCATTATATATTTCCAAAGCCATTGTGTCCCTTTTTCTCATATGCAGTCATGGATACACAAGTGCACTATTCTTACTGGGCACTCTCACTCAGGCAGAGAGATTGGGGATTTAGATTCAGACTTAAGTAACAACTTTTTAACTTTACTGCTTGCAGCAACAACTAACTGTAATGCCAAGAATGACACTAGCACATAGGTACAATGATTTTGTTAATATCAAATATTAATGCTTTAATATTAAACATATTAAATGTAACCCAAATTTATTTTAATCACAGTGGGCAATCGTACTCAATGCTTTTATTTCCTAAACAGATCATTGCTCCTCCTGAACGTAAGTACTCCGTCTGGATTGGAGGATCTATTCTTGCCTCCCTGTCTACTTTCCAGCAGATGTGGATCAGCAAACAGGAATATGATGAAGCTGGCCCATCCATTGTTCACCGCAAATGCTTTTAAATTGCTATATCTTTATGTATCCTTAGTGTATTACTGTGAATGTATTGTGGAAAATACATTCTTATAATTTCATTCCACAAATCCTTCATGATAACAACTCTAATTAATTGGATACTATGTGTTTTATTGGAATAATTTTTAAATACGCTGCAAAATTGCTGCTCCTATTTGAACCCCTCCTTCCTCCCCCCCCAAGGTACATTTACAGCTGGTTTGCAGCTCCATCTTGAGGCATGAATTTGTTACTGCACCGTACTGGGCTTAATAGAAGTAGCAACTCTTGGTCAGTAACACCAAAGTGAGCAAATGCTCAGCTGCACGTTGTCAAAAGCTTAGCCTCAGTAAACATTTTAGTCTGCAAACAGAACTAGCTTTGCTTTGTACCAAGTTCTGGGCAGTACGAAAAGAGCATAGCACTTGTTCAATAGCAGGATGAGCGTGGGCCACTCTGCTTTGCATCTGCTCTATGCAAGATAGTTATTATCTATCCACACCACTTCTTAATTCACAGCCATCATGCTGGAAAAGCTTTTTTTTTTTTCTTAGAGCTTATGGCCCAGAGGTGTACAACATGTATGACAATTCTGTGTGTTTTCTTAAAAGAAATGAAACCTGTTCCTTTGGGAACATATGTAATCACTAATATTAGATTGAACACATGACTTCCTAGCATATGCCCTCGGGATGAGTGCAGCCTATTATTTCTGTGTTGCGATTTCTGGCAAAGTCTAAAGGGTAGTTAAGCTGGCTTAATACACTTTCTTTTCAGAACTGGTTTGGGGGTTTTTTGGGAGGGGGGGTGGGGAGAGGGCAGGTAATGTAAACAAAATAGTTAAAATAATTTATACAACTGATATTCAATAGAAGTATATGCATAGAAGCTGAAGCCAGTATTATTGTCTTAGAAGTATATATAAATAAAGAATTCACTGACACAGACCAGGAAAAGGTCAGTTCTAAGAAACTTGTGGCAATCTGTGTTCATTAGAGTTCAGGACAAAGGATGCTATTTATTTTTGTTACCTAGTTTCCTGTCTAAACTCAGTAGTTTACCTCACCTGCTTGTTAATTGTTACCTTTCAAAACTGTAAGCTCTTTGCAACAGCACCTGTTATTTACCATGTCTGCATAATCCCTAGGTTCCAGATCTTGTCCAGCTTCTGACTGTTAGCACATGTTTCAAACTGCATTGTACTAACCATATTATTTAAAGCACAGGTCATCTAGATTCTTGGAACAGATACTAAATAAACTCTTGTTCAAGCAAATAATTTTGTATGGTTCTTCTTTCTAACTCTATCTAGATCTTTTTATCTAACTTGAGATAGATCCAGGGCATCCCTTTCAGGATAAGAACTTCATTTCAAATAACTATTCCTACTAGAGGGTTGCTGGAGAAGACACATTTTCTCCAGGAGTCTCTGATGCAACTCTGCTGTGCCAAGATATGATGTGGGTCAGCTCTCTGGTAAATGACTTGTATTTTCCTAAGTGGTTTTGGCTTAGTAACTTAGTCAAAACTTGAGCTATGCAAGGACAGAATGGGGAAAAGGATGAAAAAATGTCACCCAAATGGATTTGACTCTACTACTTATAATGTAAATTCACTGAAGCAGTGAAGAAGTGTTAACAGGTGGAAGTTAACAGGTAGAAGTCACACAAAGCAAACCACTGCTAAAAATCTCTTTCTCAGAAAGCAGTTAATGCCAACAAGTGAGAGACAAAATGTTATTTATTTTAACACAGTTACCATTGTTTGAAGTTCATTTTATTGTTGTGTTTTATAGGTGAGATTTGTTTACAGATTAAGGGATAATGCCATTGAACTCTGTCTTGACAGAAACAAAATAACTCCAAAACAGGCTAGAGCAATAAATATCAAACCATTCAATCTAAAATGTATAAATATAAAAGTCATTTCTGAAAATGTATGAAAAAGAAGGAATTTTTCTTTTTTTGGCCATTTGTGTAGTAGCATCAGTACTGTCCATCTGTATCACCTCAGGTCCAGCACAATGATCTTTACGTCTTTCCCGACCACATGGGTACATGGCTGCAGAAGAAGTCAACCCATTACTCACAGAAATCAGTTTCAATAAAACAGCATATAAGGCATATTGTTTTCTTTTTATTTTCTGAGCCTGCTTAATACCATACCTACCTACCCATTTTTAATTGCACTTATCACTGTGTCTATCTACAAACAAACCTAATCTCTACAGGTACAGACTGCTGAATAAAGCTAGGACAACACCACAAAGTAAGATTTATAAGGAAGATATTGTTTAGTGCTTATCCTGTAAAACAGACCATAGTTCTGTGCTATCCTTTAAGTAGTGCAGCATGGGATACCCAAAATGGAGAGGGAGGGTATTGTGTGCTGCATTAGAAAGGTGCATAGGGAACAGCAGCAAGGAAAGCACGAACTCTTATCTCTGCCTGCAATAGCTTCACATTTGTCTGCCTACATGCTGGATTTTTTTAAGCATTTGGGACTTGATTATGTCTTTAGACACATTCATAACTGAGTAACAGCATGTTTTGGGTCTGTGGAGAAAAGCCTTTACCAGTAACCAAACAAATGCAGGTTAGGATTGTTCTTGTCTGGTTTCATGAAGCTTCCTGCATTACTCCTGATCTTTTACCTCCAGGAAATGAGGTTGTGATCTTACCGTTTTTGTTGGAAAATCAATGGGTTTTGGGGATTATACTTGAAAGGATATGTGTGTTTGATATGCAGGCCTAGCACTCTTGGTAATGTTTATCAATGAACTAAAATGGCCAGTAATGAACTACATCTGTGAAGGACTACTGAAAAAAGCCCACTTGGAATAGAAGTCTTAACTTTTTTTCAGTCAACAACAAAACAGTAGAACAAAACAAACCAAAACAACCCCAACCTCTCCTACTGAGGAGTCATACAACAAAGAAGTAATTCCCAATGTCTTTCAGCACTACTTCTCTGCATTAAATCATTTTATTTTGAGCTATGAGAGATGCTCTGTACTTGAAGCAAGACCCATTTAAAACTGAAAAATCTTAATTCTTCAAACGTAAAGATTATTGTCTTCTAGAAAACAGTGGCATCTCTCATAATTCTCCATGATTATGCTGTTCAGCCATATATATAACTTATTATGCTATTAAAATATCAAAACGTATGGAAGTCACTGAGAAAGGTTTATGACAAACAGGGAAAAATCTGGGCAATGAAGAAAATAAGGCTTAATTTAGTTGCACTTTTTAGCAGCTGGGTTGTTCTGTTGGGACACCACAGATGAGGAGATGAACTGAATTTCTGCAATCTGAATCTGATTAAAAAAGCAAAGAGCTCAGGAATAGCTCCCGTTTGAAACTGTAGCTTTTGCTTCTTCTGAAAGCAGGTAAAAGTGGTGACTGATGGTAACTGCCTGTGGGTTATCCACCATCTGAATGACTATGCGTACTGTGTGTCTCATGGTTGATAATGAATGCTTACGCGAATCCTGATATCTACCTTGTTCAGTGAAGAAAGGGTAATGTATTATTCAAAAGTGAGAAAAATAATAAAAAACCAAATCTGAAGGACAAATTTTTCGCTTGCAGTAGAATGATAAGCAAGAATTCGAATAGTCAAACCCATGTTGGATTACATACTTACATAAAATAACCTAGGGTCCTTTGTATGTGGATGGAATCCCTTCTTTTTACAAGCAGAAACTTCTAGCATGCCAGCATTAGTAAGTCTGAAGATGCCAGTGCTGGAAAGTAAAAGATGAAATTACCACTACACAATGCACCCATAAAAGTCCAAGGTTTCACACAGAAAATAGTTAGCTTAACAGAGGGACAATAGGATGGTACTCAGTGACCTTTGATGCTGGGTTGTACTCTTAAAGATATTTGAAATCAAGGGGAGCTGTATTCCTGTAAAGACAGAGGTGATGAGGGAAAGGGGGGAAATGCAGTACATAAAAATGGTGCTATCCCCATTAGGCAGGTTAGCCTGCTAAGGGCCAGGACTAGTTCATACAGGAACATAAACTTGGGTGTCCTGGATTGCATTTCACTTACTGAACTCTAGAGGGACAACTTAAGAGAGAACAGCCTTTAAGCTAGCTGTGTAAATGACCAGTGAAGGTACACATTCTCCCCAGTCATTTAGGTAATCGAGTAAAACAAAGCACTAGAAAATGCACTGCTGCATATGTATGATCAAATACTGAGTACTGAATAAGAAGTTCGAAGACCCACCCTTCTGTAAAGGACATAAATACCTCATAAATACAGGACAGCACCTGATTAGTAAATGTTACAGAGAGGAGTAACAGGTTAGAATTGGTTACAGTGTATCAGCATAAAATATAAAAGAAGGATGCAAGACTAGATATTTGAAAAGGTATGCAGGTGTGCTCTGGGTTATAAAGCCTAGAGCTTGTGCACTTGCCATTGCATTTGTATTTACTGCTCTGCTACCTTAGTGGACTCTATAGGAAGTCAGGCAAGCAGGATGGGTTGCATAGAAGTCATCTACAGGGGCAGAAGACCAGAAAGAAAGGTTGAAAAAAAGCAGTCTATACAACAGTGTTAGCCATGTGGCCCTGAAACTCTAAGCACACCAAAGCAGAATCACAAAATTTAAGTTGGAAGGAACTTCTGAAGATTGTGCAGTCCAACCCCTTTGCTACAACAGAATCACCTCGAACAGGTTGCCCAGCACCATGTCCAGTCAGGCTTTGAGTATCTCCAAGGATATAGGCTGGTCCTTCCTGCATAACTTGTTCCATCACAAACCTTCACAGCAATTGTTGTTCAGTTCCAATTTTTTTGTATATACTTATGGTTTGTATTTTATGAAGTACAAAAATAGAACCTTATTTTAAAAAAGTGACCTTTATCCCTCTAGTCCTCAAACTGCATTTTTAATATCAACCTGATGAAATACCTGAAGAAATTCACAGTTAGTAACCCCTCCACTTCCTTCATCAAACAAAGCATTTGTGGTGGGGCACTGGCAATGTGGTCTCCAGAAGAACAGTGGAGTATAAAAATAAATGAAATTTAAAGCCTTGGGCCAAGACAGAGGAGGAAAGAGAAGCCAGAAACAGTATAGTACATTTCAGCTGACTGGAATGCAAATCTAAACAACTTAGAGAAAATAAATTCATATTACAATATTCTTGCCCTTCATACCAGCTGACACGTGCTGTTTGTGTTTGATTAAATTTTAAGATAAGGAGCAGCGGATAATATCTAAATATTACTTAGAAAAGTCAGAACTCACTCATTATGCTTCGGTGAACAAACAATTGCAATAGCCTCTGGCAACATCAGCTGATAAGAACAATGAGTATGAAGATCAACACTGGATAAGAATGCAGTTTGTGTTGGATGTGTCTACAAAAAGAAAGAAATAACTGAGTATCATGAAATATTTCTTATAAATCAAGGTCGACACACATTTAAGAAGGAATAATAACTTGTAATAAGTGAAAGCATTGGTACTTCCTCAGGTTGATTTCTCATGTTCCAATTAACCCAGACTCCACACCGTTAGGGTAGCTTTTGAGTATAAGGTTTACAGAAGCATTTTCATAACCAAATGTACAAGCAATTTTCTGCTCATGAGGGAAAAAGGTGGAACCAAGAAACACAACAGAAAGGGAAATGACTTGATTGTCCAAAATCCATAAGAGTAAAATTAATATATACAATACAATGCCCTCCCACCCCAATTTTGAATACAGTAGAAAAATAAATGGCATTCTAAAGTAATAAATACCCTTAAATTGACAGAGATAATAGTCATACTGGTAAAAGCATGTCCATTGAGTCAACAGGATGCCTCAATTTCATTAAGAAACATTTGTCTGTAGGGAACACTAGTGCTCATTTACATCACTACAATTAAAATTAAGGGAGCAAATTAATTTGGATTATTCCAGTTATTTCTTTTATTTGTTATTTCCAGGGTTTCTTTCACATAGTATGCAGAGCTGATACATAAAAGCCAGAATCAGTAAGTCATACGCACATGGATCCAACCCAAAGTGAGGAGATCATACTGATCCTGAATACCAAATAATTCTTCCACATTTTCCATATCACAGTAGTCTGGTCCTGCAGATTGCTTTGGCACTATTACATGGGTAATAGTAAATTCATTATGTGTCTGTAAAACAAACACTGACTTAGAGTGTAACAAATGAATAAATTATAAATCACAATATGAAAGACCACAGCACAACAGCTAAAACAAAGCAGCATAGCTCCACTGATTCCAGTGCAACTATGCTGACTTACTGTACCTGAAAATACACCTTAGCTTTTTATCATGAAAACATATAGGCAAGTATCAGTAACAACATGACATTGCTAGATTGAAATGTTCACAGAGGCCACTGTGAAAAGGTTGTCCTTTTAAAAAAATACTAAAATAATTTTAAAATATTTGAGAGTACTATAATTATTTCCTGTGAATTGTGGAACATCACTACACTTGCCATTCTTTCTCTTTATACAATTCCAATACAAAGAACTTTAAAAATTATGTCCAAGTCTATGTCAGCATTAGCCATTGCATCCTTCCCCACTCTGAAAGCGTGCTGAGCATTATCTAGGTCAAAGTCTGAAAATCAGACATTCCACAGCTTGATACGGGGATTTTCTTCTTCTTTTTTGTTGTGCCATTATGAATTTGATGACTCTAGTAGATTCTAACAGTCTTTATGTTTCATTGTCCAGTAACTAAACCTCACTTACCTTAGATGAATGCCAGAGAAAGCACTCGAAAAAGCTTGTATTGTCTAGCATACTGAAAAACTTGCTATATTTTATAATGACAGCAGTGTAATTTTAACCAAATGTGTCCCTAAGCAAGCTGAAGTGACCACTCAGGTTATAATATGAAGTTAATTGCATTAAAGGCTAATAATTTAGAACTGTTTTTGCTCCAAAATTGATATATTTATAGGAAAATAAAGCATTATTCCCATATTCCTCCTCATATTCCCCATACAAAAGTGAGTGTAAAACTGTACCAGTTTTCCGCAGAGAATTCCACATGTCTCTATTCCTCTTACTGTATTTGACTCCGCTAGCAGCAGAAATCTGTGACAGAGATCCCTGGGCAAAATGACACCTCTGAGTGCTTCGGCCAGGTGAGCTAACAAAAAAAAAACAACAAACCAAAACCAACCAACCAAAGAAAAAAAAAAACAAAAAAGAGAGAAAGATAAAAAGATAAAAAGGCATTTGCAACTTATACAGTGAAGTTCCCTAAAGGAAGGAAACATACATAGTTACAGGAGATTCTTAAAAGTGAAAGAATTGCACTTATCACGTCACAGATATCTAATGAGAATAAATCTACAGCCCAAGCATCACCCTAAACTGAGCTCACCAGCCCATAAGATATACTCATTGGCCTGCCCCTGATACAACAGTGAGCTGATATCATTTCTCAGGCCAGAGCTTTCCAGGGTGAACTGCTGCAGGTTCTGCTCTTGGTCACTTGAAGTCCATGGCAAGATTCAGACCTCATTTTACATGAACACTAAGGTTCAATCTCTAGATGAAACTATTGGTACTCAACTGGAAAATATGAAACCATACAACTCATCTCCTCTCTTAAAATGAAAAAAAACTATGTGGAAGTATTTTGTGTACATCAATCTGTTTGTGCTTGTTTCGATATTCCCAGGGTGAATACACACATATGTATATGCAACATGTGTACTGCTCTAAGCAGTAAAGAAAGAGATAAAATAAAAAGGGAGGAAAACAAAATATCTGTCCTTACTCTGAACAGCACTTAAAGCAGCTGCTGGCTTTAAGGTCCTGTTTACTGGAGGTAAATGTCCCAGTGCAGATGTGGCACTCTCTTTTTTCTCAAGTGGTGCAGTAGACAGAGAACTGTTCTCTGGTACGGAAATACAAGATAGCATATTTCCATCTATCTGTTCATTCACAACCATGCTCTCTTTGATTTTCTGATCTCGAGCTAGTTCTTGCTTCTTAAGTTGATCCTCAAAGAACTGAAATTGTTCAGATTCAAGCTGCTGTTGCCGCATATGCGCAATTCGTTTCTTCTCTTCCTCTATTAGCTTTTGATGCTCTAGCTTCTTCAGAAGTTCAATTTTAGATTTGTTCTGAAACACATGCAAAATAGTGACATTCTCAGAACACTAAAAAGGTCACAAAAAATGAAGGGAAAGAAAGAATCTCATTGATTAATAGAACCATCCAATCTTGTCATTTAAAATTGAGCCTTTCAGAAGACGTTTGCTGAACTGGTAAATAAAACTATACACCCAAAAGTAGTGTAACATGGAAAAAAATACAGGAATTCCTAACGCAAATATTCCAATCTGCACACCTGTGGTGCTCTATTTTACCTCAGTAAATAGCCCTTGCCTCATTCACTCACCATAATAAAGTAATTAAATTTATATTTTTTTTAGAATAGTGATGATAAGAAGATGAGAGTCTAAGTCCTTTCAGTTTTCAATGCAATTAGAGATCCATGAACAAATGGGTTTCCTGGATCGATTTCATTATCTGTGCTGTTATCTGGCTTTGTTGCTTGTTGCTGCTGTTTTGACAGGTTGGTTGACTTCCTCCTGCTACTTGCTTTTCTCACCTTTTCCTGGATTGCTTAATGTAGCTTTAGTGCTGAGCCTCCCCAGCCTTCTCCACCCTAGTCTATGTCCCCTTACCCTCATGCCACCTGCTGATCCACAAGCTGCAAGGGAAGCATCAGCTTTCAACAGTCCTTCCCTACATCTCCAGAAGCAAATGAAAGACAGCATAAAGTCCTATCATAAGCTTCATGAATAAAATACAACTGGAAAGAAAGCCTCAAAGCAACTGGTGACAGGAATATCAGCTATGGAGTGTTTTGGGTTTTGGTGTTTGTTCTGGTATCAGGGTTGGGTTTTTTTCAGAATTTCCTAGGTCAATGTTAAAGGAAGGAAAGAGATGTTTTTCCTCAGATGCTCTTTCCAAGCCAAGTTTTTAAAACTACAGATCCTGTTTTGAGTGACAACAGTACACAAGATTCAAGTATATACAGTTACTTAGAGACTCAAACCTGAGCGCATCTGGAGCACAGGGACCTTTGTCACATATTCTTTTAAGTGTATCAACGGTATCCTTTTTATAAAACAGAATCAGAGTGTATGAAGGACCTAGTTTGATATTTGTACACAATTATGAAGTAAATATCACAGCACATCTATTTCTAAGCACACACTTGCATTACTTATTTTCAAATGAGCAACCACTTAGATTCTGAGAAGTGAAGAGTCATTCTAAGCAGCCTGTGAAATTATTAGGTTATTTTATAACTGGCATTTTATTGCTTCATTTTTAAGAAGTTTATGACAGAAAAATATTCAAACTAATTTAATAAAACTTACTTCATTTTGTTTGTATTCTTGATATTCTAAGTCATATTTTTTTAAAAGATCCCTTTTCAATTCTTCTGTCCGTGGAAATGCAACCTCCTTCAATTTCTTTGGGGTAGGATGGGGGAGAAAGACAGACAAGTTTACTTTTCACCTTAAAAAAGAACCACGTGGAAAACAAACATGGTTATAATGCAGATTTAAAAAACACAAAATAGAAAAAAAAAACTTTTATTGTTCTAGGAAAAAAAAGAAAAAAATGAGAAATACACACTAAATCATCAGCTTATAAAACTTCCATAGTGCATTGATTTCAATAAAGTTATATTAATTTACGTCAGTGAAGAAAGTTACATGATTACATATCTCAAGGAAAGATTAGTCCATTTCCTAGCAATCAGTTATCTCTGTTTTGTTTAATAGGTATATGAACATTTTTGTTGTGAGTGTAATTCATAAAAAAAGCTAAGTCCAACTTTAAATGTTTCAGGTAGGATCATCACATTTTCTCTGGGACTCCCTGGATAGAAATACGACTGAATATGCCACTTTCCCAGTAGGAAAAGAATGTTTATTTGCAGAGACAGCTACAAATGTAGCTGCCTGTGACTGCCCCTGCACACAAAACAATTTCATTTAGTAAAAGAAAAAATGCCCAAGTTTTTCTACTGATGCAGAGGCTACCACAAAATAATTTAGAGGCTATAGGCAAGAAAGCCAAAGAGACGATGTACTCAATATTGTCCTAGATTGGGGGACACAGTCAAAAAAATGTCTTAAAGGCATTGTGGCTTTGAATATAACATAATTCAGTTTCAACAATAAAGCATGCAAACATGGCAGCATGAAGCAAAAGGCACTTATGCTTATTTGAACAAATCTCACTGGGGAACTCCAAATGTTTTCAGCTCAGGCTGCACTTGAAATTTCTCTTTTAGCAGGAGAAGAAGAAAACACAAGAAGAAAACTATTTTGTACACAAGTGGAGAAAAAATCTGGTAAAGACTAAATAAATACATAACAAGTAATAAAGAAAACAAAAATGTTGTTTAGTAGGGCAAGCAAATACTGCACAGATAAAGCTACACACACCTCTCTCTCCCTCCGTCTGCAGCAGTCAGTTTGGACCACTGGCCATTCACATAACTGGGATCAGAATAAAACTCTAAAATCAATGTATTTTTAATATGTAAACCTTCAGAAACAGAAATACCTGTCTCTTCAACAAGCTAACAAGTTATCTGGAGACCACTCTTGTTCACCTTTAGAAAAATAATTTAATTTCCAGTAATGATCAAAATAAAACATGAATGATTAGTGGAGAAAGGTATCAGGAACTCAAGCCGTGGAAGCTGCTGTGGGCTCTGTGTATATTGGGAAAAGGAATCCTAGTAAAGAAAGGAGAGATCCAGGGGAAATCATTTCTTAAAGGCCAAGAAACAATAACCTTACCTTAATAATATCTTGTTTTTCTGGCACTGCACATTGGTGATAGTCTCGGTGACTGGGCAGCTTTTCTACAAACAACCTAGAAAATTAAACACGCACATGTTCACCTCAGTAGCCAGAGGAATATCCACAATAGCCTTTATGTTGGCAGAAGAATCAGTTTGTATAACCATTAAAACACTGAATTCCAGATGACTTGGAGCAGGTTTCTACATATTGGTTTAAACTAACACTTAAATTATTACATAGATTTGTATGGGACTCATCCAGTAATGACAGAAAATTATTTTCTACATCTGTATATATTTTGGTTTTCATTAGTAGTGGGTTGGGTTAGGAAAAAAAAACCTAAACCAAAAAAACCAGCTAGCAGCCAGAACTGAAAAATAGCCCTCAAAGGCACTCTCCACCCTAGCCAGTGTTAATAAATCCTGTTTCTGCTGTCTTTATCTGTCCTCAGCTGAAATGCTGAGTCTTAAATGGGAAGTAAACGGGAAATCCAGAATGCAGCACTGAGTACTGTAAATGCACTTATTTTTACAAGACTAAGCTGCAGAGCTTACTGAAGTATTATTAACCTACACAGGCATCTAAATTATGGCAACACTTGGCTGCAAAGTCTGGAATGCATTGCTGTTATCACTCTTTCAGAACTTTGTGCAATGTTCAACTCTAGTGTATTTTGCAGTAGAGACAAATATATTTAAAATTAATGGAATAAGAAAGATTTGGTCTATGTTTCAGAGTATGAGGAAAATAAGAGGAGAAAAAGAGGTTTTCTACTATGAAAAAGTTAAAATATGCATACAAAAAACCCCTTTGCAGAAGTAATAAAACAAACCAATGTATCCTACAGCTAAAGTAACTAGTTAAAAAATTTAAATCAGCCACTAACATATATTTCAGCTGGTATTTTGAGAATTGTAGTGAAAGATGTCTAGATTTTTTTTGTTGGGAAGAATTATCATACAATGAACATATATTGTAGATTTTGCTTTACTCCTTTAACAAGGAATAAATTATACTTAATCCTTTTAGGGAGGGAAAGTAAAGAGGTAAAAAGCCATTTTTTCATGTTTGTTAAGTGCTGTGCAATACTGCCATCTTAAAGATCTGCACACACTCACATGGCTTAACTAGTAAAGTCTCAGAAATCTTATCTAAACGTTGCTTTTTAAGCCATGCACTGTATTTAACCAACATGCCAATAGATACATAATAATGTGTGGGAAAAATGCTCACCATATAGGCAGGTACAGTAAACTTAAGCCTCTGTGCATAAAGTTAGTTCATGTTTGACAGTTAAAAGATGGACAGGACTACAATTTTAACAGTTGAGATGAGATTATTCAAAGCCTGTGGTTAGAGTAAAGATCTCAAGAGAACAAAGCTATTCTGCAAGGAAACACTAACATTTTTCTCCTAATCTAAAGGGGTGCCCCATTTTCACTGTAACTCTTCATTTCAATATACTGAGAATTATGAGCTATAATGACTACAAATGGTTTCTTACGTTATGAACTTATTATAAAAGACAAAAGCATTCTCCAGGTTTCCCTCCTCCATATACACTGATGCCATTCTCTCCATCTCTACTCCAGATCTAAAGTAACGACGTGGAGTGATATCTTCATTAATTGTGATATTGCTGCCAAGTTTGCTTAAGGCACGTACTCTTTCTTCTGGGGTCACAGAGATGTCTGTATGGTCAGGAATAGCTACTAGCTTTTTCTGAAAAAGAAGAGAGATTAGCAAAGAAAACCAGGTATTACGTTTCACTTTCAGTAAGTGATCTCATCAAGAAACTCAAGGGAAATCTTCAGCTTTCTTAAAATAGGCATTGGTTTCCCCCACTGCTAGCCACAGCCGAAACATTCCAACATGTTTCGCAATTGCAAATAAATTGGGACTGCAATTACAAATAAAAAGTGACCTTCTCTCTTACCCCAAATCTTCATTACAAAAAAGAAAAATCCAGAAAAAAAACCCCTTAAGGTAACGTAAAACCTTGTAGAAGTTATCAAAGGCAACACTAAGAAATTATCAAAGTGTGTCCTCTTTAGAACCCCCCACATATGAAATTCTATAAGGTTCTGCCTTAAGTTATTGAAATAATTTGGTGGATGGCCTGAACACTCAGACCCTAATTACATAACGTAGAGTAAGACTGCTGGGTACAGTTCAGTTAACGAGTAGTAAATTTCCATGGTCAGTCAACAATTCACTTCAGAAGTTCACTTCCAGTTTCAAACAAGTTTGAGAAGTTAGAACTAACTCCACTGAGGAAGCAGCATAGCCGTTTATTATAATTGTTATCTTCCTGCTAAGCAGTTAAGTAATTGGCTACTGTGAGTTGTTTCATCTTACTTTGATGAAAATTTTTTTTCTTTCTATCCAAAACATTCGCTTCATTTGTGAAAAAAAAAACGAAACAAGCTAAAACCTCATAAACTACATACACAGAAATAAATTCTAACAAAACCATCGGGCAGACCATGGGAGGAATAGACAGAATGCAGAAAGAGACCCTTGTAGCTGACAGCCAACATAGCGATTCAGCTCTCCTGAATTGTTTCCTATCTGAAAGACTCTGCCATCAAAACTTTCTTTTGTAATACATACCAAAGAGCTGACAGTGAATGGTAGCTCCATGTTCTCTGTCTGCAAACCAAGGAGGTTGCTCTTTTCCTCCAAAGTTTCCATCTGATTGCAAAGGGCAGTATCAACCCAGCACTCAGTATGTGCAGCCAGCTGTCTCAGGTTTTATAAGCCCAAGAGAAACAAGAACATAGATATGTTGATTGTGGTTGTGTGCTGCAAGCAATAAGACAAATCATTCACATTAGAAAGCCATTCAAATGTCACAAAAAATTGCATGCCTTCACTCACTCATTACTTTCATATCACAATACTTAGGAATTTTTACAGCAACTTTAAAAAGACCCCAGCTTTAAAGCAGTAAGTGAAAAACTCAAAAGTTCAAAGACTAATTACAGAATCTGTGCTTCTTTGAGCATATGTTTTAACAAGCATATTTATAAACAGTCTGAAACTGGCATCTTTTTTCCTCTTAAGACTATAAATAAAACCAAAGCTTAGCATACAAACTGCTATCAGTAATATAAAGCAGAGAAAATACTTTAAGCACCATGTGTTCCACCTGCACAGCTTGCTGCCTTCAACTGCACTCAAAATACAATGAACTTTGATGAGTCAACTGACAGTAACTGCTCCTTGTAGAGCTCCCAAGAAACAAAGAAAACAAACAAACAAAAAACCTTGAAAGGAAAAATAATTCTTTAAATGACATTGGCAATATGAAAATGAAGCTCCTAATGTGTTTTTTTTCACTTCTGTGTACTCTATACAGATTTGATCCTGAATGTCAAAGTCACTTTATATTTTTGCAATTAATATGCTTTATATTTTGTAAAAGCAAAAGAGTGGGTTCAGCAAAGACATTTTCTCAGAATATCAGCCAGAGGACTCTGGGTTAGAGAAAAATGACCCTGATGTGTTTTCAGCTGGCTGCATTTTTCAAGTATTGATTTCTGGTTTTGAGTTTTCCTTATTTCTTCCAAAACCTAACGGCATCTATTAGATCAGTCTTTAATTTTAACCATTAGCGCAAGCACTACAGGAGACATTAAATTCACTTACGTAATATAGTTTCTTGAAAACAATCAGAAACTTCCTGTTTTACTTGTAAAAGCTTTACTGGTATACTCCTCCTATCCTCTTAAATCAATCTTATTCTGCTTCTACGTACGACCTCCTAATCTCAATGAATATATCCTTGCTTGACTTTATGCCCCATTTTGCTTTTCAAGATTATTATTCTCACCATCAGGTATGTCACAGATCTGTCAATTCACTTTCAAGACCTACTTTTTTGAAATTAAAGTTTTCAAAACGCTTGTACAATTTGTGATTAAAAAATTAGCATTGCTCATACACCCAAGACATCAACATTAATTGTGGTTGCAGCGCTAATGGAGACAGCTGTCTAAACAATTTAATTTTATATACATGGAGCACTGGTGTTCATGATTACCTTGGCAGGGGAGCCTATTCATTGCCTATTCACAAACTGCAGAAAGGTCCCGTGGGACCACAGTAATGAAATATTTTTGCTTTAGCCGACACTAAGAAACACACCGACTTCAGCTGGACTGCTGTAGGTGTGGTAGGCTGTGGAAGGAGAGGGCTAAAAGCTTGGCCAGTGCAGAGCTCACATAAGTCTTCTGCCTCTGCAGCTCAGATTCTAAGTAGAAATAAAATCTTCAATGAGAGACTCTGCATCCATATGCTCTGTGTTGCTCAGGAATAACAATTAAAAGAAATAAGCACTTAAAATATGTATTTTAAAATCATTTATTCACTCAATTATCCATCACTTCTGGATAATTTTTTTTTTAATTTCTTCTAGAAGCAACTGAGAGGTCTACAATACCGGAATGGAAGGCTGGGTTTGGTCTAAAGGATGCATCCAGTTATGATAAACTGCAAATATTCTAGTCACTCAATTTATTGAAAAAATAGAGCTTAAAAGGTGTATTTCTATTCAATTCCCCGTTTCAGTTAGCGGTTTTTGAGCAACAAAACTGCTTTTCAAGACTTTCTCCCTTTACAGACATTCTCAAAAACCTAGTGAGGAAATGAACTTTTAAGAGAACACTCTTGAGATGCTTCCCTACAGAGGACATGGGATATGAATCATATGCTTCTTTCAGCTACTACCACATCTTGAAGACCTTTCAGTCTAGCTGGTAGACAAGTGGGAAAATGCTAGTACAGCAAGTAGGAAACACAAAAGCCACTAATCAATGTTTTGTTTGGTTTTTTTGAGGGTCCTCCAAAAGAGGTCTTTGTTAAAGCCTACAGTATCCTCCAGCCAAAGTAGCTTTGGAACTGGCATAGGGAGACATCACAGAACCATAGAAAAGACCCACTGTATCATCGAGTCCAACCATTCCCATCAGTCACTAAACTATGTCCCTCAGCACCTCATCCACTTGTCCTTTAAACATGTAATCATGGAACCCTTTACTTGGAAACATTTCTCATCTTAATTGCCTCTAAAATGTTAGCACTATAAATATAAGTTATTTCAGTGGTATTTTTAACCTTAAAAAGCATTAATAAGAGTAATTTTTTAAAAAGTGTAATACCAGGTATTTTAAAACAGAGACATCTGGTAGCAGCAGAAACTCACACTTCCTCAAAATTGTGCCAGGTGTTTGAAAGGCTGAAGCAGCTTTGCAGAGAGCACAAGTCAAGCAACAGTGTTAGGACTTAGCAGAAGCAGCACTGCAAATAAAAGAGGAAACTGACTTTTAAAATTTGCTTTCAAGAATACGTTAAAACCCAGACACTGTAAATAAAGAAGAAATACTAGGGTCAATTTGTACCACTTTTACAGAACTGTTACATAAGACTCAAATATATTAGCTTTGACAGGTGGCAGTGTAATAATAATTAAATATAAATCCTAAAAGAACATGGGCTTCCTTATGACTGCACTCTAATATATTATCCTTAACATGTGGATGGCACACTGACCAGAATTATAAATAATTAAAATGCAGAAAGTTAAGCTTTACTAAAAGTACTGCCATAGGCATGTTTGTCAGCTCTCTGGAATGCCTCTATGCATAATGTTCCTCGTGGTGCTGCTGCACAACCACCTTCAGCTGCTTGAAAACCATGATACTGCCAAAGGACTCCTCCCATCCTCACCATATGCTTCTTTCTACCTCCACTCTGTTGACACCAGTGACTTCAAGGCAAGTTGTGGCTCATCCAAATTAAAATCAAATAGACATTTAAAATTCATTCCTTCCTTCTCAAGCTCAGAATGCATGGGAGGTGCAGAAACATGAAGCTCTTTCTGAAGCAGTACTGTCCTAGATTCGTATGAGCTGGCTTTGAAAATGCATCATAAAATCATGTAGAATACCTAATAAGAACTGAGTGACTGCTCTACAAGAGCAAAGAGAAATTAAAATATTAAACCTATGTGTAACTGAAACTAATCATGTTCACATATACAAAACAGTTATGCTAATACAGCGAACTACACTCCAACCCCAACCACAGGGAATAAGCAGCAATGCTAGCTTGGATCTGTCTTAGCTTAATAGCATGAAGTGATCTAAATTCCAAAAGTAAATAGGCATTTTTCTGCTTTACAATTTCAGACACTCCAACTAAATTAGATGGATTTAGACAACAGTTGATTAAGAAGAGCTGTGTGGACATCTGACATGCAAAACAAGCTTTTTCTAATGATGAAATTTCTGTGAGTCATTTTCATTATATAGGAATTTAACATTAATTCAACAGTTAAGAAACTTTCCTTGATTTTATTGGTAACAGCACTCCATGCCAAATCTCATTATCTCCTAAAAAAATTACTTATTTTCCTATACAATCCAGCTTATCATACTATATATTAATCCTTTGCAAAATCCAGCTTTATTAAGTCGAAGGCCCTCAACCACAGAAAATAAAAGTGAGAAGTTCAGTGCTTTAAATGGCATTGAAAGTCACTCTTTCCGTTCAGACTAAAAAGCGTGGTACCAAGCAACAGGGAAGTGAAAAGCAGAGAGAGCAATTTTAACTTAAAAGTTTATGCAAATAGTACTATATAGAGATAGAATTAACATATCAAGACATACCTCAGTAGTAGGCTAATAAGACAGAGGGGGTATGAAAAGGTCTAGGGAATGCATACACAAACTTCTGTGCTTTTCAGAGAGGTATAATATCCCCATAAATCACAAATACTCCAATGCCCTCGCAGTATGCTGCACTGGCATGTTTCAAACAATAGCCAGGGTGGATGGTATGGACAAACAAGAGCCCCTCTGCCTGTGCTCAGAACCAGCAAAGCATGACCCAGCTAGGATTGCAAGCTACATAACTGTGCTCTGTGATACTGAAAGGTGGTCCACAGGGCTGCACAGTAAGCCTTATCAGCTTGTGCAGGATGAACTTATTTAAGTTACACACTTTGTATTTGCAATGCCTTGCGTGAAGCCAGCTCACAGTCTTGGCAGAAAGAGCTTGTATGCACTATTACGACAGGCTCTGAAATGTCTATTTCATAGAATCATAGAATCACAGAAAAACCAGGTTGGAAGAGACCCACCGGATCATCGAGTCCAACCATTCCTATCAAACACAAAACCATGTCCCTCAGCACCTTGTCCACCCGTGCCTTAAACACCTTCAGGGAAGGTGAATCAACTACTTTCCTGGGCAGCCTGTTCCAGTGCCCAATGACCCTTTCTGTGAAAATTTTTTTCCTAATCTCTAGCCTAAATCTCCCCTGGCAGAGCTTAAGGCCATTCCCTCTTGTCCTGTTCCCCGTCACTTGGGAGAAGAGGCCAGCACCCTCCTATCTACAACCTCCTTTCAAGTAGTTGTAGAGAGCAATGAAATCTCCTCTCAGCCTCCTCTTCTCCAGGCTAAACAACCCCAGCTCTCTCAGCAGTCCCTNCCAGGTGCAGGACTCAGCATTTGGTCCTGTTAAACCTCATGCCATTGGACTGTGCCCAGCAGTCCAGCCTGTTCAGATCCCTTTGCAGAGCCTTCCTACCCTCCAGCAGATCCACACTTCCACCCAGCTTAGTGTCATCTGCAAACTTGCTAAGGGTACACTTGATGCCTTCATCTAGGTCATTGATGGAGACATTGAACAGGGCTATATCATTTACTATGGTATGTCCTGCACCAATGTAACCTGATTATGTGAGAGACACAGCCAAACAGGACCATGCAACAAAAGGCTGCACAAGGACTGGTGGTACCACAGTGGGAGTCACACTGCTCATAACTTCTAGAGAAGAGAAAGCCTGAAAGAGGAGCTCAGAGTACCAGTTCCTCCCAGTAACTAGCTGTCTACAGAGCATGAGGACTGAATTTTAACTCCATATCATCATCTTGAGATTGCTTTTCCTTCTTCTTCAGAAAAGGTTTGAAAATGTTGAATGAGCTTTTTATATTTATAAACAAGTAACTGTCTAACTTTGGTAATCAGTTTCCACTTTGTGACATTAGTTTTTTTCCTCTTCATAACATATTTTTAAATTCCAAGGGAACTAGTCCTAACACACTGCCTTTGCTGGTGTCAGGAACATTTTTTCAATTATTTTGACTATTGTTCTTAATGAAAAGCTGCATTAAAGAGATCACTGGTAAAATTTTCCAAAGCATTTTTCTCATGCAAAGCTTAGGTTCCATTAAAAATAACAGGGACTTGGGACATTAGCAATTATTTACTCTGTATATTTTTAATAGTGTGTTATTTCAGAAATACTCACCATTTTGTTAGATATTTTGATAACTGTAATGCCCAGATGTGGTTCCCATCAAAATAATTCACTTGAGTTCATATTCTTGCAGTATATCTGGAAATATTTGCTAATATAAGAGCTAAAAAGTGGCACAGTCCCACTTTTTACAAACTGCTGTTGAGAGCACTGGTTCTGAATTCATCCCATGATTAAAAAAAGCTTTCCTTAATACAGTAATAAGAAGTTAAAACAGAAATACTGTTTCACTACACTGTGAATCGTGATGATTATAGAATTCTAGAATAAAGATACATCTCAAACCATAAAAGGGTCAGTACTCACTAAACCAGCCAAATTGGGAAGTGCAAAAAACCACTTTTAATTGCCATAATGGAAGTAAATTGTCTCAACAAATTTTAAATAGAGCATATCCAGCCATTACCAGCTGAAGATAAAGGACTGCTTCATACTAATAAGTCACCCATGGTGCAATTACCTATAGTTTTGTACTTTGAAGTGGATGCTCAAGTTAATTTGGTGAAAAATGGGTTAGAAATGCAAGCACCTAACTCATTCAGCTTTTTCTGAAATGCCAGTCCATGTATTGGCACAGCACAATCATTTATACACACACTTGGATTTGATATAAAATATGCTAAAAACCATCCTAAATAGCAAACTGCCTTCTGTTGGCTCTCTCCAAAAAGAAACAGCATGTTCATCTGTCAACATGTTTTTTGAAACAACCATTCACCATTACAGCAAGTGATTCAGCTAGTATAGTAAGCAGTCTCTTCTGGAAAAAAACAACAAAGCACTAAATGACACCGCAAGACCATTCTACTGTGGACAGGAAAAAAAAAATCAAAACCAATAGAATGGTTCAATAGAAAGAAGCACTGCAAGAAGCCAGTTGCTGAGAACCCCCCACCTTTCACTAAGGAAATTGCTCTTCATAGTACGAGCTACCAATCTTGCTCTAGAAAATCCTGTCACAGTAATGGTTCATAATTTAAATAGGCGCTCAGCTTCACAGATCCATTTGAACTGCATGACCAAGACATCCTCCCATGCTGCACTGGCTCCCAGAGGCAGCTACTGAGCTATACAATCATCTCTCCTAGAAATGGGTCAAGGTTATATCCTCTTTTTCACCTACTGTGAAGGAGCAGTCCCATCCACCTCCCAGCACACTGCCTAGAGGTATCTCTGCAGACTATGGTAGCAGCACACAGGCAGCACCTCCTTGGATACTGAAAGGGAGAAATCATGTGCAGAGGAGATAACTTGTGCACAGATCTGCCAAGCTCAAGGGTTGCCTGTGTGGTTATACCACTCGGTTCTGTATCTTGCATCACAATATTGAGCTCTATTTTCATCTAAATAAAGTGACACAAGGGTCTGTTTAAAAAAAAAATACAGCTATTATTTGAAGAGTTAAAATCGTTCTGGAAATACTTGGATGACTGCAGTGAGTTAATGCAACTACTTAAGTATCACTGGCTGTTTTCTAGGGATAGTTTTCCTTTTGGAACAGTTACAAAGACTACTGCATTAAGAAACTACATCCATAGAATTAGATTGCTACTGGGTCTGCTCTGGTAAACCACTACAATAAACAGATAACATCCAACACAACACACGTAAGAACCTGACTTTTACTCCCTACAGAGAATACAAGCGTAGAACGTACAGGCTTTTCCCATTGCTTCAGAGCATGGGGGAGACCCCTTACCTTCACCTATTTTCTCATTCATTTCTATGGAGATTGTTTAGAAGTCGAAGGTTAGTATGCTTGTGCTACCAACACATAACCCTATGCATCTGAGCTGTACACCTAGGTGATGGCTCATTACCAGACGTATGCATATGCTCTGTCTGCGAAGGTATCAGTCACTCTTAAGAGAATGTCCTGCAAAAGAGGTCGGTACTATTGAACATTAAAAAATGCATTTCTGAACTCCTGATGGTTCTTTCTCTTGGGGTTTCTCAGGTCAGAACAAAACACAATCCCACCCTCCCCCTCCCTTTTTTTGGTAACATCGTGCAGTTTCAGCAGAAAAGCATTTGTAACATAATGGATAAAGTATTACTGATGTTAGTATGTCTTCCATTGCAAGCAATAGCTTTCTTAAACAGTCACTGGTATATACTTATGCAACACAGCATCTTTCCAGTGACCCACTAAAAGGATGTTCTAGATGTGGTGTAGAAAAACAGTGCCATTTCCTTCCTTTAGGAAATCCACAACAATCCTCTCCTCCTCCCCATGAAAATTAGCATAGCAGGGCACGGTAAGACAAAAAGAGCCAGAAATAAAAGAAATAACTGTTTTTATGTAATCTGTTCTTTGACGATTCCGATTTAATACTGAAGAGAGACACCTGTAATACATAACATCACTGATAAAATTAAGTTCCACCATAAAGACAAGAAGTTATGTTGCCAAGGGAAACAAACGAGAGGCTATAATTGGCACAGAGGTCTGCTACGCTTCATAGACTTCCAAGAAACAAAGAAATCATGATTCATTGCAAATTCTCAGGTTTCACAGATTTTTCTGCCTGTGGTCCTATTTCTCTCAGAGGCAAAGTCCCACTAGGATAGAAGGGCTAAGAACCTTCCTGTTCTTCCTATAAAAAGTAATGTTTTTTCTGGCAATATTTGCTACTTAATTTTATAACACTTTCAGACTCCATAACCTCTAACAAGGACACTTGCTAATTGGGCGAGTAACTGGTTGCAACAATAATTTCATCTTTCTATTTGATGAAAAATTCTTACTCTGTCTTACTTCTTATGGTTCATAATGTTGACAACATGAAAAAGAGAATGAAATTTAATTGACATTTCTGACATAGAAACTCACAGTTCATCTGAAGCCTGTTGAATTGCCTATAAGGAATGAAGCTTGTCTTGTGGCCTCAAATCTAGAAAAAAATTAGGGCATTAGTTCCATGGATTTTGACTATTCTGTACGCTTATGGCGAAGTAAGCAAACTACAGGTAAAAACCTCATAGTGGTATTACCTACAGGATGGAGTGCGGTCAACCAGTACAAATAACTAACAGTTAATCTAGCACATCTCCTCAGTATGGTGCTTATATTAAGATAATACAGTCAGTTGATTTTATAATGAAGGTTTTGACCTCCTCTCCTATCCTAGATGATTCAGGATGTCTCATGCTATGAGCAGATGGGGAAAAAAACCCAAAAACCCAGGAATGTCTGGCTCTATGAGAAAAATTCTGTGTGCCTTTCACCATTTTTTTTCTAATTGGATAGTTACAATATTTAATTTCTCTTTCGTAAGTTGCCTAAGAGTGACAGTGGTAGACACATGTTTTGTAGTGGCACTGTCTGCACCATATTCAGCTCTCAAAGCTGCTTCAAAGTCAAATGAATTATCCAGAATATAAGAGCTGAGCACAATGATTTGTGACTAATACTGTATACACTTGCAGCCCATCAATCTATTCAGTGAAGCTATGCACAGACTATCTTTGAGTCTATTTCCAAATTATTTGGGTTTTTGTTTCAGAAAAACTCCAATGATCTTTGCAGCTTATCCAAGCTCCTTTCCACATCAATGGAGAAAGCTAGACATCTCTGAAGGCCTTTTAACAGTGCTTCAGAGATGCCACAAGAGGAAGATACTTTTTTCATTGATTATGTAGTAAGCTCACAGCTTCCCTAATGCAATTCCATATGTTGCATGCTGAACTGTGAGTCATATAGAGCTGCCCCTAGGAAGTGGTAGGCAACGGGTTGTGTCTGAGCAGGTGCCTGACTCAAAGTATTTCCATGAGGCATCATCATCCATGTAAGATTTGAAATGCTGGATTTTTTATAAGAGGGATGCTTATGCACTAACAGAACAAGCCACTATGCATGGATCCTTCAGGAGCAGTACAAGATCATTTGTTTTCAGGAGCCGATATTATTTATATTAGAAACTATGACCAGAAAATATGTTTTCTGGCATAGCAATCTAAATGTAAAGTATTTATTAAAATGATATAGACAAAGACTTTTGTTACATGGCAGCAAACTAAGTTCCAGAACACAAACTGGAAATGTAACCTTTGATGCAGAAATAAAAATCTCAGGAGTCAGATAAACTAGAACAAAATCCACAAGTCAAGCAAACAAACATCAAATATTTATTTTTATACAGCACTTACTCAATTTCTTCAAGCATAGGTCACCTTGTCACTCCCTCAGCAGTTGAAGATTTCATGCCACCCCTCACCTTGAGCTATACTTTTCCTCAGCTTGGTGATCAACTTCCAGGAAATGCCATGAGGCCTGACCTTGAGCACACTTTATGCACATAAAGAAAACCACACGAGAAATGTCTTCACAGTAATCCCATAGCAATGTCAGCTGCTTGACTGCAGGACTGACCAAAACACAAAATCTTATTTTTAAACATAATACTACAAAACACTCACCGCTGCACTTAGAGCTATTTAAAATACAAAAAAAGAGCAAGCACTAAATTTGTTGCTACAGAACTATACAGCACTTAGGAGCAATCCTCCTTTCATTCTCCTGCAATTTACGAAACACTAATTTGTCAACACTGATATTTGGTTTAGTTATTCGTACCTTTAGCAACTAGATGGGCAATACACCAAGCAGAAATGTTTCCTGCATATCAGAAAATGCAGCTGTTATAGAATAATGCAATACATCACCTCAGAAACATCCACAACAATAAACCTGGACTCCATTCTCCCAGGAATATTCAATGAAGTTAGGGGTCCGTATCCCATTTGCTAAGGCCCAGTGGTCTCAGACAGTTTATCAAATACATGCTAACTTCAGCTTTGGACACTCGACTGCTTCAGCCTTCAACGACAAGGCAACTCACTTCTGAGAAGACTGAACTTTCTCAAAGCCAGTTTTCACCTGAGGAATGAAGTCCCTGGGAGTTACGGTCCATCCAAGACCTTGTAACATCACTACTTCTCCTTCTCAGTAACAGGCGTCAGTTTTTCTGCCCGATTCTCAGACGAGCATTCAGAACCACGTGCTTGTTAAAGAAAGACATTTCCAAACCAAACGGAATTCCCCCAGAAGAGACTTTTTGCCACCCTTTCAACCAGGCCAGTGCAGCCTCCGGTAAGAGAAATGAACCAACGTTCCTGGGTGCACTTTGGTGGGACGTGCTGGATCCTACCGAGGTCAGAATGAGGCACACCAGCAGCATCAGCCGGTCACAGCTACAGATGCCCAAAGAGCACAATTCCTTCTTTTGGTTTTTTTTTTTTCCTTTTTACTTTTTCACTNGACGGAGGCAGCGCTGCCCTCAACGGGGAAACCGAACGGCTGCTTACCGCGTCCGGCATCCGTGCGGGAGCGGCCCCGCAGCCGCCCTCCGGCAGGTGCCGGCGGGAGGAGCCGCTCGGCGCCGCCGCGGCCCGGGTTGCGGTGCGGGGCGAGGGGAGGAGCCTGCGCGGCGGCGGGGCGAGCGCTGCGCCGCGGGGCCCGAGGCTGCCGCAGCCCTACGGGTGCGGGGGAAGCGGTCGCCGCGTGTCCCCGACGCGCGCCCCGCGTGGCTGGGGCCGGTCCTGCCGCGGGTCCAGCCTCACCTGCGGGGCGCTGGGGAACGCGCTCACCTGGGCTGACCCGCCCTGAGGGCGCTGGGGGAGGCGCTGAGGGCAGGGAGGGAGGGGAGGGAGAAGAAGCGCGGCCAGCAGGTCGAGAGGGGGGTTCTGCCCCTCTGTTTCGCCCTCCTCAGACCCCACGCTGCAGGATCGTGTCCAGTTCTGGAGCCCCCAGTGTAAGAGGGATATGGAGCTGTTGGAACGGGTCCTGAGGAGGCTACAAAAATGATCAGAGGGCTGGAGCATCTCTGCTATGAGGACAGGCTGAGAGAGTTGGGGTTGTTCAGCCTGGTGAAGGTTCCGGGGACATTTAACCTGGGCTTAAAAATCAGCTAGTTCAATCCCCCCGTGCCATGGGCAGGGACACATCCCACTNCAATTCCTTCTTTTGGTTTTTTTTTTTTCCTTTTTACACTCTCACTTCCCATCCCGATGTTGATGTCCCACATGCGTTCGGAAATCCCTTTACACCAAGCGCACCCGCCTCAGTTCGATCCCTGCCGGGCAGGCAGCGCCGCTCCAGCCGCTCGCCCCGCAGCGTCCGCGCAGGCGGCGAAGCCCCGTCCCGTCCCTCCCGGGGACGCGGCGCCGCATCCCCGCGCCGGGAGCCGCTCCCGCTCTCCCCCGCGTCCCAGCGCCCTTCCCCGCCGGGACGATTCCCGCCCGGCCTCCCGGGACCGCGGCGCCCGGCGGCGATGCCGGCGCGGCTCTCCCCGCCTGCACGAGACGGAGGCAGCGCTGCCCTCAACGGGGAAACCGAACGGCTGCTTACCGCGTCCGGCATCCGTGCGGGAGCGGCCCCGCAGCCGCCCTCCGGCAGGTGCCGGCGGGAGGAGCCGCTCGGCGCCGCCGCGGCCCGGGTTGCGGTGCGGGGCGAGGGGAGGAGCCTGCGCGGCGGCGGGGCGAGCGCTGCGCCGCGGGGCCCGAGGCTGCCGCAGCCCTACGGGTGCGGGGGAAGCGGTCGCCGCGTGTCCCCGACGCGCGCCCCGCGTGGCTGGGGCCGGTCCTGCCGCGGGTCCAGCCTCACCTGCGGGGCGCTGGGGAACGCGCTCACCTGGGCTGACCCGCCCTGAGGGCGCTGGGGGAGGCGCTGAGGGCAGGGAGGGAGGGGAGGGAGAAGAAGCGCGGCCAGCAGGTCGAGAGGGGGGTTCTGCCCCTCTGTTTCGCCCTCCTCAGACCCCACGCTGCAGGATCGTGTCCAGTTCTGGAGCCCCCAGGGTAAGAGGGATATGGAGCTGTTGGAACGGGTCCTGAGGAGGCTACAAAAATGATCAGAGGGCTGGAGCATCTCTGCTATGAGGACAGGCTGAGAGAGTTGGGGTTGTTCAGCCTGGTGAAGGTTCCGGGGACATTTAACCTGGGCTTAAAAATCAGCTAGTTCAATCCCCCTGTGCCATGGGCAGGGACACATCCCACTCGATCAGGCTGTCCAGGGCCCCATCCAGCCTGGCCTTGAACACCTCCAGAGATGGGGTATACACAGCTTCCCTGGACAACCTGTGCCAGTGACTCACCTCTCTCATAATGAAGAAATTCCTCCTTATGTCTAGTCTAAATCTGCCCCTCTTTAGTTTATAGCCATTGTCCCGAGTCCTGTCACTACATCCCTTTGTATAAAGTCCCTCTCCACCTTTCTTGTAGGCTCCCTTCGGGTATTGAAAGTTCGCTATAAGGTCTCCTCCAAGCCTTCTCCAGGCTGAACAACCCCAACTCTCTCAGCCTGTCCTCATATGGCAATAAGAAGATAACATTTGGTTACAGGAAACTCGTGCAAGTGGATAACCTATCTGAGCTTTTAGAAATTGTTGTCTTCCATTAGAGAATCTGGCAATCCTTTGTAAAACCCGTTTAGGTCGGAGGTGATGTTAGGTTGAACGTTAGACTAATTTAGGCATTCAGTATGTGAGGCACTGCAATGTTGTATTCTTTCCCAATCAGTGTGGGTCACTGACCTGAATGCTTCCCTGTAACCTTTTGCTATGTGTGGCTGTGACTAGTTCTTGTACTGCACAGGAAAGCCCTCTAGAGGTTTGAACTTGATGTCCTGGAGTGCTCCTTGGCTACTTCCAAGTGGAATAAGCTTTATCTCACACCTGTGTCCACACAACCAGGTTTTGAGGAACTAGTAGATCCCTCTTAATTCACCTCCCCTGAAAGGGCAGTTCTCCTTGTCTGCCCATTGCCTTCTTCAATTTGGTAGAACCATGCTCTCTGATTCATGAAGAATCTGAGTTAGTTCACGGTTAGTCATGATTCTGCAGCAGGAAAAAGGCACCACTGGTCATAGTAGAAGGAGTTCAGTGCTGCAGTTCTTTGATTTCCCTCCTTTCACTGGAAATTTTGTGCAGCATTGTGCTGTCTAGTTCATTGTGTGCATCTTGTTTGAATGTTGGGTAGAGCTGCAGAAGTGGGAGTGGGAGCAGAGGTGAAGGGCTTTGCTGCCAGACAGTTCAATGAAGCTATTGCTTCCTCTTTACCTGAGCTGGAATTCTTAGTCCTGCTCCCCCTCCCTTCAGATCTAGACCTTGTGTTTTTATTCGGTGTTATGTCTTGTGTGCCTGTGCCAGCTCTGCCCAGCTACATTGTGAAGGTGGGTTAGGTCTGTTTTGAGTTCTCTGGAGTGGTCAGGTCACTGGGGTTTATGAATAGTGTGATGTAAGTGAGGGTCACCACTTTGCAGTCTCTGTGTCTTGGACTGCAAACCTCTCCAGAAATTGTGAACTCAGTTCACAGTGAAACCACAGGCTGCTAGAGAAGCTGTGTCATCTCCTCAACATGCGTTTTCTGTATTGCATCAAACAAACATGTTTTGCTTCTATATTCATAGATATCCCAGATTATCATGAACTGTGTTACAACTGCCACCTTTCACCTCCTGTATTAATCGTACATGTAAACAAGTGGGATGCACTAACATGGTGAACTGAGAAGCTAGAAGAACTTAAAACAACTTCCTTACAGACAGTGCCAGGAATATTTCTTGGGGACAAATGGCTTGAAAGCTCCCTGGTGGAAAAGGATCTGGAGGTGTTGTTTGGTAGCTGGCTGAATATGAGCCAGTAGTGTGCCCAGGTGGCCTAGAATGCTGATAGTATCTTCACTTGTATCAGAAATAGAGTGGCCAGCACGAGTAGGGGAGTGATCGTCCCCCTGCATGCAGCACTGGTGAGGCTGCACCTGGAATCCTGTGTTCAGTTTTGGGCCTCCTCTCATTACGAGAAAGACACTGAGTTGCTGGAGCATGTCCAGAATGGCTGAGGGAACTGAGGCTGTTTGGTCTGGAGAAAAGGAGGCTGAGGGGAGATGTTATTGCTCTCTATAACCACCTCAAATGAGGTTGTCATAAGGTGGGTGTTGGTCTCTTTCCCAAGTAACAAGGGATAGGTTGAGAGGAAGTGGCCTCAAATTGTGTCAGGGGAGGTTTAACCTGGATATTAGGAAATATTTACTTCACCAAAAGGGTTGTCAAGAACTGAAACAGGCTGCCGAGGGAAATGGTTGAATTATCATCTCTGGAGGTACTTAAAAGAGATGTAGATGTAGTGTTCAAGGACATGGTTTAGTGATTGACTTCACAGTGTTGGGTTTATGGTTGGACTCAGGGACCTTAAAAGTCTTTTCCAACCTAAACAACTTTGGGATTCTGTTGTTCTTTGTGTGTAGACTGCTGCTATGTCTGCATCTCTTCATTCCTCAGTTGCCAGGTTATGAGTGTGAAGACACTTGTGCTCTTCGTAGTCAGGGGGTGAACAAACCACCTCTGACTTAGGTTTTCTGATGTTGGCTTCCATGGCATTTGGGCCATTAAAGCCAAGTACTGTCTGCTTAGATGCCAGGGTAGTCTTAGATCTGAAAGTCTTTTAGGTCTGCCTTGGTGCTGTTGGTAACGTGAGGAGAAGAAAACAGGTGAACTGCTCTATTAAGAGGATAGATGATTTAATTTAAATAAAGATCAGTAGTACTTCACAAGAGAAATTAATATCTCTAATTTGGGGGTTTTCATGGGATAACACCTCTGTTTTAGGTGAAATATGTGTGGTATTTATCTACAAGGGGAGAGAAACCAAAGTCATACTTGTATCAAAATCAGCCCTGTAAAAGCTAAAATCTTCCAAAATAAGTGATCCCTGAAGTGTTCCTTCTAATGCATTTGTATTTTAGCATTCATTCCCATGTTCCTCAGCTTCCCCAGAAAGACTGCAGTCACCAAAGTAACATAAAACTACAAAACCCCCCCTTAAAAATACCCCAAACCAATTAACAGTGGTTTATAAACTGCTATATGGATCCCTTTACCCATATTCTACTGCTAAATTGAAAACGTGAGGTTTTTAACTGTGTGAATGAATTCCTTATGTGAAGCTTCAATGACTTTCAGATATATTCTCTCAGTTGCATCAAGGCCTCAGATGAAATCAAGATGTCCCTAAGAAGGAAAATGCTCATGATAAATAAGGTTTGTAATCTGAGGAAGTAGCTTTGCCATATCTTTTGGATCTGCAAATTTGTTATGTCCATTTCTCCAAAGAGCAGTTGGTATGCTTATCTTCTCTATCTTGTGTGCAGGAGTAGTAGTCTGTAAGAAAGGGAGGAGACCTGAGTGAATGCTATTGTATCAGAAGCTGGAGAAAGGATTGTGTACCACCACCTCTTTCCCTTTTGCACTCACTACAGTAAGGATGAAGGCCACCCTCTTAGTGTGTGTTTCCCTAAACACATTCCCTGCCTGCTATGAAAAAGAATGATCCATCTTGTTCCTATGTCTTTCTGTAACACATGACTAAGAGTTGTCTTGCATTTCGACAGCTGCTTCTGCCCTCCAGAGGTGAGGATATGGAAAGAGTGGCGCCTGTGATAATGAAGCAAGCCCTGCAGAGCTGTTCCTGTATGTCCCCGTTTTGGCTTGTGTAGGGTTGTCTTCATGCTTTTACAGTGCACGGAGTGAAAGACTTTTAGTTGTATTGTTCCAGACTTCACTCAACACTCTCTCTAGGTCACAGTGTAAAATAATGAGCCACCCATAAGAAAAACTGCCCTAGCTCAGGAAAGCTCACTGCAAGTCAACTGATCTGATCAAATCTCAAAAAATTGTCAGCCAATTATCAGTGTTGCAGGAGGAGTGCAGTATTTCTGAGAGTTGAATAGGAAGTAACCTAAACTCCTAGTGATAAAGGTTTGTCTGATGCCCTTTTTCCATGCAGGATACATCAGTTTACCACAACAGTGGTTTCCACTGTGCTGTACTGAATCACCCCTTCTGTTTTTCTTTTCTATTTTAACCAAGGGATGCATTTCTACAGTCATTGGGGTTTGCTTTTTTTTTATTATTTTAAAATTTTTTCCTCTCATGTCTAGTCTTTAACTGAAAGGCAGACCTTGAGGATTTTTTGAGAAGTGCTCTGTACTCATCCTAGCAGTTGAGTGTGGCTCTTAGCCTTTTGGGAATGGCAGGTGAATTGACATGTCATTGGATGCAACCCTGCATCAGGGGAGGCAAAAGGAACTTCTTTTAGTTGTCTGCAAGGAAATGACTATACCTTGTCTGTGAATAGACTTATACACTTAGGAGTATTATATTCAGGTGAAACATTACCCAAGACTGCTCTCAAAATAATGAGGTTTTCAGCTTGCAGACTCTATGTTTATGCTGGCATGTTGTAGTACAATAATTATCTGAAGATTAAGAGCAGAATTTTTACTTGCAAGTAGGTAGGTAGGGAAGGAGGGATGGAGGGAGGGAGGGAGGGAGGGAGGGAGGGAGGGAGGGAGGGAGGGAGGGAGGGAGGGAGGGAGGGAGGGAGGGAGGGAGGGAGGGAGGGAGGGAGGGAGGGAGGGAGGGAGGGAGGGAGGGAGGAAGGAAGGAAGGACGGACAATAAAGAGTGTATCCCATCCTGTTTTCTGAATGTGCCTGAATTTCTCCACTGATGGATTTGGTGAGAACTTTAACTGGTTGCCTAAACCATAGATATATAAAGACAAGGAAAGTTATGTCTTGGTGTGAATTATTTGTTGTGAAAAGATGCTGCAAATATGGGAAGGAAAATATTTGCCACATGCCACTTCCCCCCTTTCCTCCTTTGTTTTCCAGTTTATTTTTGTAAAATGGCAGTGGCACACCATGGCATAACCCCAGCATCTCTCCACGGACCTCATCTATAAATCATCAACAGCCAGTGTTGTACCCGGGCTGGACCTGCTGTTGTGCCTTCAGAGCGCCCCACGCAGCTCGCACCCTCCCGTTCGCTTTTATTCACGACGAAGTGCGGCTCTGCTGTGGCCCCGTATTCCCTCATCTCATCGAAGCTAGAAGGGAGCCACCCCTAACCCACCTCGTATCCGCAGGGTGCAGGGCCCGCTGCCACCGGGCCGAGCCCCCGCCTCGTCCCCGCCCCTGCTGCTCTGCATACCCAGCGTGCACCGCGCCCACTGCCCCCGTATCCAGTATCCAGCCCGGTCCCGGTTCGGTGCCGCTCGGCTCCCGTGGGCTCGAGACAGACAGGCCGGGGCTGGGGCTGCGGGAGCAGGAGGGGGAGCGGGTGTGGGGTCGCCGTGATCTATGGGGCGAAGGGCTGTCGGCGGGATCTGCCGGGGAGCAGGATTAGGTATACTCTGGTTTCTCTTCAAATCGTATAAATCTTTCGCCTTTTACTAAAGATTTCCGTGGAGAGGAACAACTACGAGTTTTAACTAATTTTTTAAGGCTCCATTTTGATGGAGCTATTCTTTGGCTGGTTAAAAGCAGATGAGTGTGTTTAGCTTTACTTTATAGAGAGGTGGTTGTGAGTTCACGGTTGCAGTCTAACCAAGCAGGTTTAGAAAGGTGATTCTTTCTCTGTACGCGGCGCAGGTGAGATCGCACCTGGAGGCTTGTGTTCAGTCCTGGGCTCCTGACTGCAAGAAGGGTGTTGAGGCTCTGGAGCGAGTCCAGAGATGAGCAATGAAGCTGGTGAAGGAGCTGGAGGACAATCCTTAGGAGGAGGAAGAGGAAGCTGAGGGGAGACCTCATTGCTCTCTACCTGAAAGGAGGTTGTGGAGAGGAGGGTGCTGGCCTCTTCTTCCAAGTGATGGGAGGCAGGACAAGGGGGGATGGCCTCAAGCTCTGCCAGGGGAGGTTCAGGCTTGACATCAGGAGAAAATATTTTGCGGAAGGGCTCATTGGGCACTGGCAGAGGCTGCCCAGGGAGGTGGTTGAGTCACCTTCCCTGGAGATGTTTAAAAGACAAGTGGATGAGGTTCTCAGGGACATGGTTTAGTGATTGATGGGAATGGTTGGATACAATGATCCAGTGGTTCCTTTCCAACCTAATGACTCTATGATTTTCTGAGGAGGAAATTAAACTTTGCTTTCTGCAGCCTAGTGAAACTCCTACGTCAGTTAACATCGTTAATGACAGATCAGATTTCCATGCTGAGCCAAGCAATCTCCCCTCCTGTCCTTTCTAGGGATGTGGTGTCTAGTGAGTGCCTTCAAGGTTATAGATACCACCTGGTTTCAGAAGGATTTTTCCCAAAGAAATGAGCACTGCGTATGGGCAAAACTGACCTGTGTACGTCCACTTTTGTTTCTATATATGCTAATTCTAAAAGGGCCTGTCAGGTTTGTGTAACCAAGCCCTTGGTGAGACACCCCCCCCAGAAGTGAATCTGGAGAAAAGAGTTGGTCTAGTCTTTGTAGAGATTGCATATCCCATTTGTAGTCAGATTACATGAAAACATCATTCAGAAGGGGATTTTATCATATCAAAAGTAGGAGGAGAAGGTTCTGCATCCCAATATTAGCTGCCTATTGTTGCTAGTCCCCTTAAAAGTTGCTTTCTTCAGTAACTGTTTCTCTGTGGAGTTTCTAAACTGCCAGTACACTTTCTGCCTGGTATTAATGGTCATCTGTTTCATCTGTTTTAAACATCAAGTGTCTCTGCAGCTGTTTCCCATCCAGGTGTTTTTTGCTGGCATCTGTGAATCTGAAGCCTAGGCTGTTCTTGGGTTAGAAATCTAGTGAGCAGAATCTCCTGAAGTACCACAGTGTAGCAAGACTGCAGACTTTTTCCCTGAAAAAAAGAGGATTTTCATATGCTGTAGTAGCAAATAATGCGTGGTTAAAACTGGTATGCAGAGTCTGCTTTTACAGGAGTTTTTTAACCTGTACACAGAAGTCAGGCCATATTCCTGACTTGATGCTTTTGCTGAGGTGCAAAGTTGTGAAGTGTGCCATTGTATGTTCAAAGGGGAAAGATGGGGAACTCATGTAAGAGTTTGCTCTCAGACTTTCTTTATGTCCTGTAACTCTGTCACACCTGTATTTTGATTGTTCCAGTGGGAATTCTGAAAATACCCAGAATGTATTCATCATCTGTGTTAACTTGATATTCTTCACTGGTGTATCCATGATATCATGATAACTTCACCCTGTGGGAAGTGCAAGGTTAACTTATTAACATGTATTTACAGTTTAAAGATGAGTGATGAAGGTGTCTAGAGGTTGCTTCTCTCCAGGAATGTGAAGCTAGCAGAGAATGTGATAGGAAGATTAATGTGATAACATATCACTGACTTTTTCTCTAGTGGTTTGTGTTAACATAACCCATACTTTTCTCCTTTGAAGATGATCAGATATATGCTGTAACATAGTCATAGTGACTGGAGGATGCAAATGGCAGTGAGAACAGTTGAGCTGTGTTTGTGTGATGTAGTTTGTGTATGCTCTTTAATGCTGTATCTCTCAAATTGAAACACCAAGACAGACGGGTGCAGCAAACTCTCTGAAATGTGATTGCTAATCATCTGCTGTCTTGTGTAGGCAAAGGTAGTGAATGAAGTCAATGGTAGTAAACAGAACTTGAGAGTCACCACAGAAATAATTCTGTTTTATGAAGCAGGGTGCAGTCTGTGGAAAAGCCAAGATAGTGATTTCATTCCAGCTTGGCAAGTCTGATACCCCTGTTTTATGAGAGATACAGAAGACACTTCTTTGCTGTATTCCCAGCTAACATCATACTACATTCTTTGTTTTATAGAATTGTCAGCCATGAATGATCTGCAAAATTTTACGTAGTTTCACCTCCTGCTGGCATATGGGGTATATCATACAGTTTCTCATAATGTTGGTAGGAATCACGCGAAGAGCAAAATATTGGTAAGCACACCTAAATAGTGAAGAGACAATAATGCATATAAAAAGAGTATAGGAAACAAAACCTTGAGGGTTCCCAGGATGTGCTGTCTGTACTTAGAGACCCATGCCAGCTGAGACAGGAAGCATTCTGTTTTCAAAATATTAAAGCAAAACTTTGATGCCCAGGAGGTCTGGCATGCAGCTGGACATAGCATGAGGTGTCCAGATGTGTTTTAACACCCAGTGCCTGCTGAGACTCTGTTAGGTATCCCTGAGGTATCCTTTGCCTCTAAACACATCAGGGATACTTGAAGGAGGAGGAATAAAGGGGAATGTGTGTGTTCCTTTCTCCTTTGCAAACTCTGTAAAGTATGAAAGTAGTGTTCATTCAAGGAAATAGTCTCTGTATGCTCCTCCATTTGGTATGGAATCTTATTTATCTTCCTAAGTACTTCTGTGGTTCTCTTACATTCTCTCCCTGAATTTGCCAGATATTTACGTGTTGTTTGACTAGGCACGTATGGGGAAGAAGCTAACCATTTATCAAATGCTTCAGTCTGCTGAAGCATCACCCAGTCACTGTGCTACCTGGCCAATTTTAAATTAAGAATTACCACTTATGATAACACTTATTGTGAAAATGCATACGCGTCAGCAGATTTGTGCAGATGTACAGCCCCACTGACTTTCACAGGACTGTTGTGTTCCACATCCTGCATTACTGCCTGTGAATTCATTACAGGGAACAGGATCTTATGTTGCTGGAGCTTAGCCATAGGGTGGGCTGTAACAGGAGTAATACAGTAATGAACATATGAGCATCAAGGGGCAAAGGAGAGGGCAGGTAAGTCCCACATCTTTCATGTGGCATTAGTGGTTCACTGAGTGTGGCTTGAATTGTCATAAAATACAGTCTCCAGGGCTTCTTTGTGTTCATTTGGGCTGTTGAGTTAATCCTGTCTGAAGCAGAGGTGCAAGGGACCCTTGTAATGCAATAAGGACATTATCCAGGTAGATAACAGTCTTCCAAGAGGAAATGTAAGGGGTGAGGGTTCCTCTTGTCCAGACACTGGCCATTTGAGGATTTCATTTATTGGGAATACATGTTTCTAGGGACTGTTCTGTACAAACAATTCCAGTAGGCCACAGATTTCTTTCCTGAAAGTAGTGTAGCTTGTGCCATTTGGAGCAATATAATCTATAGTGTTTGGAAATTAAAGACACAAATTATCTCCCATGTCTTTTATTGAATCTACCTTTCTGAAGTTTTACTAATACTTAATTTAAAATATGAGTTGCCTTACTCTTTCTCTGGTCAAGGCCCTTCTGACAAACTCCTAGTTCACTTCTGGCTCACAGAAAACTAGTACTGCTAAATTTTTTCAAGAAGTAGGAATCACATTTCTTACACAGACTGAGTAGGTGGCAGTTTGCCTGTGCATTGAGTCTCAGCACCTTTTGGAAAAAGAAAGATTTATTCAACAAAAAAAGATTAATATTTTCAGGATTTAGATCCTCAGTTATAAGCATGGTAAAAAACACTACAGCAATATATGAAGTGAGCCTGTAACTACATAAATTTGCTTGAGTCTCAGACATTAGAGTGGTTGGGCTGCTTCTCTGTTCTCCAGCTGAAGCTCTGAATAAAGTAGTCACTTAAGTGATTTTCAAGAGGGCCTGAGATGCTGAGATGTGATCTCTGTTTAAATGGTAATTTACACTATCTTGGGAGAGGTGTTGCCAGAAGCTATTTTTTTACAGTATTTTCCATGTTACTAAACATTTTTATATTTGTGTTAGGAGAAGATTAAGTAAGTTGTAATATGTAACAGCTGAGCAATTTGAGGTTTCTTTCAACAAGTTTTGGTTTATAAGTTCCAACAGCCTGGCCAGTTGATGTAGGAGGATGTCCATTCTGTAGGATCTGGGTGTGAAGAAATACTGGCAAGGAAAACCTTTTTACTGTTGAGGTGTTACTCCTCCGTGTCTTTAGGCCAGCAGAACATTCACCACATGCTGAAATCTGGGAGGATCCTAGTGACGTTGTGACAGGTAGGTGTAGCACGTGTTTCTGTTACAAGCCAACTTATTTTTTTTCAGGTAAACAGCCATTGAAGGGTTAGAACTGGTAACAGCAAACTAACACAACAGTCAGTGGTGCTATACTATAACCAGATAAGGATGGGGACAGTATAAATGATTTTGTATGATACTGCAGCTTATTGGAGAGTAAATATGGGAACTACATGGAAACAAATGTTCTCAAGCCCTCCAGAGGGCTTGGACTTAAGACAGACAGTTGCATGCATATGTTTTCAAACTTGTTTAAAAATATAGTTGAAATATTGGAAAAATGGATCTAAACTCTAAAGGCAAAAGAGATTTTGGGGTGTCTATAGACAATTGAAATATTCATGTCTTGCTCAGAAAGACTGAGTGTAGTACAGAAGTACTATCAACATCTTGTCTTCAGAGATATGAACACTCAAAAGGGGGTGGTGACATAAATGATAGTTCTCTTCTCAAGAAAGCTCTACTGGAATTAATGTATCAAATTAGCAAGTTAAACATGAACCATATTCGTTGTTTACGCTGTGCCAAGAAGAGATGACTGAGCAAGAGGTGATGAAAGTGGCTAGCCTATTTAATGTGACTGAAGCTAATTATACTGGGAACTCTCATTGGAGGCGTGGGATCTAGTTGCTTCCCTTTTCCCAAGAGGCATGTGAGGTGTTCTTTCAGAGGGCTTGGGATATGTTTTAGTCAGAAGTAGCCTGAGTGGCAGACTAGCCACCATTCATAGTTACTAGTTTTAAGTTTCATGCTTCCCTGCCACTCCCCTTGCCTCCCCCCTTCTTTGCTTGTGAAATTTTCTTCCTATCTCTCTCCTCCCCTCTTCAACCTGTTTTGCTACTTTCCTGTTTAGGCAACTGGAGGCTTTCATTGCAAAAATTACAAAAGAAAATGTTTCTCTGTTGTAACTTGTTCTGTCAGTCTCCTGTGAGCTCATGTCCTTACTTTTACATCCCTGGGTTGGGTTTCTGAAGACAATAGTTTCCTGCTACTGAGTAGAAATGGTTTAAAGGAAATTTAGCTTAAGAAAGAGTGGTGCTTTTAAGTTAAATATTAACCAGATTCAAACAAGCTCAAGAGCATTTCAAGTGTAGTTAACTTGATCGACTGGTGAACAGCAGACTCAAACAGTGAAGAACAGGCATGGGGATACTCTATTCAGAGGTATGTGACCATTTTCTGCACAGTAACCAAAGCTGTTGAAGATCTAGATGTTCGCTGGGTTTGGTTTGTTTCCTTTGCAGCTTCCCACACACAGGCTTATACAGATCTAGAAGTCCTTTTCCTTTGGGATTGCTTTACTTTGGTTATGATGAATTGATTAATGTACTATTTCTAGTAATAAAGAAAATGCAGTAACCACTGTAATTATTGTGACTTCACAGAGAAAGTAGTTTGTGCAACGTTTTTGTTTTTCTGTGTTGAAATCAGAATGATTCTGGGTATGGTGCATGAATAATTAAGAATTGCATACAACTCTTAGGCTTATGTTGAATATAGATAATAAAGCTAATGCCTAAGGAAACTTTCCTCCCCCACCCCTGAGTGTTTTAGGAATGTGATTTTTTTGTTTTGTTTTTGGTTTGGTTTTTTTTTGTTTTAGCTCTTATCTCTATGGGTTTGTTCCCAGACCATGGTCCATTTAGCATATCCTAGGATTTTAGCATAAATGCTACCTAAACTTGTTAATTATTTTATAAACTTTCCACTTGTACACTTGGAACAAATGAGGATTTCAGTCTCTTTTTGACTATGAATGCAATGGATTGCACTACTCTTCCTTTTTCTGCAGGTAGCATTACATAGATGCTTCTGTAAAAGGTTATGTTTCTATGCTGAAAGCTACCCTTTCATTTTTTAAAGGTTGTTCAATGAAATCAGATATCTAAAGGGAGCTCACCTTGTTCTGAAAGGATTTGTTGCCTTGCTCCGATCTACTACTCTAAGATAGTATTGTACAAGAAACCAGTGTGATTTAGTTGTCCATATCTTCCATCCTTATTACTTAGTATTTTCATATACTTTAGTTTTCTTCCTTTAAAAATTTTGCGATATAGCTTTCTGGTGTGCTTCATTTATTCAGGATAGAAACCTACAGAAGTACAAATGAGAAAGCATAATTTTTATTTTCTGAGGAGTGTGAATTGAATGCTAGTGCATTCTTCAGCATCAGAAACATGATGTAGGCTCTTATTTGGTTTGTATCATAATTTTGGATGAATTTTAGTGCACAGGAAGATACTGTGGAGTGGTTCAGCATATCTGGATGTTATGAAGTGACTCCTTTTTGTCTAAACAACTGCAAAGCATTGATGTGACGTAAAAAATTCCTTGCAATTGTCAAAGGAGGAAGCAATTATAGTTTGAAATTGCTCTCACAGTTGCAAGACAGGCTTTACATTAGCCTCCTCTCTATTGGCTCAATTAGTGCCATTATTAGTGCCATGCCTTTAACCTTAATTTCATGTGTGGTTTATTACTACCTCAGCAAAGCTAAGCAGAGGGAGACACAAGA
The DNA here is from genome assembly GCA_013389865.1 of Piaya cayana. NCBI lineage: Eukaryota > Metazoa > Chordata > Aves > Cuculiformes > Coccyzidae > Piaya > Piaya cayana. The sequence continues at coordinate 97,901 of WAAB01022393.1, forward strand.
AGCTCTGAAAACAAGTAGGCAAATTCAGATTTGTCGATTCATTTGTATCTGAGTAAACTTCTAGATCATGATTTCAATCACATGGCCCACAATTGATTAAAAAAAAAAAATAAAAAAAAAAAACCCACCAGTTTTGTAGGGGTATTACCTTCCTGACCACAAAAGTTTTTCTTACTTTTCTTGCACCCCTTATCTGATGATCTGTACTGAGTGATCTCAGCCGTGAAAACCATTGCCTGTTCTATGACTACTTCTCACCTTTCCTGAAGCCTTAGATACTAAATAATGAAATCTTCTAGAAGAATTGTTGTAGAAAGGCACAGTCTAATTTAACTATAGAGGTTTTGACTTAAAACTGCATATTCGGTTTTCCTTTGAACAGCTGACTTGGATGAATACCACCCCATCATTGGCATATCTAGTCCTCAAACTCTAATTACCAGTTCCCATTATCTGCCATTTCTTTCTTCCGTTGGGCAGAGCCATGCACACTAGTTTCTGTGATTCTGCAGTGGGGAAAAGGCATCACTGGTTCAGGGTAAAAAGAGTTTGGTGTTGCAGTTCTCTGCTTTTCTTCGCTTTCATTGTATGTTTTGTGTGGCATCATGCTGTCAGGTTCATTGTGTGCATCTTGTCTGAATGGTGGGTAGAGATGCTGAAGTGTGAGTGAGAGTAGAGGTGAAGGGCTTCGCTGCTGGACAGTTCAATGAAGCTATTGCTTCCTTTTTATTTGAGCTGGAATTCTTAGTCCTACTCTCTCCCTTCAGACTTAAACCTTGTGACTTTATTGGGGGTAATGTAGATGTGCCTGTGCCAGATCTGCTCTGCCACATTGTAGAAGTGGGCTAGGGCTGAGCTCTTTGTGAGAGTCAAGTCACTGGGTTTTATAAATAATGTGGTCTAGGCTAGAGTAGCTACTCTGTGTCTTGGACTGCCAACACTGCCCTAGATTGTGAGCTCAGCTCCTACTGATGCTTTCTTTGAGTTGGGTTTTTTTGGTTTTTTTTGTTGTTGTTGTTGTTGTTTGTTTGTCATACACACATGCTTAAAAGAGATGCCATAGACTATGCTACAGATGCCAGTTTATCTCTAATGAGGGAAGCTGCAGGATTTTTTCTGACCATCCTGCACTGTTGTGAGACTTATGCACTCGTAGTCCTACTCCTTTCCACAGGTGAGCATGAGTCTGAGATGTAAACTTTGGATTCTTCTGATACTGCTTCCATTTTGCATGAGAAGCCCAGTTACATTGAGTGTGTATCTTGTAGGTTTATGTATGATGGCTGGATAACAATAATATAATAACCATAGCATGAATTGGAAGCTGTTTTTAAACCTACAGCATTCCTGAGGTGTTCTTCTGTAGAAAATGCTTTGCAGACTTATAGCCTTCTTGCTTTTCTATAGACATAAAGGAAATGTGTTTTCTTGGCTTTGGGGTGGAATCTACAGCTTGTATGCAACATTATCCTAATTGTATATCTGGCCTCACTGCTGCTATTCCAGACAAGTGCTCACTAACTATGTGTATATAAGAAACTCTACTAACTTTCTTCTGAGCAAAGTTTGGAGAACTGTATAAAACAGTCTTAAGCACAGTTATTCCTAATTTAGGTAGAGCTGCCAGAGTGTTAACCCAAAATAGTGAAAGGAGGAAGAGTGTTTTGTGGCAGAGGCTTTGCAACCACAGAAATTTTGCACGCTTCTTGAGCTCCAGCCTGGAGCCAGTCAGGCTTTGTGTTCATTCTGCTGCTACTGGAAGCCTGTGTTGGAGCTTTACTCTGCAAGTTGCTAGAAATCTCTTTCTAATTTTCATGCTAAGCTTCTTGGCAAGATATATAACTTTTTACCTTGTTCCTTGAAATTAATTGGCTCTTCTCCTTATGCTTTAATTGCTTTGGAGCGTTTACAACTCTCTCTTTTCTTCCTGGCCAAGCTAAGCAAATCAGTCTTCCTTCAGGCTCTTCATGTTCTTCAGCTGAGTAGAGATTTTATATTCCTGCCATAATCTGATCTCATTTTTGGACCTAGATGACAAGAATTGTATCCACTACCCCTCTTAAGTGCCTTCTGTAATGGCTCTTTTCTTTGTCAGAAAGGCTGCCTAATAAGTCATTTGCTATTGTCTGCTGTTTCTGAAGCCTGTCTTACACAGAATCATAGAATCATAGAATAACCAGGTTGGAAGAGACCCACTGGATCATTGAGTCCAAACCATTCCTATTGAAGTTTTTCTGTTCCTTATTCTTTCCTAACACATTTTTTTTCTGAAGTACTATTGTTGTTTATAAAATAACAATAAGCTTAAATAAAATAGAATAGATAAAATAATGAACTCAGGGTTTTTGGATTACATTGTTCCCTTACTTAAATATTCTGAGGTCCTGGAGTGTGTCTAGAGAAGAGCGAGGAAACTGGTGAAAGGGCTGGAGAACAAATCTTACAATGAGTGACTGAGGGAACCAGAATTGTTTAGCCTGGAGAAGAGAGGCTGAGAGGAGACTTATTGCTCTCTACAACTACCTGAAAGGATGTTGCAGAAAGGTGGATGTTGGTCTCTTCTCCCAAGTGAGAGGACTATAGGGAATGGCCTCAAGCTGCATCAGGGAAGTTTATATTGGACATTAAGAAAAAATTCTTCACAGAAAGGGTTATAAAGCACTGGCACAGGCTACCCAAGGAAGTGGTTGAGTCACCATCCCTGGAGGTGTTTAAAAGGTGGGTGGGTAGATGAGGTGCTTGGGGATGTGATTTAGTAATAGACAGGTATGGTTGGAGTTGATAATCTTAAACGCCCTTTCCAACCTTGTGATTCTATAATTCTATGTTACTATATTTGCTCCTCTAGTCACAGTCATTTTTGTCGATTTGAGAGGCATATTACAATTCTGATCTATGGGACTTTTAACCTTTCTTTGACAGAAGGAGGCGTTTTCTAGAATGCAAACCAACAGCGGGCCTCAAGAAAAACCCATAAAGCCACAAAAAAAATTGTTGTGTGTTTTTGGGTTTTTTTAAAAATATGAATGGAACTTAGTGCGTGAAAGAATAAATTCTACAAAGAACACCTACTGCAGTGTAACAATAAAATTTTAAAAAATACTCTAAGTACATCAATTATCCATGTATAAGCTGTTGAAATGGATTGTCTGCGCCTTGGATGTTTTATGAGAACAGCTGTTTCTTGGAAAGTAAAACAGTACATGTGACTCTTGTGTGCCAATCCCTGTGTATGACTTCAATCCCAATTAATGTAGTCTTTTAGGGAGTGGTAAATTCTCCATTGTTATTCATGCATCTAGGACTGGGTTCAACAGTAGTGTTAAGGTTTAGAAAAAGATCCCATGGGTCAATGAGAGTATCAGTCAGAAATGCCTTGCCTTAATGGCTTGGCAAGTAAACATCTTGTCTTTGAGGCACCACAGCATATTATTTGCAGGATGTCATTTGAATAAGTGAACTGCAGGCTAGAAAAGAGTAAAGTTGTCGGGTAAATGGTTGGGATTTGAGCAGTTGTTCAACCAGACAGCAAGCCTGCATCTTTAAATAAGCAAAGCAATGCTTACAGGTATAGATAATAGAGAAATCAGAGGTGTAGACAGAATCCACTTGATCTTCTCTTTTCTGGACGTAAAGATACTGTACGAGATGCTGACAGGACGCTCAGCAAGGTTCAAGAGCAAGCTGATCAATTACATGGCAACAGTGTGCAAGTAACTTATGCCAAGAGATATTTAAAAGAAGGACTTCTCAAAAACATTTAAAAAAAGCCGAGAGGAGTGCAAATAAATGGTGCATGTAGGATTTTTAAAAGAATGTAGACAGATGATGCAAATTTTCAATGTTGCATGTATTCTTTATAGATTTTTGTCTGATATAATAAAAACAAAGCAAGAAGTGGTGCAAGGTCTGGCAAGCATGTATATACTTTATTTAAAAAGGAAAATAATTTCGCATGCAGTTCAGACTAAGTGGCAATGGTGCTTGAGGTTAACTGGTATTGTTAATGTGAGAAAAAAAAGAAAAGCTAACTGCAGAGTTCAGAGCCAAATCTTATTCATGTAGTGTATATAGGATGCGATAAAAGGATGATGGGAAGGGAAAGTTGCAGATAATATTTAAATAAAACGCGTATCTTTGAAAATGGTGAATAAAACTTCAGTATTTAACACAGAAGAAACTTATTCTGTTTTCCCCTGGAGAACTTCAAATGCTACCCACCTGCCAGACTTCTCACTCTTCTCTTCTGCCTGTATTAGGTCTTTAGAAACTCAAAGTACATGCTCAGCTTCTCCTCAGTCTTGAGTTCTTGCTGCTGGACAGGGGAGGAATTGTAGGTTGGGTCAAGGGTGCACAGGAATACTGAGTAAAGGCTTTAAAAAAACCCCTGTTCTCAAAAGCCAAGGAGGATCTGAGCTGTGGGCATACATGTTTTAGCTTAGAAGTTTAACTTGAAGCCCTAGAGAAGAGGCATTGTGGAAGTTTTAGGTTTTAGTGGAGTCTGGTGTGGGGTTTTTTTTGTCTTTTGTTTTGCTTGGGGCTTTTTTGGGATTGTGTTTTTATTCCCCTGCTCAGCTGTTGCACAAAAAGTGAGTCAGAAGTGGTACCTCTTGTTCAGCAGAGCCCATACAAATGAGAAGCCTGCTGTAAACCTAGAGAGGTGTGGGCTTAGTGCTCAGTACAGTGACCTATTCCTGTGAGATCAGATGCAGTTTGCTTTAATGGTTGTGAATGGACTGGGTTTATTTATTGAATTAGAAACATATAGTCTAAATGAAACAAAGTTCATTCCACTGTGCAAGGGCTGTGACTTCTTGGGCTCAGAAAGGCTGCGTGGCAGCTGCAGTATTCTTACCACCATCTTCTGGAAGTCACCTAGAACTACAACCTCTGTCACAAATGCTTGGCTTTGTCTTAGGTTGCACAAATATTAAGTCAGAATAGGAAGAATGGATGTCTTAGTGAAACGTGCTGATGAATTTCATCTTCTCTCTTCAGCCCATTTGTCAGGCAGCTTATAATAACGATTTCAATCAAGTTCAGCGTCTTTTGGAAAGCAACAGTGACTACCTGAATGTCCAGGACCGCATTGGTGGAAACACCCCCTTAATTTGTGCATGTAAACAGGGAAACAACAGGATAGTTAGCTATCTTCTAAAAAGAAATGCTGATGTCAATCTCAGGAACAAGGTAAGTGGACACCAACTCCTCCTTTGCCATGTCTGTTATTTCAGATTCTTGGAGAGTATGTGTATGTGTGGACACTGGTAGTACTACCAAACCTAAGGTTTGTTCCCAACCGAGGCACAAGTATAACCCCAAATCATAATTTTGTAAACCTTCATGTTTCTGTTTGTCTCCTCATTTTCCTAACTTGCCATTGTGGTATCACCAACCTGAGTTTCTGTTCTCATGTTCCCATTTTATGTTATACTGCATGCCACCTCCAGTTCCTAGTGAGTTCTGCCCTCTTTCCCTCTACAGCCATGTCCATTGTAGACATCCATATAGAATCTTTTTGATCCCACATCCATGTGTCTGTTTCTGCTTGAGGATCAGAGAAATATTTCTAGTTGATAAGCTGAAAGAAAGTTTGTGAATTATAAAATGGTCTACTATTTTCAATACTAAGCAAATACTATCTCATCATTGAATCTAGTACTAATCAGAGTTATTTTGTGTTTAGAAAGACCGCACATGTCTGCATTATGCTGTGAGAAAACGTTTTACCTTCCTTGACTATGTGCTCATTATAATCCTCATGCCAGTTATGCTTATTGGATACCTTCTCATGGTGAGTCTGGATGAAAGCAAGAAAAACCCTGTACCTGTCTCTTTCCTCTTATCATCCTTCTCATGGCAGATTTTCAGGCCAGGAAACTGTATTGAATATGGACTGCTGTTCTGACAACAAAAACTGATGGATACCAACATAATAAGTAGGGATTTTGCTGTGAATATAACTAGTAAAGGAACAGAATGGTATCACTATATCAGTCTACACCTGCTGAAGCCAGGCACTTGTTATTTTTTTAAAAATACCCTAAGTATTTAGACAGAATCTGCTTAGTACTAAGATACGAACTGTCTAACTGCGTTACTCTTTCCCTTGCACCAAACAGGTCTCAAAGACTAAACAGAATGAAAACCTGATCAAGATGTTGCTTAGGGCTGGAGTGGATGTTAATGCTACAGACTTTGTAAGTGGGTTTATATAAATGCAAATTTGGTTTGTATGCATGGCGTATTACTAAAAAGACACTTCTGAATTGTCTAGCAATATATTCCTGCTTTCGGAGCAGGATCAGGGACTGAACTGACTGTGACATAGCAGGAGTATTCAGTGTTTCCTCTTGACACTTAGCCAGTAGTTTTGTAATGTAGAGAGAAATAATTTTCTGCTGATCACCTAGTTCTCCCTTTCTCACCTACACCCTTTTAAGACAACATAGGCAAGCTGGGTTGAGATACTTGCATATCAAATACCTGCTCTTATAAAGATTCTGGTCATATAAGGGTGTAAGCTTACCACTAATTTATGAATTCTTGGACTGGAACAGATTTGTTGGCAAAGGTCATGCCACAGTGATAGACCCTGTGTCTTCTCTTGATCTTCTGAGTGGGCTCATCTGCCATTTTTAGAGTTCTGTATCCACTATCCTCCCTGAGTGTGGTAAAGGGCTCCTCTCCTCTAAGGCGGAAAAGGAGAATCCTCACTTTTAGCAGCAGCAAACTGAAGAACACTAAAGTGTGAGCAAAGAATATTGCTTAAGACAGTTATTGAGATCAAGATCATAGCATCTTCTGAAACTGCTAAAGGATTACTGGCTTCCTGATAAAGGCAACAAACCTTTTTTAAGCACCTGCATCCTGGGAAAAGAATGACTTTTCTGTTCCTATTACTCTTATAAGAATGTGTTTGTTTTACTGTGTAGTGTATTGTGACAGGAAATGATACGTCTTTTGCATCCATCTGTTGGGGAAACTGATAAGGCTACAGGTAGTAATACTTGCCTAAGGTCTGCTGAAGAGGTCATAGAGCTAAAATTCATCTACTTCTTTTTCCCTTCAGTCTGGTAGCACAGCACTTCACTATGCTTGTGAAATGAGGAACCAGGCAGTCATTCCTCTACTGCTTGAAGCTCATGCAGACACTTTCATAAAGAATCAGGTAAGAAAGTGGAGTGAATGACTGTATTTCTTTGTCACGATGGCAAAACGGTGTTTTATAGGCCTTAGCTAGAGTATAGCAGTTTAAAAAAGTGAGTACACAGCTTCCTGGCAGCGGACTTGATTGCTGAGTAGTACAAAGCAACATTGGCTCTGTTGCCTTTGCTGACAAGAGCAACTTTAAAATCCAAATCACTGCTAGATTTCTACTAGCAAAGACTGCCTGCATGCATGTCCACAGGATTGGCACATCTCTTAGCTATTTTTATGATACCTTTTTCTTAACTCAGAGCTGCTCTACAGTTTTTTTTCTAGGATGCAGGCTGCAGAGGTGTGGTAACAGACTTCCTGGTTGATTTTTGTGCTGCTGAGAGGGGTTAAGTCAGGCTGCTTCTGCCACCAGAAAAGCTCAAAAGTTGTCCAAATATATACTGACTTGCGAGTATCTGCTTTGCTGAGTTGAGGTGAGCAATGGGTTGTGCATGTTGCTCTTGAAATCAGCTCTTAGTGTAGTGCTGTACTGACTTTGGACATAAGATCCAGGAAACAGTTGGAGTGGTTTTCAGTACTGGAAGAGAGGACTCTGCCCCAGCTTCAGTGAGACTAGTATTAGACCCGGCACATTCTGAAAACCTTGCTTTAGAGTAAGAATAGGACAGTGACACTTAACGTTGGGAAGCACTGCATCTGGGTGGCAAATTCAGGAAAGCACTTTGTACCTGACTCAGACCTACTACGTTGCAATGTATTTCATCTGTTTCTTTCAGGCTGGGGAGACTCCCCTAGATATAGCAAGAAGATTGCAGTTCCACAACATTGAAAACATGTTGACGAAAAATTCCTAGTTGTGGAGGACTCTTGAGCATGCAGAAAATGACCTCATCTGGCAATCCATCTTGCACAGCAGCAGGAGTCCTACAGAGTAGAGGGCTATTACTTGATAAAGACTTGGTACAAACCCACCTGTTCCCTGCTGCAGACATCAACTATTTTGTGTGAGACTCAATGCCTCCAAAACCATGTGGGCTGAAAGGGGTTAATTTTATTTTACAAAGCCATGAATGATTACAATAGTATTCAAAATATTGCCCTTTCCACCTCTCCAATTTTATGACTTGAATTGTGGAGACTATGGATTTTGAAAGCTAGCTATAATATTTCTGGAAGCCTAAACATTGCACATGGTAGTTGGCAGCCAATACGAAAATAAAATATCCTTTAGAGTGTGTGTTACTTGTTCTGTAGGGGATACACTTGACAACTAAACAATATGCCACAGCAACTAATACAAAGCCTGCACCTTCCTCTTTGAATTTCTCTTCCTACGATATAAGTGACAGGGAAAATAGGAAGTGTTAAGTCAAGAGATCTCCTTCCATCCCTGCCACAAGTTTCACACACCTTTGTTCTCCCTATGGAGCCACAAGGGAAGGATTACATTTTTTTTTTCTTCTTCTCTCAATATCAGAAACAGCAAAAAGAGACTGAATGAGTTGTGGAGACCATGAAAAAAACCAATTCCCAGGTCACTTCAAAGCACTAAGACATAATAATGAAAATATGTTTGCAGAAGAGAAACAAGTCTTTTGACTGCCTTTCCAATATTAACAGTATGGTAAAGAAAAATAATAATCAATGAAGGAAGTGTTGTTGATGGAAAAAAGATGTATGATTCCAAGGGAACTGGACAGAGTAGCACACTTTGCAGAGTGGTGCATGCAGTGCAGAATGTAGATACCATGATAATCATCAGTAATAATTTATGAACTTTCTTTTGCATAGGTAAAGGCAGAAGAAAACCTACAGTGGTAACCAATGTATTAATGTGGCCTGGTGCTTTGTGATTTAATAACGCAGCAGTAACAGGGAATCTCCTTTCAAACACTGCTTTATCTTGCTTTCTTGATCTAATGGATTTTAATTTTTGTTAATTTTTGCCATTTCCTCTAAGCTGTCCTAAGTTCAGAAGATAGATGCGACGATGATCAGCACTACAATTGGCTGCTAGAACAGTTGGATGGACAAGTTAGTGTATTTTTCCTGTGTTGCAAAACACAGATGTATTTTTCAGTGTAAGTATTCAATTGGATGCTGACTGCAGCTGCAAAGGGTCTTGGTTGGGCAATAAAAACTTGAGGCCCCACCCAGAAATACTCAGGCAAGCAAAGATAACCTGTCTGATCTTGTGATAATAAACACCTTGGGTGTAACCTGGGGACAGACACTCTTACCTATCAGATCATCTTACAAGTGAGTAGACCTGAGTCTTTTGCATGGATAATGAAGATCCTATCTCTCTGGGCAAATGGCTGGAAAGGGAAAACAGCTGAGGGCTTTCTCATGCTGCAGAAACTGCTTGAACGAAGAATGGCCAAGGTACAGTTATAGGAGAGTCAAAGTTGGTAGCTCAGAGTGCTTGCAACAACTTCATTGCCAGTGTCAAGGGTAATTCATGGGGAAAAAGCTGTATTACTTGGTGTGCAGCTTGCATGACTGTTCTACATCTCCTCATTCCTCAGCTGCCAGGCATGGTCTTTGAAGTTGGAGGGGGTTAGAGTGTGTGAACAAAGCTTTGGGTCATGTGTAGCCATGGACGGAAGGAAATACTTCTGTGAGTTTTTCTGAGGTTGAATTCCTTGCTGTTTGGGAGTCATCTACTGCCTGCTCTGTTTATTGTGTCTGTAGATCTTTTGCACTGTAGGTAAATATGAGGAGGGAAAAGGAAAAAAAAAAAGCCAAGTTCTCTGTTAAGTGGATAAATGATTTACTTTAAACAAAAGTCAGTCGTACTTCAGTAGAGAAATGAGCAAATCCCACTTTTGTGTCTTCCTCAGAAGACACAAATTTGGCCTGGGAATGCCTCTGTGGGGTACATGAGATGTATATGAGAACAGCAGAGTTGAGGCTTAGGAAAATCAGTCTTGTAGAAATGAAAGCTGTCCAAATTAAGTGATCCTTGCAGTGTGTGCTCAAATATATGAATGTTTCCAGCTTTCATTTCTATAAACCTCAAACTTCTCAGTCACAGTAACACCATGGAAAACCTCATGCTATGAGGAAAGCAAGAAACAAACAAGTGCAGATAAATACCTGTACTGGTATCCTTTATGTGCATCTGTGCGTTTACCTCTTAGCTACTTACCCCTATTGCCAACTAGAAATTTCAGAGGCATGAACTGCATGAACCAACACTCTGCATCTGGTTTCACAGGTATTTTGTCATTAGTTCAATGATTTTCAGATACATTTTCTCAGTTGCATCGAGGCCCCAGATGAAATCAAGATGTCCCCAGGAAGGAAAATGTTCATGGTAAATGAGATTAGTAATCCGAGGAAGTAGCTTTGCCATGTCTTTTGGATCTGCAAATTTGTCCTCTCCACCGCTCCAAACAGCAGTCGGTATGCTTATCTTCTCTATATTGTATGCAGGAGGTGTAGTCTGTAAGAAAGGGACAGAGTAAGCTCACCCGAGTGAATGCTCTTGTATCAGCAAGCACCTCTTTCCCTTCTGTGCTTACTATAGTAAAGCAGTAAGAACAAAGGCCACCCATCCTTCTACTATGTGTGTTTCCCTAATGCCATTCCCTGTCTTCTGTGAAAAGGAATGACCTATCTTACTCCTGTGTCTTTCTGCAACATATGGCTAAGAGTTGTCTTTTGTTTTGACAGCTACTTGTGCCCTCCAGAAGTGGGGAGGTAGAAAAAGCAGTCTGTTTATCAGTCAAGGACTGTGGGGTTTACTTACATGTATGTTAAGAGTGGGAAGATCTTTAAGTTTAGTTGGGTTGTGGAGTACAACTTTTGGTCTTAGTTGTTATGCTTGGGACTTACATGGCAAGAAATACTTTGGCCATTTATAATTTCATCCTAGAAAATTTTTGAGACAGCATGTATGTGTCTAAGTGAGTGATTCTATCTCTGGAGCCTTTCTGTCTGTGAAAAGCATCCTGCCCTTGTACAGCACAAGATGCTGCAAGTCAAATGTGCTAGTTAAAAGTGAAATGGTTGTCAGTAAATTGGAGAAGTCACCGTAGCTGTGAGATCCATTTCCTCTCCTTACTGAAAGGCAGACTTTGAATATTTTTAGGGAAGTGAAGAGGTCTGTACTCATCCAGCCCTAGCACTTGGGTGTGGCTCTTAGCCTTTTGGGAACAGCAGGCAAATTGGCATGTCATTGGACACAGCCCTGCATCAGCAGGGGAGGCAAAAGGATCGTCTTTTAGCTGTCTGCAAGGAACTGCCTATACCTTGTCTGTGAATAGGCTTTTACGCTTATGAGTATTAGATATAGGTGAAGCATTAGCCAAGACTGCTCCCCTCCTCTTTAGCACTCACAGGTGCCAATATCTGTATTTTTCTATTCTTAGTTTTGTCAGGACCTAAGATGAGTTCCCAATGTAGGGATGTGCATTGCCTTACCTGGTTGTATTTCTTCATGTTTTCCTTAGAGCCGTAGTCATAAGCTTGAAATTGGTTTGCATATATTACCTGTTAAAAGAACAGATAAAACGTTAAGTGTTGAGAGATCAAGACACAGAGTGCAGGAAGTGTTTTGTTGCCTGTGATTGAAGCTAAGGCTCAGGCAGTGGACTGTGAGTTACTCCCACCCTATACTCTTGTTGTAGGCTTCCAGGAATACTGACTATGGATCACAAGGTGAATGGCTTCATCACCTTTTGTCTTGCTATCTTTTCCTCCTGATCCTTAACTAAGTTAGACTACCTTAGTTAACTAAAGTTGGAGTCCTTGTTCGTGATGCAGAGTTGGGCTCAGAGCTGCCACATGGAAGGAGGATCTGAATGTCTAGGATGTCAGGGCTTTAACAGTCTAGTTTAATATACGGTCTCTCCTTGTATGTCTTGTTTTTGTGTCACGCTTGTCTGATCTGCTCACAATAGTGGCAACATTGCTAAAGGCTTTGTACCTCTCATTCACAAGAGTATGGCTATACGTCAGCTGTGCTCTGACAGAAGTTTTGAGCTGGGACACCAGGCACAAGCCATTAGCTCTCTTGAGTCTTTATTGTCTAAAAGACACTATATATGCCCTGCAGGACTGATACGTGAAGAGTTAAGTATGTGTTTGTTTGGGGGTTTTGTTTGGTTGGTAGGGGTTTTTGGTAATTTTATTTTCATTTTATTTTTTTGCACAAACCTGACAAGCCATTTAGTTTGTGAGTGGTTTTATGCAATAAAGAGTGACAGAAAGTCAGTGTCTGCAAGTTTAGAAAAGCTTAACTTCAGGGCTACAAGTAGCTGAGAATGGGCTAGAAATCGGCTTCCTGTATTGCATTTGCTATTTCCTTCTGTCCTGGTATATCTGTGTTTGCTTTGTAGTCACTCAGCTTTATTACAGGCTGGCAAAATAGGCTGTAAAGCCACTGCTGGTCAGTAGCTGCTTTGTATTTCCTGGCTTTGGGTAGATGTATCCTGTGGGATTGTTTGTTGGGAATTTTTGTTAGGAGTGTTCTCAAGAGCGCACTTATATTCTAGACCATATTAGGTGCCTGCAGAAATGGGGATGAGAGGCGTGTCTGCCTATAGGATGTATGCAGACATATCCTGGCTCAGTAGGTGCACTTGGACAAATGCAGTGATGTTTCTTAGCTGGAGCTGTCTTGCCGTGTTCTGATTCCGACTGTGAGCAGACAAGCTCAGATCTGCCAGTGCATAGGTCAAAACCAACCTTTAAAGAACTGGAATCCATTATGCGGACAGCAGCAAGAGTGGCTGAAAGGGTTTTGGATAAACCTGGCTGTTTGGAATATCCCCTTAAAACAGTGTTTCTTGCCATACATATACTATAGCAGTACAAGGCAGTTCATCACTTTGCTGTTGTGCCAGCAGAAGCCTTTGTGTGGTTAACTGGCTTTGGGAGGTGATCCAGGGTGCAATTAACCCTTTGGGAGAAAAGCTTTAACCTCCATTACTACTTTGTCTGGCTCATCCCCTGGCTGCTCAAGTTTCCCCTATCCTCCTATTGACTGCCCAATGCCTAGACTGTGCTCGCCTTCACTTCTGCAGGTCTCAAGGCAAATTTTTCGTAAAGATGAAGACTGGAAGTCATTAGAACCCCATGTGCAGAGAGGCCTGTTTCCAAAGGGGCAATTCAGGGTATGGTCTAGTGAGCCATGGAAAACAGTGCTCCCTCTGTGACAGGTGCCCACAGCAGCATGTGAGAAGATGTAATAGGCTGTTTCCCAGATCCAACAGCTGTGGACTTCCCTGTATGTTGTCAGTTTTATAAAAGGCAGTAGTAAGATTGTGTTTATGCATCAGTGTGCATTTATACCTGATGCCAATGAATAATGTTCTGTACTGATGTTCCAGCAGGGGAATGTGCTGCATACATATCTGTTCGACTCTGGAGAGAAAGCAAAAGTATTATAAAGACATATAAAAATATATACATATATATAAAGATATAGATATCCTACTGTGACAGAATAAAGCTGTGAAGGACCTGAGTAACACTGCTGTTATGTTAAAATCCCATTTTAATAGGACATTCTTCAAATATCAAACAGAAAACTAAGAAGCAGGCTTAGGAGTAGCTGGCTAACAGTATGCATCTGCATGCTTTCTCTGTGGAATTAAGTCTGTTTCATGAAGATAGTACCAGTGTGGGGTCCTGTGGTTCAACAACAGCAGAGAAAACCTTTCCAGTCCTTTCAAAATACCTTCCTCACCTCACACTAAACCCCCATGCATGTGTAAGTCTTTTGAAGATTTGTTTGGTTTTGGGGTTTTTTTTTTTTTTTGCTTTACTCCTAGTGCTGAAGAAGCTGGTTTACTTAAAAGCTGGATTGCTTTTTCTTCTATTTGCATTTTTATAGTTCCGTTAAAGAGATGTTCCAATTCCATCACCCCAGATTACTCCTCAAACTTTTTATCTTGCCTCAAGAACTACGTTAGTGACTTAACCCAGGTCAGGATAGTTCCTTAATCGTTTAGCTCTGCAATTCAAAAGGACTGCCACGCCAATAATTGCTTTTTACATTGAACCTTTGTCCTGTTTGGCACAGTTCACACCACACAATGTCTTGACATTCCTTCAGCCTCCTGAGAACTACTTGTGGTTTACATACATTTACAGGTGTGACAGCTACTAGATAGGGATCAAGTGCACAAATATAACTTTCAAAATGATCTTACTTTTGAGCAGATATTCTTGCATATACTTACTGTGTTCAGATTTTTTGTGCTGCCTCCAGCTATGTAACAGAGTACATGGCCACAAAGCTTATCCAGGCTTGTACAGAATTGTGTTACAGGTCCTCTCAGAAGTGGGATTTGGTGCAGGGCTCCTTTGCAGCCAAATAGTAACTGAAAGAAGGCAAAAGCACAATACTCTTTTTCTTGTTACGAGAGCATTTTATGTAGGAAACTTGCTAATAGCTTAGCCTCCTAACTCAGTATTCAAAGACGGCTGAAACAGCCTGTCCTCCCTTAAAATACCTTCCCCACAGTGCACTATATATCCTTCCTTCTTGATGTTACTGGCATTGATCCTAGAGGAAGCTATTCCCCCACTTTTAGTGTAGTGATATCAGTGCTCACTCATTTCTGAAGTCTCAGAGATTGTTGTGGCTGTTATTGCAGCTCTGAGTTCCTTCACATGAGGGTAATATTAGCAAAATATTATTTAACAGCAAGAGTCCTGTGACGAGACAATTTCTCGTTTCCTACTTCACTGGGACCTACTGCTACAGCTCTGTATCACCAGAATTTTTCCCACGGAGTTTGGGAACAAATTTTTCAAGATCATTCAACTCAGCTGAAGACTGGTGTCAGAATGCCACCTGTTTTGCAACATTTTGTCTCAGGCTGAGTGAGCCCTGTAAAGGTAAGTCAGGCATTGACCCCCTTAAAAGGAAAATGACATACCTTGAGCAGTGGTTCAGGAGCACGAGCTAAGGTAACCAGAGGGCTTGTAGCATATGAGCCTGTAGCTACAGGGCTCAGAGCAGAGAACATTTTTACCCGTTTAGCCAGCTCAGGGTATGTAGAAAATGCTATGAAGGCTGCAAACACAGAAGAGCCAAACAGAGTTACTGAAGACATCTTCCACAGAAAAAAAAATAAAGAAGCACTAGGTAGCAAACAAGAAGTGAGACTAGATTTGCAGCCTATTATCTGCTGTCCATGTTTGGCAAATATTAAAGCTAAGTCATAACATGAATTTTATTTGGGAAGCAAAGTTCATTCTGAGGTTTAGACCGCATCTGGACATTGCCTGTATCAGAATGGTTTATGAAGGCAGCATGTCAGTGAGTTTTTAGTCATATAATAAATTCTTGTAAAATTCAAAATCTCTACTAAAAATTATTTTTTAAGATTATTATAGTCTCTAAAGTTCTAGGTATGCATGTGCTTCCATGAAACTGTAGAATAATTAACCGAGTACTGGTAGTTTTGAGTGTTTTCAACAGATTGTTTGCATCAACAGTAGCTGAAGTAAGCCTACACAGTTGTTTCACCATGAGGGTCTTGAATTACTCGTATGGGAGGAAAATAAGGAAAACTTCTGGAACTGTGAAAATATATGATTTTCCCTCATTTCAATATCTTTTTTTTTTCTCTGGATTGTTTACATCAATGAATTGGCAGTTACTAATTTCTAAACAATGTCCATTCATGGATCTCATACATAAACCATAAACATCAGGAACCTTCAGGTTATGCTAAAAGAAAGGCCATGAAGTGAGTTCATGCAAAAGGCAGGCACTCAGAAAAAAAACGTTATTAATATTTTTCTTTCCTAATTTCCAGTTTCTGGGAATATGTTTTTAAACAGACAGGTGGCCAGTTGTAGCCACTCATGAACTATACTTTAAATTGTAAGATTGCCACTAAGTCACGTGACTTTGTAGTTCTGAGGTTCCTTATTTTCTGTTATTTGAAATTATATGTGCTGTTTAATTTTTTTAGTTTTTCCTTGCTGTTCATAAGGAAAATAATTGTATGTCTTAATACAAAAGATGAACTTCATGAAAATTTCTGTTGCTGAAAATTTAAGAAACTAGCATATGAAGAACCCAGTAAATAACCACTTTTATATCTCTAATTAGTTAAAGTTCAACTGTGTTTTAATCTACTATCAGTTTTATTTGGTTATAAGGGGTAATCAAAACTGGTTTTAGAAAAGTTTTGCATATTTTCCAAATCTCAGATGAGAAAGCACTTCTAAGTTTGCTAGATCTCCACAGAGAAGAAAAAAAACCAAACTGAATTAGTGAGGAGACCTACCTACTGGTGAGATAGGAATATTAACAGTTGTGAGCTGTGATTGTCCTGCCATTACCTGCTGTTGTGCCTTCAGAGTGACCAACATAGTATACATTGTCCTGTCCAGTTTTATTCATGATGAAGTACAGCTCTGCTGGAATATCATATTTACCCATCTCATCGAAGCTAGAGAGAAACACAAAAAGCTAGCAGACAACTTGGATATCACAGTGGGGGATTCTGAATCTCACTTTTGTTCATTGTACCAAGCATGACCTCTTGAAAGATGAGGCTTTGTGCACTGTCTGCATTGTTTCTTGAGCTGGGGAAGAGGGTAGAGGGACACAGCTGCACCACCAGCCTGCCTGGTGCCTTGGACTCTATGCAAAGAAGGTGTCAATTTTTTCTGTCAGCTGTAGCCCTTGGTGAACTGAATTTAATCAGTGCTTTCACTAACATGGGTTACAAAATACATTTCGCTCTTGGCTAAATTCAACTGTGAGAAATCAGAGCTTTTTAGATAAAGCTACTCAGCCTGTTTCAGCTGAAGTTCTTGTTCTCCCACTCACAATTCTGTCTCCCTTTTTCTCAGCATCCCGTTTTATTTCCTAATCTCTGAAATCTCTTCCTCAGCTAATGCTCCCAACTCTGAGTAGCAGTAAGCACCATTTTTCATATCATTCTTTACTCTCCTAGGTAGGTGTAGGACATGTTCTGATGCAGGTTTAGGTAAAAACCATCAGGCTGAACCTATCTAGTCCCCTTGGAGTTTCCATCTTGAGTAATACTCCCTCTACAATACCTGAACTGCCAGAACGCTTTCTGGCTGGGGTTAAGGGTCTTGTGTTTTAAAGACCAAGTGTTCCCTCGGCTGTTTCCCATCCAGACATCATATCCAGCATCTGCGAGGAGGAAGCCCAAGCTGTTGTTGGGCAGGTTAGAAATCCAGTGGGTAGCATCTCCTAGAAAAGCATGCTGTAGGAAGACTGCAGGCTTTTTCCCTGGAAAAGATGAAAGTATTCTAATATTGGAGTAGTTAATGTTTATTTAAGATAGGGATGTAGAATTTAGTTTGTGAGAGGTTTCAAGTATTTACTTCTTCAAGAAGTTCCCAGGAGAGCTATGCATAATTAGTCTGAGGAACCTGAAGGATTTGTTCCATGGAAGCAGGAACCTCCAAATAAAGAATTTAATGAAGAAGCCTGTCCCCACCTTCTCTCACACTGGAAAGCCAACTTATGGATCCCTACATTGCGCCCATGTACCCACAGCTGAAAACTGCTGAAGGCATAACAGTGTACAGAAGACAAAGAATAATGTATCCAAAGAAACGCATCTACCTTTAGTCTACCCCTAGGCTAAGAGGCCACTGATCTAACTTTGATTAACCTTACTTTGAGAATGAGGCTGGTCCAGATGATCTCTAAAGGAGAAGATCCAAACAGGAGGAAATATCCAAAATAAATTATTTTATAGTTCTAAACAGGAGTAATAACAAAAATAGTGGTATCTAAGGTACCTCAAATTCCAGGTAGACATTATTGTTCATTTCAGAAAATGTGAAGAAAAAGATGAAATGCATTTGCTTTTCATTGATGACCTGATTTCTTTATCAGTTTCCTTAGGAGTATGTCAGTCCTTCAGAAGTCTGGGGATTAATGTTCTTATATCTAACATGGCAGTATCTGTTGACAGGCTTCGATTTTAAACATATTTTAAAGTGTTAATGCAAAACCTCCCCAGCTCACATTAGGGAAAACAACCTAGGATATGACAAAATTGCTGAAGTGGAAAGTTGAAGAAAATGCCATTGTATGTGCAAAAGGGAAAGATGGGGGATTTATGTAAGAGTTGGCTCTGAGATCTTCCTTATGTCCCATAACTCTGTTACACCTGTATTTCGATTGTTCCTCCCAGCAGGAATTCTGAAAACACCAAGAATGTATCCATCCTCTGTGGTAACTTGATATTCTTCACTGGGGTATCCATGATATCTGATAATTTCACTCTGTGGGAAGCCAAAAGAGAGACATAAGACCCATTTCAGAAGGTAACCGCACTGAGCAGTGTGGATGCTGGCTGTTCTGTGATGGTAGCTCAAGGCCTCTGGCCACAGGGACCATAGTTCAGAATAAATACTACAAGTCTGGTAAAAAGATGCATCAGAGTCTTCTTCAGACCTTCTTAGGTGGTAGATATCAGGTATTTGACCCCATATTATGGAACAAAGCAGAATGGTACTAAGTGACTCACCTCTTGGGAGATAGTTTGTCACATTTTATAAGACTGATACAGATCACACCTTTCTGAAGTGTAAAAGCACAGCAGTCTCAGTATAAGACAGTGCCAGAAGGTGTGGGTTTTGGTCCATAATTAATCTTTTCTTGCCAAAGTGTGGTTAGGCAAGCCATGCTCGGGAGGCAAACAAGGGTGGAGCTCTTACCAAAAGGGAACTCCTGAGACCATCCACCCTTAATTTTGAGTGTACTGTGAAGAAATCTTCAGTCACACAGAGTAAGGGGTCTTGGATTACTTTGTGTTGTGAGAATTTGCTGTTTGAAGAACGAGTAGCCCCTTGCCACTACATTGAGCACACAGGCTGGTACAGAAGGGGAGGTCTTTGCTTCTCTTGGCACTATAATAGAAACCAGACTGCCTCCACTGCCTCTCTAGCAGCTTGGACTGTTTGTATAGGAGCATCAAGATTTCTTCCAGGCTGTTGCTCCCTATCATAGTGCTAGCAGGATTTTTGCCCTCTTGCCAGGATTACACTCTCCCTTCTTTGTGTGGTAACCCAAAATACTAGGTTGTGTTGAGAAAAGTGACTGCAAACAAGTGTCATGAGGCATGGCCCAGCCTCATACTCATCATGTATCTGTGGGGATTCATCTTAAATGCAGGCATAGAAGTCTATTGGTCAGTTTTGTATGATGTATAGTCTGTGTTCTGGCCACAGTCCAGGTTTGAGTCCTGTTTCTGGGGTCAGAATTCAGTAGCCTGGATCTCCTGTGTGCCTCAGGAAGCTCAGAGAAGTTGCCTGGCCTTTCAGGCAAAAGTAGCAGCCAGAGCTCTCTGTTTCAGTGTTATGCATCTGTCCTCATGCAAGAGTCACGTCTGCCCCTGGCACATTTGAAGCCAATCCTTGTTACAGCAGTGGCACTAATACAGTGCATTTGGAAAAGGCAGTTTGGGAAAATGAAAAATATAGAAAGTGACCTTCTTTTAGCTTCCTAACAGGGACTGTTAATGATGAGGCAGTGATGGTGCTGGTAGTGATAATTTAGAAAGAAAAGGAGAGAAAATGACCTAACTTACAACATTCATAAAACATTCAGGGTTGGGAGTCTTCTTGTTCTGGCTTTTGTCTGAATTCAGAGTGGAAGGTGTGAATCCTGCTGAAAAGGCGATTACTTGGGAGCAAAGCAGCATGAAGAGACACCACATCTTGGGGCTGTGGGAAAGAACACATGCAGGGTGTTCATGTTAGTAAGAGTGTGGTGTAGAAATCTACAGGAACACCCAACTGCACAGGATACTGAAGGTTGCCCAAGGGCTGCCAGGGTAAGTACCTGTGTGAGGAGAGTCTGTTTACAGCTCATGCTGTGTAACACAGGGGGTTGTGGAACAGGAGAGGAACATATTTGGGTATACCATGCGAGAACATGCCTGAGCACTCTGCAATTGACAAACTATGGTTGGTAGACAGGGCCATCTCTTGGCACAGGTGTAGCAAAAGCTTGATGAAGAAGAATAACTAACTGAAATGACCATCACCCAGCTTGTCTGCCTTTATTTGCTTCCATTTCTCTGCCAGCAGGAGAGGTGAAAGGATAAGAAAACACTGTTTCCTGCCTCCTCAGAAATGAGGTGAGAGAAGTTCGAGGTGGGCTCTCTTTCCACTTGCCCCCTCCTCCTTCATGATTAAATGCCATTCTTGGTGTTGGTCAGTGGTGTGCTGGGCTGAGAGATCTGCAATGAGGCTGGTGAAAGGCTGGGCAAGGGCCAGGAGTGATTCAGAGACTCTGTAAGAAGATATAACGGGCTCAGGGGAACATGCTTGCACCAGAACTGTGCCAGCTTGTCCTTTCACCATGGGGTGATGTTTCCCAGATCAGGTTCAAGTTCTGTTTGAAATTAGTTCCTCTGAGAATGTGAAGGGAACAAGGTGACCCTATGTGGCTCTCCAGAAGCTCCGTGAGTCAGTTCCCAGTCAGTCTTGACTTTCAGGCTGAAACTGAGTCATCTAGTCTCTATTTACCATCCAATCAAGCTTTTTCACCACCCTCCTTGCTTCCCACTTCTTCCAAAACTTGCTCTGCTCTCACCTGGTAATTGCATATTTCTAACTGCTACTTCTGAGCCCAAAGTTTCTGTCTCTCAAAATTGAGAAAGCATGGAATTATTTGGTTTTAAAGCAGTGAAAAAATGGATCCTGATACTACTTTCATGTTGTCAAGGGCCTGCCTCCTTTATCTCTTAGAAATGGCTGACCATATTGCAAATCTTGTCCAGATTAGTTTGCGCTCTACAATTTCTATTCAGGAAATCTATCTAGCATGGGTTTACACTGATTCTACCTGTAGTAGATATGCTTCCAGGTTTTAGTCTCTATTTTACAGAACCCGTTCAACAAGTGCAGGAATGCTATTCTCTCTGAACCTCCTAGACTTTTTTCAACTTGTGAATTTTGACTCAAAGGCTTCCTAGGAAAGGGAGGAGCAGGTTCTGTGTCCCAGAAAGTTACTGGGTGTGAGACAATGAGTTAAAACTGTTCGGGGGGCAAGAGAAGTGTTGACATGTTCAGTACTCCTTGCCTACAAGAGAGCTGCAAGTAGGTAGGATAGGATTTTTCTTTCCAGTATGAAGCACTATATGAAAAGGACTCATCCATGAAGCTCAGGACTGTGCTTGCACGTCCTGGAAAAGCCTTTGTACTTGTACACACTGCCCTTAGACAAATTGTTGTCACATGCTGTGCCTGCATGTGTGAGGAGAGAACAAGAGTTGTAAAGAGAAAAGTTGCAGTGATTCTGCATTGGATAAAGACCATGAAGATCTGGCAAGCTACTTGAGTGTTCAACAATAGAAGCAGTGGGACGAAAGGGTACGCATAAGACTTCAGCCCATCAAGGCATCTTAAGAGTGCCTCAACAATAATGATTGGGGACATTACTGGTCGCATAAGCTTGGTTTCCTCAGAAGAGGGCATGTTTCTGTAACTGCAGTGTGTTTATGTTAGTTCACCTTTCTGTCCATCCTGTAATTAAATTTTGATGTCATTGGTAAATACCTGCCAAATTTAGCACCAACATACAAGCCTATAAGGTAATGGATCTCCTGAGGGCTGTTTGCTGGGGGATGATTACTCAGCAAGGTTAGTGCCTTGCTGGGGAGAAGGCAGGCTGAAGGCAACTGTTTTATGTTCTGCAACTGGCTGAGCAGTCAGCAAAACTGACCTAGCCAACTAGTTAGTGTCTCTGTAGCTTCACAGCAGCAACAGCATGCATGGCTGAAACTAATCATTGCTAGGTCCACTAGACATAGAGAATTCATCTTTTAATGAAGAGCAGTGGTTCTCATGCAACCACATGCTTCCTAAGTGTACTTCTAGCATGAGACATCTGTTATGACAAGACGTGCTGCTCTGTGAAGTTTATTTGGGCTTGGAAATGGAGCTACAAAGCTACATATCAGGAAAAAATGAGCGTATTCCCTGGCAAGTAATGGGGAAGATGCGCACGATTTGTGGGAGTGAGGGAGGGGTAACCAAGAGAATGTTGTACTCTCTAAATCTCCTTGCAGGAGAAGGAGTTACAACTTTTTCTGATCTTCAATTTAGTCTTTAAATTTGAATGAACAAATAAAGAAGTCAAACTTCTGGAGTCATCAAATTCTTGGAATGAAGTAGGGTGTGAAGAAACCTTGGCATCAAGGCACACTCCATTCAATTCTCTTTGTATATCAAATACTTTAATTTTAGTTGTCAAAACAGGAAGCCTCACAACTGGATACTCAGTCGGCACAGCACTTTTTACTTTCTGATGTTTCACTCTGTTCCAATGGGAGCAAAGTATGCCTCCATCTCCTTGCCCAGGGAGTCTCATTTGGAAAGAAAAGTTCTGCTAATATCTCAGCTTGTTTTCACATCACTACTAAAACTAGTTGAGACAATGCAGAGGTTAAATTATTCCCCTTGTTAAGGCAAACTTTTCTCAATGCACTCTGATCACCTGGCTTGGATGGCATGGCTCACAGAATTCCAGGTATTCACCTTTTAAATCAGATACAGTGGGCTAAGTAATATCAATCTTAGCAGACCACTGTTCCCTTAAGCTTCATGAATAAACATTTCACAGTTAGGACCCATTTTTATCTAGTGAGATAAAGTCAAAAGGAAATACTTAGCATGACAAACTGCCATTAAAGAGCACACTTAGAAGGAAAAAAGACAGAGAGAGGAATGCCCTTGAAAATTTTTTAGGCATTTTTAAGATACGGTGAAACTAAGATACAAGCCCTTCAGAAGCTCATCCATCTGTCCTTATGCTTTAAGCAGTTTAAAGTATATTTCGTATAAGCTGTAAGGCATATACACACCAACCAGAGAAGCAACTGTGACCCAGTGTGTGCGAGAATCTTTTGCCCTACTCATTAACAAAATATACATGTGTATGAAATTGCAAGAGCAGGTGGCCCAATTTACTCATGATGTTGCAATACAAGGACTTTCATTCCCTTATTCTAAGACTGAAGGAAACAAGTAAAGGAAAATCAAAGAGCTGCTCTTTCTCTTCATTTTGTGCAGATCAAACTCCTGTGTCTTCTAACTTGAGCAAACGTGCACTTTTGTGCATAGTAATAGGCTTACACATCGGAGTAGTGTAAAGTTTTCTATTCTTACAAGCAACTGCATGAACCTAAGACTAAGCATCTTTATGGAGACAGGCAACAAAGAAAAAGACTGTAAACGCATACGTACAAACAACTTACCTCTGCTTTGACTGCCTTGCTTGTGTCTTCTGCTACTGTTCCTGGTCTGTCTTCACTAGTGAACTGATTCACTGGGAGAAACCTGCCCCGATAAAAGGAAGTTGAAACACAACAAGCGCTTCAGGGCAGCAGCCGTGAGTGTCATGAGTTGGCAGCATGTATTGTAGAGCGTGTTTAAGTGCTGATTTGGCAGTGTTTCAGAAGTGGGGAAATCTTTGTGGTGAAAAAGATCTTCTGGTTAAATTCACAAACCTCAAATGCACCATGGAGCAGGAAAGTTTAAGAAGTACCTTCAAATCAGTGGTTAGCATGTTCAGCTGTGACCTGGGTAGTCCAGTTCCCTGAAACTTTGGCAGACCTTAACCTATACTTTTGCCCAGCTAAGGGGCTGCTCTTATTGTCATCTTTTGAGATGAAGAGGAGGAAATGTCCAGATTCTCTCAACAAATTCTCTCAAGAACACTGCCTCTGCTGTTGTTTTTCATTTGGTTTATGCTATATTTAAGATTACATACAGACCCCTAGGTCTGTTTTTCAGTGAGTAGCACAACTCATCAAACCCATCTTACTCTATAATACATTAATCTCTCATGGCTCCTGTAGGGACCCTCTGGTGCAAAGAAAGTTTGAACACATTACATAACCTTTCTCCCCATGAGGGAACAAGCAAGGGTTCTTGTTTCTCCTAAGCCATTTTCATCAACTTTGAAAATATAGTATCTTTGGAGATCTTTGCTTAGCTACTGAATTAATTGTAATCAGCCTTGGGGCTCAGTCCTCGCTGAAATTGGCTCAATGACTATGGGCAAGAGGATGTGTTCTGTGTCCTTAGGCAGCTGGGCTACAAACAACGTAGAATCCTCCTACATGAGTACCAGCTTTTCCACCCACTTAACTTGTGTCTTCAGGAGAACCTATGTTTCATCAAGGACTAATGGACATTTAGAAGAACACCAGATGAAAGGTATGTGTTCTAGGAAATAGTTGCAAGTAATATTATGCCTTTGAATGGGCAGGAAAGGAAAGGAGTGAAATAAGAACAGGATGTCAGCAAAGCCACAGTAACCATTTTGCTTTACGTGCAATAGTAGAGAACGTTGTTTGGGATTATGAAAAAGGTAATACAGTAATTTCTCACTTAAAAGCATTATAAATCAGCTGCTCTGTTGTTTCTAAGTGACAAGAACTCATCAAATTGTAAATTAATCACTCAGCAGGGCTTCTTCAACATGACGTCTAGTCCCTCCTCGTAATGTTTCCAGTGCTGCTTGCCCAGCCCTTTTGTGCTGATTTTCCAAAAAATTCAACATCCTGACTTCTCTATGGCCTCCCAGGTAGTGAGATAGCTGCACAACTGCAGTCCCTTTTCTAGGTGAATTTAAGGGGTATTCTTTCAGATATACTGCTGTTGCATTTCCCATCACAAGTATTGAAAACTCATAAGTAGGTCTCAACACATCATGCGTTTCCCCTACAAGTAGTGAGTTAGTTGAAAGGTTGACTGACTGGAAGGTGTTTGTCCCCAGGAATTTGGATTGGGTATAAGGAATGTCCTTGTTTGGAGGGCAAGCTTTATTTACATTTGTGGAGAATAAGGAAACAGGATAGACATGGCACCAGCCATGGTTAATTTGTTCGACTAGTGAATCTTTTTACAGAGTGAGACCCTTTGGTCATGTAGTGTAACCAGTGAACTGTCTTGATCTAAGAGCTGTACCTGTCCTGCTTAGCATCCCAAACTTGGCTTATGTTAACATTTGTTTCAAATGGAGAATGGGAGTTTCATACTGAAAAGAACCCCCTAAATACACTGTGTTTCTTTCCGCAGGGAAGCTAATGGCATATCATTGTGAAGTTACATAATGTTCTAACTTAATGACCATGGAGGCTACTCTTCAAGTGAATGTCTTTGTGCAATAACTACCTATTTGAGACAAGATTGGTAGAGCCAGAATTCCCCCCCCCCCCCAATTAAATAGGATGACAGTTTCTTCAGCATTGTTTTCAAAGCAATCCTTTCCACTAATGTGCAAAGTCCTTTAAATATGCATGGAATGGAGATAATGGATTCTTTCTAGATGTGTTTGGGTACTTTTCATTTTAGTGTTTAAACCTCAAAGGGCTTTAAACCTTAGAGCCATGATAAATTTAGAACCACTCAGCTCTGTGGTAGCCTGTAACTCCCATGTGAATTAGCAGGAGATGTGAGGTTCCTGCTGGGTTCAGACTGTAACTTTGAACCAAGATGTTCCACTGACTACTGCCATTGCCAAGATTAAATCAGATCCTTTGTCTCACCCTGGGAAGTTCATATATACAGATCCTGAAAGCGTTGTCAGCAGAGACTGAGTCTCCTAAGATTTCCGTGTCTCACAGAGGGGGCCTTGAACCCAAGTTTCCAATCTACTATGTACATGCTTGAACACAAGACTGGCTACTGTTTTCTGCTGGGTCTACCTTCTCTTCATTCCCTTGTTCTTCCTCATGAAAAAAGGTGAGCATCTCTGTTTCAAATGTAGACAAATCATCTTTTTTTTTTTTTTCTTCTGGAGTGAGTTTTTTTGTGTGAACTCAGTTTTTATTTTCTGGTCATTGTCTCATCTAATAATAAAAATAATCAATACCATAATTTCTAGCATTAGTCTTAGCTTACACTATGCCTTTCAAGAAATGTCAGCTCAGCAAACAGAGATAATATGAAGAATGGAAATCTTACTGAGATCACTGACCATATCCAGAGAAAGTTAGTGCTTTCATTACTGCTAGGGTCTAAAACAGAGAGCCGGTTACAAGAAACTCCAGTCACTTGTTAGCAAAGTACAGTTATTGTAGAATCTAGGCTGTATCAATTGAAAAGTAATTACTGACCTACAAGTTTGCAGAAAATTGAAGTGTATGAAGACACAAAATACATTGCAGTGACACATGGTGTAAAAATAGTGTCAGGAGTAAACTTTTTTCTGACTCCAGCAGAAACCAGCTGATGCAAAAGAAAGTTTTGTTTGTACCCAGTGAGAGTGTTTATGAATGAGTCAGTATGGTGACTGATTGCGAATTAAGGATACTTCTGCATCAGATCAATAATTTCATTGTATATGTGCAAAAATGCATCCAATCCCTAGATGAAATCCAGGTGTGCCCATTCAGGAATCCTTTTGTGACAGATGAGTCTTGTTGTTTCAGACAGTAACATGGCCACATTCTTGGGATCTGCAAGCAAGTCTTGTCCCCTGATTCATACCGTACTTGGTACAGTCATGCCTTCTACAATGTAGAGAGGAGCAGTAGCCTGGAAAACATGAAGCAGTATAAGAATAAATGACCAGGAAAACACAACAAACTTTATATATGCAATTGGGACTTATTTTTGTCACTGTTCAAAGCAGAAGTACCTAAACCGGACAGGAAGGAAGTGCCCTTGCTTGCATTTTTGGTGCTGTCAAGGGATGACCCAGCTGATGGTACAGCCAAAGGAAAAATGCCTCCTGAGTTGACGAAAGAGTTACTGTTGGGTCTTTTCCCTCTCAGCTAGGAATTCATATGACAGAATCCTGGAACAAGACAGAAGATGTCAGAAGCCTTTGGATGCACCCACCCACCATCTTAGTCCTTTTGGAGTACTGGTCAGGCCCAGAGGACATAAATGATCTACTTAGAAAACACAATATGTGACAAGGGTGAATAGGAGCATGAAGTGATTTCTGTAGGAGGAAAGAGGAATTAGCTTAGGACTCCTGAATTTGGGAAAAAATAGGTCAGAACATGTACAGGAGACAAGCTTATACAGTCTTGAATAGTATGAAGAAAGAGCATAGGTAGTAATTATTCAATTACTCTCATAACACAAAACCTAGAAGGCACGAAATGACTTTCCAAGGGCAAGCAAATTCAAGGCAAACTGAAGGAAGCTGCACCTTATACAACCCATCCTTAAAACATGTAAGACTTAATTATAGGTTGTTGTAGAGACCTAAAGTATAGGAGGATCAAGGATGGGATTGGAGTCTTGGACTGTAGAGAGATTCTTCAGGAACTCCTTAAGGACAAAGTCCTTTTGTCTCTACGTGCCAGAATCTAGGAGTAGCTATTTGCCCTCTTCCTAATATTGTTCCCCTGATCTCTCATGCAGTGGCAACTGTCAGTCATATTAGGAGCCAAGATTCCTCTTTGGTCTGATTCACTAGATGTACTCTTCTTTTTTCAAACTTCATTTTGTATCCTTCCTGCCCTTTGTTCTTATTCCTATTGATCACTTAATTGAAAAGGTTTGTGTGTGTTCTCTCTCTCTCTCTTTCTTCCATTATTGCCATTAGTGCTCACATGTTTTCTCTGCTGACTTCCAAACTGGGAAGTAGTAATAAAGAGGATGTTGGCTAAATCGATCTTCTTGTATTCTGAAACTGTGCCTCTCACTATAGACTTGTCTCTTCCCCTGTGTGTCTCTCTTGTCCATGGGTGGTAATAATGTTTCACCAAAATATACCTGTTCATATTTTTGCATATTCTTTTTCGAAGTGACCCAGTCATAAGCTTGGAACTACCCTGAATGAGCCTCCTAAGAGGATGAACAAGAGAACAGTAGTTACGTAGTCATTATTAAGGAAGTTTAAGCGTTCTTTCCCTGCTAAGCCTCTGACTCCAATCTAGAGACTCTGACTCCAGTTTAAAACCTCAACCAAAGTTTTTCTAAGAACTATGAAAGAGACAGGAGTAAATTTAATTAAGAGTCTCAATCAATGAAAAGGAGTCAAATGTTTTTGTCAGAACCGATAAATTCAGTGCTCCTGCAGAAAGACTCAGGGATGCTTTCTCAGGCAGTTTGTTCTAGTTTGCAAAATTGCTACTAATAACTGCATCCAGCAAGTTGCCCTCACTGTTGTTGCTGTGTGTTCTTCTGACAGTCATGTTGCAATCCTTTAGATCTGTGAGTGGCTCTTTTGTGTTTTCTATTCCCTCTCTGCTTTGAATACAGAAGTCAACAAGTGGGGTTCCCCAGGGCTCAGTGCTGGGTCCAGACCTGTTCAATGTCTTCATCAATGATCTAGATGAAGGCATCAAGTGCACCCTTAGCAAGTTTGCAGATGACACTAAGCTGGGTGGAAGTGTGGATCTGCTGGAGGGTAGGGAGGCTCTGCAAAGGGATCTGAACAGGCTGGAGCACTGGGCAGAGTCCAATGGAATGAGGTTTAACAGGGCCAAATGCCAGGTCCTGCACTTGGGGCACAACAACC